>JAZDUA010000581.1:377500-925009 GCA_038098605.1 Gryllus longicercus | reverse complement strand
CCTACCGCACCCTCCCTACCGCACCCTCCCTACCGCACCCTCCCTACCGCACCTCCCTACCGCACCCTCCTACCGCACCCTCCCTACCGCACCCTCCCTACCGCACCTCCCTACCGCACCCTCCCTACCGCACGCTCCCTACCGCACGCTCCCTACCGCACGCTCCCTACCGCACGCTCCCTACCGCACGCTCCCTACCGCACGCTCCCTACCCCGCACGCTCCCTACCGCACGCTCCCTACCGCACGCTCCCTACCGCACGCTCCCTACCCCACCCTCCCTACCCCACCCTCCCTACCGCACGCTCCCTACCCCACCCTCCCTACCACACGCTCCCTACCACACGCTCCCTACCACACGCTCCCTACCACACGCTCCCTACCACACGCTCCCTACCACACGCTCCCTACCACACGCTCCCTACCACACGCTACCTTACGAGACGCTCATTCCTTCCTCAGAGTCTTCCTCCCCTGTGATCTCTACAACGAATTTCCTGCGACATGCTTCTTACTCCACGACCTCTATATAGTCGTTTTCTTTAACGTAACAGAGCATGGTTCCTCGTTTGCTTCGGGATCCCATTCCCCGCCTGCCAGAAAGAGAGAGATTGAGAGAGGGGGGGGCGGGAAAGGAGATTCTCTACTTCTTACCTTACTCCTTCTCTTCCCCATTCTCGTATTTCATTCTTTTGACTCTTACAATTCGCGTAACAAACCCACTTCTTTTTATCATTTCATCCCATGAAGCTGTTTTCCTTGCGTTTTCTTTGTGTATTCTAAAGTGAAAAACACGATTGCCCTCTACTACTATAGTTTCTACCACTTCGTATTTTAGCACGAGGCACCTTGCCCGCCCGAATCAGTTCGCCCTACATCGCTCATGTTACGCCCTCGTGGGAGTCGCTGTCGTAGATTTGTCCTGCTCTGTTCGCCGTCGCAATACCGCCCTGATACAACGCCTTGCCGCCACGTTCATACATCATCTTCGCAGCCGCGGGCGACGGCGTAAGATAATGCCTAAATTAGGGTGTCGCGCGTCATTGTTTTCGTGTCGTGTTTTGCGGATCCGCCTCGCGGGGCGCTGGCGGCGGCGGCGGGTGGGATTGCGCTCGCGCTGCGGCCTCGCGCTCTCCGACGACGAGACAATATGCGGCGGCGGGAAACACACGAGTACACGCCGCGGAGGAGTCCGCGCGCGATGCCGAGCAGCAAATTACACGAGCCCTTTTGTGCGCGGGCGCTAAAGGCGCTCGCCTCCGCTGTGATGGCGTTCTTAAAGACGGCGTCCGCCCAGGCTCGGTTCCCTCCCAGGCCGCTTGCCGCTCCCTTCGCCAGTTTCCGCCGCCGGTCCCCCCGCCCCGTCCACCGATTGCCGCTCTTACGGCAGGTCTTTGCCGCCTCAGTGCCCTGACCCTTTCGCCCGTCTCCACCCACCCTCCGCTAGTGTACCCCTTCTGTAGGTTCTTGCCCTCCGCCTTAGGTTCCCGCCCCTTTTCACTGTCGGCCTCCCTGCTTCCTTCCTGCGTATCTCTCTGCTCTCTCCTCCGTTCTGCCGTGTTTGCTGGTTCCTGCCCTACACAGTCGGTGCCCATCCCCTCTACCGGTTCCATCTCTTGCGGCCGGTCCTCAACCCCTCCCCACCAGTCCCCACCCTCCTCCACCAGTCCCCACCCTCCCCCACCAGTCCTCACCCCCTCCACCAGTCCCCACCCCCCTCCACCAGTCCCCACCCCCCTCCACCAGTCCCCACCCCTCCATCAGCCCTCACCCCCTCCCCACCAGCTCCCACCCTCCCCACCAGTCCTCACCCTCTCCCACCAGTCCTCACCCTCTCCCCACCAGTCCTCACCCTCTCCCCACCAGTCCTCACCCTCTCCCCACCAGTCCTCACCCTCTCCCCACCAGTCCTCACCCTCTCCCCACCAGTCCTCACCCTCTCCCCACCAGTCCTCACCCTCTCCCCACCAGTCCTCACCCCCTCCCCACCAGTCCTCACCCCCTCCCCACCAGTCCTCACCCCCTCCCCACCAGTCCTCACCCCCTCCCCACCAGTCCTCACCCCCTCCCCACCAGCCCCCAACCCCTCCCCACCAGCCCTCACCCTCTCCCCACCAGCCCCCACCCCCTCCGCCAGCTTCCTTCTCCGCCTGTCCCCGCCCGTTGCCGCCAGTCCCCGTCGCTGCCGTGGTCGCCCCTGCCCGCCGCGTCGTCTACAGCCTTGCCGAGCTCCTCTGTCTTCATTCCGCTCGCCCCCCCCCCCCCCCAGGCTCGCACGCGCCTCTTTACACAGATTGCCGCCCCGCGCGCCGGCACTCAAGCGCCGGCTGGTCGCCGATTCAAAGCGGCGCGACGCCACGTCCCGCCCCGGCGCAAAGGGTAGCAGGGGCCCGTAATGAGAAAAGCGGGGCGCTACAAAGAGCGCGCAATGGGAAACAGAAAGTGAAAAGAGTGGTAAGATGAGAGTTTTAGAGCGCTAAATAACACGGTCATAGTATGTATCCGAATCGCGGTGAGAATATACTTAGTGAAAATGAGTAGTTAAATACGAATATTTTTGATCGAAGTTCGAAGAAAAGACACTGTAGAAATAATGAATAAAGGATTAAAAACTCGTGATGGCGAAGGTATATTATTCGAACATTAGGGCATGCTGCAAAGACACAATATCGAATGATTGTACTGTCAGTTCGAGTCCCACGTCGTGCATTGGTAGTTGTGATTGTCGGCTTTTTATAATTGTATATTCTTCCTCATCTCCTAGAATTTACCTCTATGGATTACAATGGTAGTTCTAGTCTGAAGGTACGAGCACTAAAAACAGTCCCGTATCTAACATTTTGAACACCTCAAAGAGAACATGTCAAGCCTTAACACCAATTTTATGAATACAACACTGCAAAAAAAAAGGAAATGACTGGTGAGAATAGCGATGATATCACAAAGCGCAACACGGTTCACTCACGGCGGAGTAAAAGAAATAATATACAAAATGTATGTAGAGGACTGTGATCACAAGCAAAACGTACGCAGAGGCGAGGGTGTCTGAATAGGAGAAAGGGCGCTGTGCTGAGTTCAAATGGAAACGCGCCCACTAGCTCCGCCCCGATCCGATCCCATCCGCCCTTCCCCCTGCCCGAACAGGACGCGCGCGCCTCGCAAATGTAGCCAATGTGTGTCCCCTGCCCCCTCGACTCACCCGCGCCCAAGACGCGCGAATCTCTTTCAGAGCGCGCGATTTGCCCTGCCGGCACCGCCCACAGCGCCACCCTCCCCCCCTCCTACCCTCTCCCCAGCCACCCTTTCACCCCCTCCCCTCGCTCCCACGCGTCACCGTTGCAGCCGCCGGCCCGCTCGCTCGCTCGCTCCACTCCGCACACGAAGGGCGGCGCACGGGTCGTGAAAGACACCGTAATCTTATTTTCAGTGTTAATTTGGAGGTGAAGATATCTCCGCGGAATAGGCCATTTGTCCTTTACCTAAAGTCTTTTGCCCCGAGAGAAAGCACGCGACTCCTTTTGTGGGGGGGGGAACCTCTGAGAGAAGGAAGAAGATTCCTTAAAGACTTCCAGACGCCCTGCGGAGAAGAAGACTGACTTGAGTACTCTTCGTTAAGAGGACTTCATGATTTCGAGATGAAATGCCGCATTCATATTTTTTTCCCTTTGTCCAGTTTCCACAGAGCCGGAGAAACGCTGCGGACCCGTCAAAGCTTTGGGCGCCGGTAAAAAGGGAGCAGTTTTCCCCCACCCCTCCGGGCCTCCCCTCCCTTCACCCTTCCCCTCCTCCTCCTGCCTTCGCGGGGAAAGCGCCGGCGGAACATTCAATGCCGGAGGCGATTCCCGGAGCCAGCCCCTCGCTCGCCCGTCTGGGCGGTGACCGAGGGCGCGGGTTGGCGATGGCGGCGGCATGCGAATCAGTCGCCCGAGCGACAAATGCGCCGCTACATCCGCTATGCGGCTCGCATCGCGCCTTCTTCCTCGGACGGCGACACGGCGCTATTGCAGCAAAAGCTACCGCGGCCCGCCAGCCGCCGTTGCGGCGGCGGCGACTCCCCCGAATATCACTCTTCAAAGGCGAGCGGCGCGCCGGGAAAACGCTGAATCTTGTTTCTAAGACTTGGCATAACTCCGCGGCGCGGGAGCGCAAGCCGGCGATTCGGAAGGGAGAACTTGTAGATCGGATATAAGTTGGGTGACGCAATTTCCGAAGCGAGCCTGACAGTTCGTGATACCGCCCGCGCGGTACGCGTTCGCGAGATGCGCGGGGGAGTTGGAAGAAAGGGGGCGTGACCCTTCGTGTAAACCCGAAGACAATCGTACCCGACCTCCGCACCCGGCGTTCCGCGCCCTTCGCTCCGCAGTTCCTGTTCCGTGTTTCCCCGAGTCTCTCTCCCCGTTTCCTGTTCCCCGCTCCCCCTCTCCCGCTACCCGCCGCACGTACCGCTCCCGCAGCCGAAATACGACCAGTTCCAGGCTCCTCGCACGAACGCCAGGCCGTCTCCGCTCTATTCCGCTTTTTCAATCCGCGCACACCACCAATACTTTGAAATTTTACACATCGCGCCCCGGTCCGCGGGGGTAATATTCGCGAATCGTATGTACGCGTGTGTCGTTGCATACCTCGAAATCCCAATATTCAGTTTGGAACACGTACGTTTAATATATTCGGGCGGCGTCGTTTAACGCGGATATCTTTTTTTCACGCCTCGGATTTGCGAGAGAGCATTCCGCCCCGCGTCGGACTGATATCCGATATTCACGCGCGCCGGCGGCGGCGGCGTAGAAACCTTATATTTCCTTGACGTCGGAAGCGGCTCGCGGACGACAACGACAGAGACGAGGAAGAGGAGGACGACGACGACGCGTTATACGAGCGACGGCGGTCGCCCGGCGCGGAGGCGCCTCTTCTGCGCGTATCTCCTCTCCAGGGACGGCCCGGATCCTTAGAACGAGGCGCAGCCCCTCAACAACAACCGCGAACGACGCTCGCCCCCCCTAACCCCTCCCCTCCTCTTCTTGCTTTCCTCCCCACTCCCCGCTGCCGCCTCCGCAACCTCGGACGCATCGTACTGGGCTTTTATAAGAACAGGCCTTGACCAGACACAAGAATTTCTTTGTTACTGACGTTTGCTTCCGAAATTTAATACTCAATTCGATTTGGATTAGGATCTCCATCTTAATAAACATTTAATCTACAAAGTGAAACATGCACTACGACGTCGGGGCTTTTTGAACAAGCTCACCTTTTGTTGTAAAATTAGTCGATTTTAACAGTCTAGAAAACATTTTTTCTTCAAAATACATTATTTTCATCATTCAATGAACAATACATTCTCATTTTCTCCAAATAAATGGCCACCACTACCCCTGTCACTACGTGCGTTCGTTGCGGCTTCGAGTCATTTTTGACACGTACGTGTTAGAACGAAGGTTAAGAATAATATCAACGGTCAAATTAAAAATTTCTAAACATATAACTTCTTCACGAAGTAATAAAAAAGTGCAATTTAATAACAAATATCTTGCTAATTAAAATGGACGGACCAATGTTTAGTAACATTTGCCCTCGTATATTGATATGGATAAACGTCAAATGTAAAACGGTTTTCATTGCATTTCTAACTCTTCGCAAGCTCAAATAAGTAGAACTAATGCATTTCCATTATGTATTCCTTTAGAATATATAATTAGCTTGAACAGCTATAAAGCATGAAAATCCACTATACATGGATGTAAAGGATAAATACACTACGAAATTATACACGCTCACACAATTGAATTCTGGGAAATTAAATTGACCTTTCTAAAAACTATTTATTTGAAAATCATTTTGGCTATCTCCAATTAATTTCCGCCCCTGAAATTTAGATTAAATTATTATTAAAATAGCAAAGTTTTAGATAATTGAAATCGAATGATTCAATTAGAAAACATTTTGCAGTTAATGAACTATGAATAAGTTCGCTCATTCCTGTAGAAACAAGAGGAAAATCAATACTTTTTCACAAAATTATGCAGTTGTATTAGGCCTCTCAAAGGGCCCTAAGGTTCGGTAGAAAGTATCAAAAATACGAGAGTTTCAAGAATAATAATTATCATTGAACTGTTTCTTTTTTTTCGGTGGGCGTATGGGACTTCAAATGATAAAATTGATTATACGGTATATTTTGGAGTCTGCCTTGCCCTACAAAGCTAAATACTCAATGTGAAATATCCTTCCCTTATCCGAAATTATAATCCAAACCAGAAATAGAGGGGATGTTACCTCAGCGTTCCGCACCAATTAATTCGGCTGTAATAATACTTAGTAATTGTTGTAGGATGCAGAGAAAAATCATCAATCCAAAATACCTCATTTTTCGGGGAAAGCATTTTTAACGTTTTTAATATTGATCCTAAAGTAGTTTACTTTAATTTATAATGATTTTTTTATAAATATACCATTTACTTATTACCATTAATATTAACTTAAAAATGAATTGCCCACTTTGTATATTGCATTTCAGCAACGACATGGACTATCGTTCTACTCTCTAACCTTCAAATTCCCACAGAACTACGTGAGGCAGACGGCTTCAGTGCTCGGAATTCACAAAAGACGAGAGCGTTCCCAAAAAAGACAAATGTGCATTTTTCGTGACTTTGTGACGTAGGAAGTCTAACCACCACGTATCTCATATTACCATCCATTAGCACAAAAACGAGAAATGGTGAAAGTCCTCACACCAATCAAAAGCCTGACAACTCTCACTCAATGTCTCAAGAACAGAGAGTGGTACTGCTACGCGTTCTAAGAAGAAACTATCGCGTGGAAGAGTTGCTCACAAGTTTGCCGCAAATATCGCTTGCGGCTTCATCTAAACGAGTGATCCGATTTCACGATAAATAAAGACACATTTCCTGGTAGAAAACAGTCCAAACCCAAAGTTTGCGAGCTGAGTTCACTTGTATAAAGGAAATAAGCCTCGATTACATCAGTAACATAATCAATAACTTGAGTTCATCATCCTAAGTGGTTTTGATCTATTTTTTACGTGATTTTTCTTTGTTTTTATGGTATTTTTTAAAGCATTTTAAGAGCATTTTATTGATCATTTTTGGCAATGTTTTAGATCATCAAAATCCACTCCCCAGTTATAACAAGTCGGGTCACTACGGTCGCTAGCTTCAAGTGTCTCCCGTTATATCGCAGAGTGCCCTGTATTGCCTCTATAGTATTTGCCTTGACATCATTGTCCTTAACGATCGCACGTGCAGGACGCTGGCAGAGATGATCGCGGTCCGCGCGCGCTTCGTCCCGCCCAGCATGCTTCCCCCCTCCCCCTCACTCTCTCTTTCTCCCCCCCTCCACCATCTCCACCCCCACCCTCTTTTCCGCGGCCGTCTCGCGTAACGCCAGCGCGCGCGGCTTCCTTGGCGCCAGTTAACGAGCAGTACACAATGCTTCTTTGAAGTCCACGCGTACAAACCCATTAACACGGACGCTTTTGTGCGGAGCGTCGTGTTTATTTTTAATTTATACTGCCCCGGCCGTACGAGCGCGCGGGCAAGCGGGCGGGCGGCCGAGGGTGCGGAAGGGGTGGGGGGAGGGGGCGGTAGAGGTCATCCGAGCTTCCGCTAACTCCCAGCTAGGACAAAAGTGAGCCAACGCAATCCCGCACAGCCCCGCCCGTCGCCCGTGCTGCGGTGCACTCAGCTCCACGACTCCATCGCCGCCGTGTCCCACTGTGGTCCGTGTGGGACAAAAATACAGTAGTATAAAGTTTTGATCTGGGCTGTCCGTGTGCCAAGTATTGTACTTCAGCTTCTGGGTCAATGACCCCCCTATGGATGAGGTTTTCTTCTAGTTTGCCTGAAGCTTGAGCAAATGCTGAAATGGTCCCTTGTTTTGCTTCTCTTTCACACAGTTTCTAACTGTTTTTTACCTAAATAAATAAATAAACTTTATACTGATATCGTAGGCTTCCGCGGCCAGAGTCCATGATATGGGCTGTCCGGGTGACGCCACGTCGAAGACTGAGGTGCCGACGTTTCGACCGCCAAGTCACGGTCCTGTTCAGGCCTGTACAGTACATTTGTACAGTACAGCCCAGGTCATGACTCTGGCCGCGGATGACTACGACATCAGTACAACGTTTATTTATTTATTTATTTAGGCCAAAAACAGTTAAAAACTGTGTATGGCATGCTACGGGGAGAAGTTAAATTGAAGTTACATTTATATCCAGAAGCAAAACAAAGGGCCATCTTGGCATTTACTCGAAGGGAAACTTGAAAAAAACTTGATCGAGATGTGGGTCACTGTCCCAGAAGCTGAAGTACAATACTTGTTACAGGTTCTTTAGAACTATACAATCAAAAAGGTAAATAATACACTAAATGTCATTGTTAAAATTAATATCACTTTCCTTTTGGATTACTTTCGTTTTGGAGTTTGAAGTTGAATTGATTTGCATCTGATCGTACATTCTGGTTCCAAGGTGTATTTTCGATATCGGCTTAATCAGCTAAAGGGGGATATCGAAGCCCATCATTGTCTGCGTGTAAATTCTCTAGTTTACTCTAAAGGGTTAGTCTGATCGGCTGTTTCTACATTTTTCTCAGATCAATTCCAGAAATATCCAGTTGAAAATTCCCTTATTGTCTTTAATAATACAATTGGTTACATTAATTATGTATTTTATAAATAAAAGTGTACATGTATTATTGCACTTACGAGGCTGAAGAAAAACACATTTTCAACAGATGTAACAATAGTAAATGTAGATATTATGTAAAAGTGGCACACAAACTGAAGAGAAATGCTATTGCAAAATATTAACAATTGACGACAGATATTGGTCTAAAAATAAGACGAAATAATGTCCATTTGATGATGAGTTCTACAAAATGAATTTTACCCCATCTTTGCGTTTTTCAAACCATAGTTGTTATTGCTGTATTTTAAGAGTTTCCTCGAAAACCTTATGGCAACATGGCGAAATAGTTTGCGCATCACAAGACTGCTGTCAGCAATACAATTGCTCGCAATATTATCATAGGTAATTCCACGAATGCTTTGGAAATTGTCGATAAATCCCCGAGTCGCACAGCGACGAGGGGAATTACCTGAGAATTTCCTAATCATGAGTAAAATTTAATAGGGCTATGTTACGAATGAAATTGAATTAGTATGCTGGTTAATTAATACACATAATTCAAGTTAATAGAAATTGATAAATGCATCAGATTAAGTACAGTTTCTACATGCACCAAACTCTGCTCACAATACGCATGGCCACCTGCAAGAATCAATAATCGAAAAGCGCCGTCTCATAGCATACAATTTTATAAGCTAGGTTGGAAACAAAAAAAGGTACAAAAATTATAATTTTCCAGGAGGCGATAATGACTCATAATCTGCATAGGTAAGTCGTCTCTGATTGGTTGTGATTCCCCGAATTCTTGGGCGCTATTGATTGAAAATTCGTGAGTGGATTAGTCATTGTAATCATCGGCATCAATATTAATAACAGGAACAACATCTGTATTTTGACACAACTATCATTCTGTTTTACAATATTTTCATTTCCATTTATTACATCATAGCGTTGACCGCAGTCGTCAATCCAAAACCATTTCTCAGACAAACTCCGTTACAGATTGTCCCCGCTTCTGAGTATAAAATCTCTGCCAGATACCAAGCATTTTCTTTCGCTTAAATAAACAAAGTTCTCAAAATCTTATTATTTATTAAGAATATGGACATACAGAATTAGCGAAAAAGCGAATTAACATGTCGTGGTTGAAACTTTTCACCGAATGGTTTCAAATTCCACGTGCCTTGTTTGTTCCTCATTTTAAACGTGAAGTGTGGATTTAATGCAGTAATTTCCAAAATACGTGTATGTCTTCGTGAAAGCATGTAGGTACTGATATATCTTAACATTCGCTTCGACAAACCACACATCCCAAAATTATCTAATACAAAATCAATACATGGCAACATAATAACTCATCAGTATCATATTATTTTTCCTATATAGAAGGATTACTCTAATAAGGGCCGGCTTTGACAGTCGACTTGGCTACTGCTGGCAACATCACTGCAGGTTTTCTCCATGCGGTCAACTCATGAATGCTTTCGTATGCAGATGGCTCACCTGCAAAAGTATTCGACCGAACTTCCTGCAAAGTCATCACCCAGCAATACCACCCATGTTCCACCCTATCAAATTGGCCCTTTCTAAGAGTAATTTCCCTTCACCAAGATACTCTTCTCAATTTGACGATTGCGCTATAAAAATGAACTTACGCCCATTTAGCATGCATCCCTTTAAAAGTTAACTTCGCAAATTGTCATGTTTAATCTCATTATCTTTCCACGGTGTCGGCGCACTCGAGCCACAACACTCATGAATTTCGCATCGGGCTTCTCTCCAAGGTGAAAGCCCCCGGTCCAGTCGCGTCGCGTCGTTTCTGTTTCGGGCAGCCGGCCCCGCGGCGAACGACCGCCACGGGAGGCAGCCCCCAGCCCCTAGGGCGGCCGCCGCGCGACTTCTGATTGTCCGCCGCCCCCTTCCGCCTCTTTCGCCGCCCCCGCGCGCCCGCCGCCCGCTCGTCCCAACTAGATTACGTTCGCTAAGTGGCTGTTTCGTTGCTCGCGAAAATTTTAAGTTCCCGACCACTCCGGAGGATCCGCCCCGACTGAAAGAAAGTAGCCCCACGGCCTCCCGGCGCATTAAGAGAAGGCGGCGCTTGCGGGCGGGGTGACGGTGGCGACTGTGGTGACATGGTGAGAATGGTAGTGAAAGGGTGACAATGGTGACGGTGGCGGTGGCACAATGATGATGGTGGCGACAACGCTGACAATGGTGACTACGGTGGTGACGACGGTGACAATCGTGACCGTGACAATTGTGACGATGATGGCAAAGGGAACTGGAGACATATGTTGCATTGGTGACTAGTGTCTAT
Source organism: Gryllus longicercus (assembly GCA_038098605.1). NCBI lineage: Eukaryota > Metazoa > Arthropoda > Insecta > Orthoptera > Gryllidae > Gryllus > Gryllus longicercus. Next base: position 914,052 of record JAZDUA010000581.1, on the reverse strand, counting down.
GCCGACTAGTGACTGTGGTGTCGAGGGTATTTGGTGGTGGTGGCTGTTGTGATGGTGACGGAATTGACAGAGGTGAGAGAGGTGAGGGAGAAGACAAAGGTGAGAGAGGTGAGGGAGGTGAGGGAGAAGACAAAAGTGAGAGAGGTGAGGGAGGTGAGGGAGGAGACAAAGGTGAGAGAGGTGAGGGAGAAGACAAAGGTGAGAGAGGTGAGGGAGGAGACAAAGGTGAGAGAGGTGAGGGAGGAGACAAAGGTGAGAGAGGTGAGGGAGGTGAGGGAGGAGACAAAGGTGAGAGAGGTGAGGGAGGAGACAAAGGTGAGAGAGGTGAGGGAGGTGAGGGAGGAGACAAAGGTGAGAGAGGTGAGGGAGGAGACAAAGGTGAGAGAGGTGAGGGAGGTGGGGGAGGAGACAAAGGTGAGAGAGGCGAGGGAGGAGACAAAGGTGAGAGAAGCGAGGGAGGAGACAAAGGTGAGAGAGGTGAGGGAGGAGACAAAGGTGAGAGAGGTGACGAAAGTGACAAAGGTGAGAGAGGTGACGAAAGTGACAAAGGTGAGAGAGGTGACGAAAGTGACAAAGGTGAGAGAGGTGACGAAAGTGACAAAGGTGAGAGAGGTGACGAAAGTGACAAAGGTGAGAGAGGTGACGAAAGTGACAAAGGTGAGAGAGGTGACGAATGTGACAAAGGTGAGAGAAGTGACGAAAGTGACAAAGGTGAGAGAGGTGACGAAACAAAGGTGAAGTAGGTGACGAAGGTGAAGGAGGTAACGAAAGTGACAGTATCAAACAGAACGGCGACGAAGCGAAAACGGAGGATGTGAAATAACGAAATTCGCAAGACGCGCTTCGAATGTCGCGATAATGAGAGCGAGGGAGGAGGCTGTGATGTGGTTGCGGAAGGAGACTCGGGCGAAGGAAGAAGAGACGGCGAGGAGAAAGTCTCTGTACTCGGTGGAGGTGAACCCAAAGGCAGAGGCGGTGCGAGCGAAGGAAAGGGGCGGGGAAAAAGAAGGCGGCGGCGGCGGTGGTTCGGGATGCTGAGAAGGGAAAAGGAAGTGGCGTGGAAGTAGACGCTCATTTTTAAGCTGCTTCTCCCCGTTCATTCGTGATAAGACTGAACAAAGGCTTCTTCTCGTTTTTCACCCTCGTTCGGGCGCGCGCCGCCCTGGGTACGTGGCCTGGCGCACCAAGTCGGAGACGCGGTGGCGGCGAGTGCACTGCGGGCGGCGTTGGTGGTGCCGATGCAGGCGATAGTGCGGTGAGCTGGGGGGGGGGCGGAATCGAGGGCGGCAATCGGCCAAGTTGAGAAGAGTTTGGGACAGGGCGACGGCCGACTTGGAAGTGGAGTCAAGTGCGATCCAGCCAGCGACTATGCGTAGGTTTACGGGATGATTAAAGAATTCCCTCCTCTACACTCACCTTCACTCCAATTTATCACCAGTATTTGTTTTGAATTTGCACAAATAGTTTATTTATAAGCCGATATTTTCCGGAGCGAGACCCATTTCGTGCGCGGGGGACTCGCTGTCTTCCCTATCTCCAGCGAGTTTCAGATTTCCTGAATTAATAAGATGGGTCGTTAGTAGATTGGCGTATAACTCAACCCAAGGATGAAAATGGGGAAAGGATACGGAAGGAAGATTCAGCGCGCTCCGTGGTTCGTACTCTATGTTATTGCTCGGGCATTCGCCTGGAAGAAATCATCAAAAGCACTAATAAGAGCAATCGATACACGAATTTGGTTACGTATGGCGTCACAAACAAAGAGATTTTATATACAAGTTAATTACGGAAAGTATTTCTAACAATGTAAATATTATGAGCGTTACTGGATGTAATTCCTGTACTTTTCTTGATTTCACACATCCTCCACCACCTTAGAGTCTCTGTTACGTACGTTACCGCGAGCATATTCGAAGTAGTGTACGGAAGACACGCATAGATTTCCATATTAACTTATGGGAAATGAAGCGAATTAATAGCAGAAAACGAATGATAAACTCAAAACTCAGTTCAAATCTCTAAATGAAGGCGGGGGAGCTAATAAGAATAGAATTGAACGTAAGCACTGAAGGCTGGAGCAAAGAAACGAGCAAGAAGAGGGAGAAAGGGAGTGAAAAAATACAATCAAAGAACTTATTGATAGAATATCTCAACTAGTGGCGCTAAAATACAACGTACTTTCTTGTCCGTATTTTCACGCTAAATTACGTGAAAAGTACTCTAATTTTCGAAAAATTAAACATGACCTTATTTCAAATCTATATGTAAGGAACGGATTTCATTAAGGGAAAAATCTCCATCTCTAATATTTTAGTTGCGGAAAGACTCCGAAAAAATTTTGAATTTTTGCAATTTTCAAACAATTAGGGTTATCAATGACCCCTGCACCATTCTCTTAAACGTGTTTCACACTATCCATCAACAAAATTTAATCGAAAACAATGGAGCTATGTTATCTGAAAAATGTTCCAGACGCCCCATTAGAAGTACCTTACAAAATTAAAATATCGGATTCAAATTCAAGTGGCCGCGACATCAGCCAGAGTGATTGGGGAATGTCAATTTTGGAGAAAATCTGCTGAACGGTTTAAGTGCTAGCGTTGTTCACAGACGGACGGACAGACGTTTGACTGTCATTCGATTTTTCTGTATCAACTGTCTCCACGGCGTGTTAGAAGATATTTTTTCTAAATTTAGCAATTGTATTTATCCACTTTTTCGTTACCAGGGCCTAGTAATAAAGAGTTATTCTTCCGAAAATTCTCCGTTTTTCCGCTTAGCATTACGTAATGCTCTCTCTACTGCGTTGCGAGAAATCAAAAATCGATCGGAGGCCCCTTCGAAGAACGTGCGTGGCGCCAAATGGAGGAGCGCTGTGAAGAAGCGGAGGCGGTTGCGAGATGGAGGTGCGTTGCTTGCGCCGACTCACGGAGCCCTGAATTGCGGGAAAAGCGGGCAAAAATACCTTCTAGTAAATGAAATTCGAAACTATAGTTTCGTAAATCGAGAGGCCCTATTTCGAGTTGGCAGTTAGGCAGATTTGTGACTCCAGCTTTACGGATAGGCAGAAGTGAGCAACAATATTTTCTACAAAATGAAATTCCTAACAATAGTTTCGTAAACCGCGAGGCTCTAGGTTCGAAATGACGGTTTGGCAGATTTTTTTACACAAGCTTTGTAGCTAGGCCGCCTACTCTGACCGTTGTTTCCCTCTACATACTCCAACCTCATTCCATTGTTTCCTACTCCTGGAGGATGAGAAGCCGAGAATAAGTGTCTCCTCCAGTATTGATCTATTCATTATCTTAATGAAATATACGAGTATTTCCATAATTTAGGTTAATTTGAAAGTGACATAGTGGGCGGAAGTTAGATACAAAACTGTCACACTCGTATTCCAAGAAAGGCAATGTAACATTACCTCTAGAACACGATTCTAGTTTCTAGTAGTTTATCTATCAAGGCAGAAATATAACTGTTTTTGATTGAGGTTGGTAAATGACCCAATCCACAAATATTTACATTTTGGTCGAGGCACATAAAGGTCGATTTTTTTTGTTGCAAAATGCCACTTAAAGTAGTCATTTCTGTACTGCAATAGAGCTAGCACAAAAAGACTTTTTCGCGGCCTAGCACGTAAACCTTCACGAAAGATTTGCCTTAAGAAGTGATTGTACATTTGCCTTAAGAAGTGATTAAGGCATAGAAATGTTTGCCTTAAGAGGTGAGTGTACAAAAAAAATTTACAACAAACATTAAAGTAACAATTATTAATTTAATACAATTAGAAAGTAATTAGGAGAAATAGAAATAAAATAAATTTTGTAAATTCATAATTGCTGAAAAACAAGGAACTCAAAACAGAAAGAATGAACAATGTACCTCCTTATAAATCCCCATGTTTTGGAATAATTCTGCGAACAATGATCAAAAATTCCAACACCATTTTAGAGAATATTAAAATATACCTAATATCTAAGCAAATATCTATATGTATTTATTTATATACAGATAGTACGAAATATGCTACATAACGTAGTTGGCTTATCTTGTGTTGAAGTCATATGTTATTCGTAGTTTGTAAAAAAAAATCTTTTCTTTTGCCCGCAGGCCCCGCTTTTCGGACCATTGTGCGGCCGCGCCTGGGTCCCCGCGGCGCCTTCGCCCACCGGTGGCGCCGTCCGCCTCGCGCCGGGCGATTCGGGAAAGGGATAGCCCTTGGGGCGCGGTCGGAGGCGGGATCGTGTAAATTCCGAGCCCTCTTAGTGCCGGCCCCTGATCGGGGTCGCAATTTGATACCCCGATGGCCGCTATAAAGGAGAGCTTGCTGCATTAAAGGACTACCGCGCGGCGGTATCGTCGCTCGGCGCCGACAACACCGGACCGGGAGCGAAACACCGACTCTCCGAAAGAGTTATTCGAAAACGACGCGCATTTTCATATTTTCACGTTCAATAAGTAGTTCAAACTGTAAACATTAATTTGCAATTACTCGGTTTCTTGAAGACATACTTGTGAATGATTTACATTAATATTTGAAATTATATTTAAATTATTTTAGAAGTGAATAACTCCAGTTCATATAACAATAATCTCTAACGGTACGTAATTCACAAAAAATATAGTTGTAAATTAAAATTGATAGCTTAGAAATTTAATGAAGTGAAACCAACTTTGGTAAAAATATGTCTTCCAAAAGTGATTGACGATGACGAGCCATGCAGTTGATTAATGTTTCAAAAAGAGCACGTAATCCTTTTGATTTAATTCATAGTACTCCAAAAGTTATTTGTTCCCGTCCCGTTCACGGTTCCCGTGCAGAGGAACACACAACTCAACGCAATCTGATCTACCAAAACTACTCCTCACTTTTATCCAATTGAGAGTTCGAACTGGGGTAACTCCGCGCCCCAGTTTCTCAAACAAGAAATTTCCCCCTCTTTTTTTTTCAATCCGAACTCAAAAGATAAGACACGTGCTTCCGATTTCCATTTCCAGAGGGCATTTCTTCGAAATTAATTCCCACTTAATCAAACGGACCGTGACTCTAAAACAAGCTCCGCGCCCTCGCCGCCTTTCGCGACTGAAAATCGATGGTCGGATCTCGCAGAGAAGGCTTCGCTCGCTCCGGAAGAAACCGGCGAGAGAGGGAAAGCTGCTCCGGAGGGAGAAAAAAATCCGCGCGGGAGGATAATGCTCCGGAAGGAGCAGAATGCCAGATGAAAGAATAACATAGTGGGTCAGGCAGAAGGCAAGCAATACTCGGTAAGACAAGTTATGATTGTTCGTAACCAACTTCAGATTACAGCATCTGGGAAGCAGCATTTGGCCAATTCAAGGGTGCATCTACAGTTGCTGTGTTTCGAGTCAATATTAAAGACAACCTCTGGCCCCCCTTCAATATCAAAATTTATATTATATAATTATCAGTATAATAGAGATTGTCTATATTAGAATTATTTTCATTTTTCTTTCATTTTATTTATGTTACTTCCAAAGTTGTAGGGAGCAGTAGTAGAAAAAATTCCTGACATGTTATCCATGGCTGGAGCCTCAGACATGGACATGGTATGACGCGAGATGAGCGAAAGTTCATATGCCCGCTCATATGTCATGTGATTGTGAGCTTGATAGATAGGAAACTCATTAACGTTATCTTTATAAATACATTTCGAATTTATTTCAATACATGTTCACAGGCAAAGTGAATGTTACCATAAGCGGAGTTGATGCATGAGTGGGAGTAATGCTCTAGTTCCTGCCCCCTCTCTCGCAGCATGGCCGCCGCTTGCGGCACCCCAGAAATAATAATAATATAGAATTGCCTATAAATATTTTATTAAAACGAAAATATATTTTTCAGTTGGTGTCACCCTTATAATGTCACACGTGGCGGATTGTTCCTCTGTCCCATGTACACTATGTTATCAAAAGTATCCGAACACGTCCAAAACGGTGTTATGGCATGGTCGTGCGTTTTATGGAGGGGACTTGCACCCCTTGTTTCTTTTGTGTGGCACTATCACGGCGCAGACATACGTTGATGTTTTAAACACTTTCTTGCTGCCCACTGTTGAAGAGCAATTCGGGGATGGCATTTGCATCTTCCAACACGATCGAACACCTATTCATACTGCACGGCCTGTGGCGGAGTGGTTACACGAAAATAGCATCCCTGTAAGGGACTGGCCTGCACAGAGTCTTGACTTGAACCCTATCGAACACTTTTGGGATGTTTTGGAACGCCGACTTCGTGTCAGGCCACACCGACCTACATCGATATTTCTCCTCAGTGCAGCACTCCGTGAAGAATGTACTGCCATTCCCCAAGAAACCTTCCAGGACTTGGTTGAAACTACGCCTACGAGAGTGGAAGCTCTCATCCAGGGTAAGAATGGGCCAACACTCAATTGAATTCCAACATTACCGATGTAGGGCGCCACGAACTGGTAGGTCATTTTCAGCCACGAATACTTTTGATCACATACTGTACGGCAGTGGAGAACTTCACGGTGATTTTTCATTAACATCTCGACGAGTATCTAGATACAGAAGGCAAACATTTAATTCTCACTAGCAACGTTTGCAACCATTGGCAGGCAATCCTTCTGCTTCGCTATACACACAAACGCTCTCCCATTATACGCTTGGAATAACTGTTCATCTCCCGCATTGTGGCCAGTATGCCTTTAGGACTCGCGGGACAATTACCATCATAAGGGAGAACATTATAAAAGAGGTGAAAGAGTATATTTGAACATGCAGTAAATTAATTCTCTATCTGTGAATAATCTCTGTTTCTAATACTATATCATTAATCTGTTTACTCGGAAATTCTTTATCAAAACTTTCCTTCTAATGAAGCCGCCATTTTCTTCGTGTGATTGATGACGTACTCGGCCTTGCGCAAGCATGACGCACACCATTCTTCCTCTGTTTCACAATTACAACTAAGAGATGGTTGTGGCAGACAGAGCGACGAGGCATCAAGCGAAGTAATGCAAATGCTTTGTTAGCATCCAAGGCAGGGAGCACCAACCACCAATCGCAGTCTCACATTAACTCGTTAATGTGGCCCTTGAGCTTAATGTCTCCCCAATAGCTTCTATAAAGAGCCCTATAATTAGCAGGTTTGTTAGGGAATCCGCGAAGAACGGGTAAAATTATAATGAAGATTGGCAAACGCAGACCTCGTTGAGTGGCGGGGGACATCACAAACAAATCATTATTTTCTTTCTTTTTTCTTCGGGTCTCTTCTTCTTTACGAGGTAGGCCCTCTAATCCATGTACCATGAGAAACCCGGTGCGGAGGCAGGGACGTGTGTTGGCCGCGGGGCTCCACGCTGCAGCGCTCGCAGACTTTTCTTCGCTTTCTCCGGTGTTTCAGGCCCTCCCCCACCCCCTCGTAAACCCAGCCGATACTGTCGATCTCCCACCCTCCCCCCTCACTCCCCTGCTGGCCGACGTCATCTCGCGAGGCTTCTTTCTCGCGGCGCCGGGATGAGCCTCCGTAACCACCACGCTCGCCTCCCCGAGCCGCGCCGCGCCGCCTTCCTGTTTTTACACCGGCCTACCACGTGTCACGGCGCTGATCTTCAGGCGGTAAGATCTTGAGAGGGTAAAATCTTGAGAGGGTAAAATCTTGAGAGGGTAAAATCTTGAGAGGGTAAAATCTTGAGAGGGTAAAATCTTGAGAGGGTAAAATCTTGAGAGGGTAAAATCTTGAGAGGGTAAAATCTTGAGAGGGTAAAATCTTGAGAGGGTAAAATCTTGAGAGGGTAAAATCTTGAGAGGGTAAAATCTTGAGAGGGTAAAATCTTGAGAGGGTAAAATCTTGAGAGGGTAAAAATCTTGAGAGGGTAAAATCTTGAGAGGGTAAAATCTTGAGAGGGTAAAATCTTGAGAGGGTAAAATCTCGAGGCGGTAAGATCTCGAGGCGGTAAGATCTCGAGGCGGTAAGATCTCGAGGCGGTAAGATCTCGAGGCGGTAAGATCTCGAGGCGGTAAGATCTCCAGGCGGTAAGATCTCGAGGCGGTAAGATCTCGAGGCGGTAAGATCTCGAGGCGGTAAGATCTCGAGGCGGTAAGATCTCGAGGCGGTAAGATCTCGAGGCGGTAAGATCTCGAGGCGGTAAGATCTCGAGGCGGTAAGATCTCGAGGCGGTAAGATCTCGAGGCGGTAAGATCTCGAGGCGGTAAGATCTCGAGGCGGTAAGATCTCGAGGCGGTAAGATCTCGAGGCGGTAAGATCTCGAGGCGGTAAGATCTCGAGGCGGTAAGATCTCGAGGCGGTAAGATCTCGAGGCGGTAAGATCTCGAGGCGGTAAGATCTCGAGGCGGTAAGATCTCGAGGCGGTAAGATCTCGAGGCGGTAAGATCTCGAGGCGGTAAGATCTCGAGGCGGTAAGATCTCGAGGCGGTAAGATCTCGAGGCGGTAAGATCTCGAGGCGGTAAGATCTCGAGGCGGTAAGATCTCGAGGCGGTAAGATCTCGAGGCGGTAAGATCTCGAGGCGGTAAGATCTCGAGGCGGTAAGATCTCGAGGCGGTAAGATCTCGAGGCGGTAAGATCTCGAGGCGGTAAGATCTCGAGGCGGTAAGATCTCGAGGCGGTAAGATCTCGAGGCGGTAAGATCTCGAGGCGGTAAGATCTCGAGGCGGTAAGATCTCGAGGCGGTAAGATCTCGAGGCGGTAAGATCTCGAGGCGGTAAGATCTCGAGGCGGTAAGATCTCGAGGCGGTAAGATCTCGAGGCGGTAAGATCTCGAGGCGGTAAGATCTCGAGGCGGTAAGATCTCGAGGCGGTAAGATCTCGAGGCGGTAAGATCTCGAGGCGGTAAGATCTCGAGGCGGTAAGATCTCGAGGCGGTAAGATCTCGAGGCGGTAAGATCTCGAGGCGGTAAGATCTCGAGGCGGTAAGATCTCGAGGCGGTAAGATCTCGAGGCGGTAAGATCTCGAGGCGGTAAGATCTCGAGGCGGTAAGATCTCGAGGCGGTAAGATCTCGAGGCGGTAAGATCTCGAGGCGGTAAGATCTCGAGGCGGTAAGATCTCGAGGCGGTAAGATCTCGAGGCGGTAAGATCTCGAGGCGGTAAGATCTCGAGGCGGTAAGATCTCGAGGCGGTAAGATCTCGAGGCGGTAAGATCTCGAGGCGGTAAGATCTCGAGGCGGTAAGATCTCGAGGCGGTAAGATCTCTAGGCGGTAAGATCTCGAGGCGGTAAGATCTCGAGGCGGTAAGATCTCGAGGCGGTAAGATCTTGAGGCGGTAAGATCTTGCAAGGGTCGCTCTTCCGCTCGTTGTTCTGAAGTTTCTTCACTTACTTTTCCTACGACGCCCCGCTTGATTTCAGTGCTTGTTCTTAGTATCCGAGAATGATAGGGAAGTTTCTCGTAACCGAAGAAAGCTTTTGTGGAGACTTTCTAAACATCTTCATATCAGTGCAAAATTCATCGATTAGTGCTATATATAGTGCTATACATAATTAATGTTATTAATTTTCTGTTATAACTGAAACTTAATAACATGACGCCATTGATTTATCCACATTCTACCACTAAAAATCATAAAAATGACGTTATTCACTGCTGCTCAATAACACAATTTTCCGGCTGTTTTATTTCGTTAATTAATAATTATCGAACACGCAATAACGATCTAATAAAGTAATTTACCGATCACATTTCTTTCGAACTACGAGTACGACTTTCTTCAATTCGCCATTAATCATACCATTTGTCTACACTCTCGCCAAGAATTTATTATTGTCATGTCCAGCCCCCTCTAACTCAACACTACCACTCAACGATGTTATTTTCTTCTGTCAGCAAAGACAATTGATCCATACTAATGATCGATTTAAAACATAACGTTTAGAAAAAAATGCAACAAAAGGAATTAATATTAAAGATAAATGATAAATGATGGTATTTCAACACAATATTCGTAAAAACTTCGGAAGATAAGCGTTAATGAAACTACATTGAGAACATCAGAAGCAGTTTCAACAGTTTGCTTACAAGTAAAACGCATAATGGTGATTCGATCAAAATAAAGGGGTATAATCTGTAAATAAAGTAGTCACCCTTCTCTCCCTAGCGATACTACTCTCCATTTCATCAGAGGCATTAACCACCACCACCCCTCCACCTCGACTCCCACATCACCACCACCCCTCCATCTCGACTCCCACACCACCACCACCCCTCCACCTCGACTCCCACACCACCCCCCCCCCTCCACCTCGACTCCCACACCACCACCACCCCTCCACCTCGACTCCCACACCACCACCACCCTCCACCTCGACTCCCACACCACCACCACCCCTCCACCTCGACTCCCACACCACCACCCCTCCACCTCGACTCCCACACCACCCCACTCCCATCTGAGCAGCTCTTGCATTAGCACCTCTCTCTCGAGCAGGGATGACGCGAGAGGAGGATAGGCCGCGCCTGCACTGTCCTCCGCCCCCGTCTCCCTCGAGGCGCCAGGCCCCCGCGCCGCGAAAGAGGAATCGAGGCGGGCGGGGCGACGGACTTCATTATTCAGCAAGGGAGCGCGGCCATAAAACGCAATGGCTCGCCCTCTGCGCGTCTGTCGTCGGCAAACGGCCTTGGAAATGTTGCTAGATGAAAACGGCCAATATTCGGTAACAAAGTCAATTTCCGTGTTCTCAGCCCCGCTCCGTGTTCCGTGTCCGCCGTGTTCTCAGCCCCGCTCGCCTTATAAATCACGCCGGAAAACTCTTGAATAGCAAAAACAGACCTGCCCGCGGTCCCTTCCCTCCTGCAGTTCTTGTCTTCGGGTATATTGAGAAGACAGGAGGGTGTTTACTGTAGGGCCGGCCATTTGCCTCAAACTGCATTTCACTGTGTGGAGTAGAATGGCGGGCAAAACCAATATTTACCATATTTTCGTGATATCATCTTGGTTTGTTCTAACTTTATTATACAGTATTGAAAATGGACACATTATGTTACGATGGAGACATGGGTATAAAGGCAACATTTTGATATTCCACTAAAACTGATACCAATCACCGAAGCATCTTTATCAACTTAGCATGAAGCGACAAAAAAATAATAATTAGCTTATACAAATACATCGACCACTCAGCTGTTTGAGACGGGAAATACATGCGAGAACGGATTCCCGTCACCGCGAGAATCCAAATTGACTGATTGACAGGATGCCAATAAAGAGCTTCCACACAGCGTTGGTGACAATCTAATGCCAATCAAATGGACGTTTATATATTAAAATCGATATGTGCTGGTTATTGCATGGAATATTTCCAGGTATCGACTATAAACTACAGATTCAGGACAGTGGATGCACTCTTGTTCGCAACATTCTATAACTATCTTATGTTTTTTAATATGTACTTTTCTTCCACAACTGGGAAGGAATATTTACGGAATCGAAACGATGACTACAGAAACATTCCTGCGCATGTTTGCCTTTCACTAAAAAGTAGAAAATCATTCAATGGAATTTGAAGGGCAAATCATGTGTTGTACTTCAATCCGGTTATTCATAAATAGTTTCCAAAAGAATGTTTTCGCAATTCCGAATTTACGGATTTTGACAATCCATGGTTTGCAATTTATTTTACTTTTACACATATTTTCTTTTTATATAAGGTTAATTTTAGATTAATTTTAGCTGAAATTATTTCAGAAAGAAATTAGTGGTGATAAAACAGCACATACTGTCTCGCTTTGTTTCTACATTCACAGTTTCCCATAAGGCAGAGTTCATCGAAAATGTGACCTGTACAATTCGTTTACGTCAAAACTACTATTTTTTAAATGTACATTGTTTTTAAAAGGATTGTTTAAAAATTGCTTGTCAGGTAAGTTTTGGATCAAATCGGCTGAACGGTTTTATGAGCTAATGCTGACCGCAGACAGACGTTTTGCCGTCAATCGATTTTTCGGTATGAAGGATCCACAAAATATAAATTCTAACTACACAACGTGTTCGAGAAAGTAATTCATTACATATAGGAAAACACACACAATTTATCCTATTTTTCGTTACCAGGAGCTTTTCTGTCGAAAATTAGCAATAAGAGCATTTCTGTCAAAAATTCCGGCGCACGATTACAATACTTTCTCTTCTAACGAAGTAAGCGCAAAAAAGTACAAAGTAATGAGTATCTTTGCATTTCCAAACCTATTTTAACCTAATTTACATATAATAATAACAAAGGCAATGGATAAAAGTGTTAATTACATTTAGAAACATTTATCACTTGTACGTTATACACATCATAGGACAAACAAATATTATACGCAAATATATGTCTACAAATTATTTTCACTTATGATATACAATATTTGTGAAATAAATTTCACATATAATACTAATAAAACAATCCAGTTACATTACCGCATATTCAACAGCGTACAATATTCCGTAGAATTACATATCCTGGTATTGTGGCACGTGCATCCGGCGGGCGAGCGGTGCGAGGTCTTGCCGACCAGTCTCCTTCACTCGTTATTATTCCTGTTCCACCGAGCGAGCGACGACGCGAGCAGTAGATACAATCGGTCATTGTTAGTTCGTCCGCTGCACCCAATTACCCCATTATCAATCACCGTTTAATCAATGGCTCGTCCATCACGGCGCGGAAGGCGCGCGCGGCGCGACGTCAGCGCCACATGTCGCGCTCCCCGCGGCCGCAGCGCCCGCCGCAGGTGAATGCCACGCCCCCTCCCCCGACACCCCCCTCCTCTTCTCTTGGCCCCCCTGGCCCCGCTGCGCCCCGCCCTCGCCTCCGCCCGCTGCGCGCCACCCTCGCACGCTCAACGCCCCTGTCCAACGCTCGCTAGCAACCCGCCCCCCCTCTCCCCCCGCTCCGACACAATGCTCTGGCTAATCGCTTCTTGCGCCCGCTCCTCATCCCGACGCCAGTGCACAGCCCGCCGCCTCCACGCCCCCCCCCCCAGCCTACCCATCTAAATCACGCCCCCACCGCCCCTAGCTCCTATTCATTGATTCCGGGCACGTCAACTACCTAGGTCATTAGATCCGTAAGATTTGTGCATGTTTTTGCTTGGGAGGTGGCCGTGATCTTTCCCTCGCTGAATGGCGAGATCCGGCGCCGACCTACCGTCAGCTGGTGGGGTATTCCCAGCGGGGCACCGCCCCAGCCGGGACAAGCTCTAAGTTCCCGACCGGGCTCCAGGCATGTGTGGTAGTGTAGTGCGCCCTAGCTCTTCTTTTTGTTGAGTGTTGAGCACGCGTCACCTCAGCCCGCAGATTCTCTCCGCTGACAGCCTCCTCGCCCGCCGCCACTGACCCCCGATCCTTCTCTACCACTTCCCCCACCCACTCTCTCCGGCCTCACTCGCTGTTCCCCACCGCTTCACTCACCATCACTGCTCCCGCCACTCTACGCCCCCGCCGCCGTTGAGGGAGCACCAGTGGGAGGGCGCCCGCACGCCGTTGCCCTTCAGCGCATCCCTGCGGCTTGCAGCTCTCCCCGCAGCCCCCGCTGCGTGTCAATTGCGACGCACCACCGTTCACAGAAGGCATTTTCATACGGCGGCGGGCGATTACACGCCGGGACGGAGCAGGAACTGTCACGTGTCTCAAATACCGGCAGGATACTAAGTTTCGAAGAGTAACTATTCATTTAATGAAATGCTGTACTCATAGGCTATTACAGTACGTACAGATGAATATTAATTTCTACAGAAAATCATCAGACCATAGGAGCCTCATTTTAAGTACGGTCTAAAGTGACTGACATTGAGTCTTCCGCAAGAGCAAGGGTGGCTTAATGTAATATCTATTATTGATGATATTAGACAAATCTTGCTCTCGCGGTAGACTGAGAAAGTTCACTACTGCTCTCTCTGAATCGATTTATGACAAGATAATGTAACATTGTATGTGAATATTATAATAGCAATATTACAAAATACTTATTTTGATCACTTTAAAAATTCTCTCTCACTCACGTTCAAGAATTCCCCTAACAAAGAAAGCATTTCGCTTTCACTGCTGAAAGATTCGCATTATCATTCATTTTTCCTGACGTCATGCTCAAGATTAGTCCCTTTTTTGACAAATCTTCCTAGAACGATTCTCTGACTCTTTCCTCGTTCTTCCTATTGTCAATATATGGCTACACTAGCTGACTAGCAGGCTGTTCGGGAGCAACATTTTCGGTTGTCCAAATGAGGAACAATTGGCTGCGTAAAAAATCTTAAGACAATAATAAATGATCTATTGAATTTAAGTTCTTGAAATTTTAAATTATTTCTATCAAATCTTGAAATAAATTTGTTAACGTGCTTGTAACTTCGAGCAATTTGAACATTTAATACGGATGTGAGAGTCTGAATATTAAATTATTTCAGAGAAAATACTTCAAAATTATTTTTTATTATTTTATGTGTAAAATGACCCATGTCATCCAAGAAATATACTTTGAATATCTACGAATATTATTCTTATACTATATCAATATATGTGTGTATGAATCTTTACCATCTGTACCTTACGATTTCCAAAGGAAATCAGGGCTTAGGTGCCATTTTTTAAGAACCACTAGTTAGATGGTTGTTCACAATACTATCACATGGGGCTGGGTCTCGTTCCAGACGCAGCCAGCATGGTATCTGCCAAGTTCCCCCTTTCCATCACCTGATGTGGGCCGAGGGACCCTTACATTCAATGATTTCTAGCTCTACCCAGCAAGCGTGTCCCGCGATCACCTATCGACTTGGTATGGTACGGAATTAGCGCAATAGGACATATGGCTGCACCTATGCTAGATAGCGCCAGCTGTGGATCGAAAGCAGCACACACCATTCGAATAATGGGGACACAGGCACTTAGGGAATTACACTGTCAAGGTGTAACATGTAATGTTTTACATATCGTGTTCCTATGCCAACAGGACAAACTAAGAAAGATGGGATGGGGTTAGGAAGAACATCCATGACCAAGCAGCATTCGGATCCGCAGCCCTTCTGTCCGAGATTTTCATTCTACATTAGTAAACCACCTACAATACCTGTTCGATTATGAAAAGGAATGAACATAATTTCTTGACAAATTTGTTAAATTCGGTATATTATAACTACATATTATAAGTAGTAAATGTCAACTTACTTAGAATAATATCGTGAAATAATATTTTAGTTTATACAAATTCCATTACATAGTATTTTTCTCTTTCTGAAATAATATATAGAATAGAGTATTTTAAAATACAAAACATGTCATCACAAATGAAATCCCACGAATGTGTCGAATTCGAGAGGAGAAAATGTGTACAATTTCCAATAATTACCAGAGATCCCTCAAATCCCCAACAACGTCAACCGTTACATCACTCCATAAATAATAAATCAAAGGGAAACTTGGATTGTTGGATGTAAAATAAAAAGCATATAATGCAAAATTTTAATTAAATCCTGGAAGGCGTCGAGCCTAAGCCGAGTCTCTATTTTCAGTACTATTCATTTAATTGTACTAATTCAACTGAACTTTCCCAACTGGTTCTGATAACTCTGTTTTATAAATAACCTTTGAGTAACATCACAAATACAATTCACTCAAATTAATCCAAATTGTTTGACGTCGTTTGCACTTAAAGAAGAAAGTAAAAATGTATGATTTAGAAATATGTTATGTCATACACTATATTCTCCCAAGACTATTGTTTCGTAAGTAAAGGAGAGAAAAATATGAAAAAATTTCTAATAGAAAATAATAGTGGTCGCTTAATCTGGGTTTCACTGTATTCCAGACTTATCAACGTTACGGGAAGGTAACGATCTTACTAGATTTCGCGGGCACTACATCCAGAACCAAATGCGCGAGATTTAAAAGTTTCACAAATTGCTTCCAATTGTCGGTAGGTTACAGGATACCTGGACTATGATAATCTTTTGAAGAATTTAGTTGACTTTCTTGTCCCACATGTAGCTTTATTAATTCTCAATTTCTCTTCTAAAGCAAAGAAATGATCCATTAAAATGAAATAATACAACGGTTAGATTACAGATTGTTATAGTCATCTTGTGACAATAAAACAAAACATTTTGAATCGAAAGTTTCTTTCCTTAAGAGTTAACTTCCTACGTTAAGGTTATGAGGTTCAAGAGACTCGTAAGCGTAACTGCCTACTCGTAAGCGAGAAATGTTAATTTCAGAAACTTTTTTATTTATATCACAGCAATGCTATTAACTGAATGCAAATAACTGAATAATTTAAGAAAACATAATACAAAATGAAAAAGGAAAGAATTCGCTCTTCAAACATATTCCTGCCAGTTGACAAAAATGTTTATACATGGTAGAAAATAAAAAGAAAATATAAGAATGAAATAGTAAAAGGTGGTAAAAATACAGACGTAATGAAAATTTCGATTGTATTTGATAGAAGAAAAATCTGACGAACGTATTTTCTTACGAAGTCACTATTCTCAGAGTCACGCCTCTACAGCTTGCGCGTGCACATCCTTTTCTGGATTTGGAGAGAAAATAAGAGCCATGAGAGATAAGTCAAAGCAAGTAGCTCGTGCGAACGCGGTTTGATATGCCTGCTGTAATCTAAGTGAAAGAATACTAAGTACTTAGATATCTTGATATTTCGATCGCACTTCACGGAACTGTATTAGAATTTGAATGAAGAATCTTACGTTCGTTGTTCATATAACAGCCATTTATAATCTACACTCATCTACTAACCTTCTTTTATCTTATCAGACACGGAAAACTCTTTATAATGTTCGCAATTCTCACTAACAAAACTGTTGTTAATACTTCATTTTATCTGGGTATCTGTTATCATCGGCTACCAAATACTTTTAAATAATGTTTTAGAACAGAAACATTAAATTACAGATTAAGCGTATCCATTATTTTGCGTCAATTTTTGCTATCTTGCATGTTACGAGTTACATATTGTGACATTCCCTCTATTTCCACTTATTATATCTCCTAATTTAGTATGTAATTAATTAATTATAAATTTGGCTAGCTCTATTTTTATTATAATGGGCATTGTGATACAATCGCAGGGCTACTATTCCGTGTTTGATGTGAGGCTAAAATTTAACTGCCTTTTAACAAGCTACGGCTGGTGAAAATATTTATTAGGATGGGAATTGAATGATCCTATAGTTTTTATCCATATCCCGAGAGGTATTGTTTAAAATAACAACATTTCATTTGTTAAATAATATTACAGCGGCAACAAGTACCGACTGTAATTTGTCAGTTTATTACTATCTTTTTTTCTTTCTGAATTGACATAAATTTAAACTTTATCTTATTAATTTATCGTACCTAGGATGGCCATCGTTACTTTATTCTAATTATTTTTGAAAACTGACTTAATTTAACTTATTTTTCTAATGACATTCTTGATCTTCAACAGTAAATCTTTTCTCAGCGTCCTTATCAATGTGCAAAACCTTAATTTCTACACTTCCATTTGGATGAAGAACTGCCCTCTTGGCGATAAAAGGAACACAATACCGGCCCTTACACTTATATTTTCAAAAATGATTTGAGTCGTCCACTAACAATTTCTTGCAGCATTTCACACTTCCAAGTTACCACGATATTTTTAACTGTCCACGCTTTTCTTTACTTAATTAACTCGTCAACAAAAAATTCAATCACCTCGCGACCTAATAATCTACCCTACTTCAAAATACATTCTGTTTTTAAGACAAACTTTGAAAATTTTGGGCTGATCGCGGTATAATATCCTGCTGCCATCAAGAGACTTCACGTTCTATCTAACATTCACATGCTTACAACTTATCTTATCACAACTTCTCTTGTTTTTAATTGTTTTATACGTCATTCCGATGCTATTTTATCTACATCTCTCAGCACATTCACTGGTCCATCTAACAATGTCTTTTGTAAAAATGTTTTACTTGAATAAAATACGTTTCTAATATTTAAAATATATTTCCCAAACTAATTTTATTTACTTTTTCCGTACTCTCAAGCCCCCAATATATATCTTTCGATTATATTTCCTATCTTTCTATATGTATTCTATTATTTATCTATCTTTTCATTTGTATTCCATCGTCATATATTTACCATTTATTCAAAATATCCCGAGAGGTATTTTCATCCCCCTCTATTATTATTATTATTATTATTATTATTATTATTATAAGTGATTTGTCCACGGTGACACCACACAGCAAAAATCTTTTTTATCTAGCGCACTGCGAATCTGTTTCATCGTCTTTGAAATACACCTACATTTCCCGACATTTTTTTTCTCTTCCACAATAACATTTTGTATATGTAAATATTCTTTTCAGTGATTCACTATCGCAGAATGCAGATGAATAATAGACATCTAATAATGTTAACATTACATAAGATGTTTACTTCCGTAAATGTCTTGTAAATAAATGAGTTACTTTCATTGCTATTGCATTTTAGTAGAACATGGAGGAACTTTCTTTTAATGTATGTCTAGAAAAAAACAGTTTAGGAACTCGAGAGATATTCGGGACGTCCGAAATTTACAACAGTTGTTTTCAATAAGGTAAAAATCATTTAATTAGCATTCATTATGTATTTTATTTAATTATTTATTTGTAATATATGTTGGCAAGAGTCTACATTATGTTCCACTTATTACGGAGTGTACCAATTCCAAATACAGCGATTTGGAACCCCTGTAGTATAAATTTAGTAGACAGAGCGATACAAATAATTATTATCCACTTAATTCAAACGATTTCATTACACTTAGACACATTTCCCACTAAAACGAAAAGCCAACGTTGCGCAACAAACTCGTATGTAGACAAAATGGCACGTACTAAACGCTTCTGGGAAGATTCAACCAACCGGGGCCAGACACTCTCTCATCTCTGCTTTCCGATAACTACGCTGAATTCCTGGCATTAGCGGAACGTTCGCGCTTCGCTTCCACAGTCGCATTCCATGGCAACGCCAGCTCCATCACCATTCATCAGGGCGCGACACTGTGTCTGTGTCGTATAACTCGATGCGCGGAACTAGCGTTCGGATACGCAAACAATACCCGTACGGAAATAACAGTGTCAATATCGTGACACCGCATTCAAGACCACGTTCTGTCAACTTCGAGGATTTTTTATTGTTGTTTTGTTTTCGGGTAAGTTTGGAGTCTGGGAGCGGCTTTAAACTCCTTTATTTACAATATTTAAACAAAAAACATTTCCGAGAAGTATACAAAATTTACATATTACGAATAACACAAAGATTATAAAATTAAAAAAATAATTTTAATTTATTATTAATAATAATAACTAGTTTTAATAAATCAATGATTTTGGGCGTGCGGGAGAGAATTTACCTCTTTCGTTCGCACTGATTCATTTGAGAGATGGGGTGGTATACCCTTAATTTTACAGAACAGCATATTTTGTCACGCAGAGCATTCGCCGATTCTGTTGCGATTCTCCGCGCAGTGCTGCTGCTAAGCGGCCACTATGAAAGTTAGACGAATGCCACTTTGAGTACGTAATTCACACAATACTAAGCCAAATTTGGAACAAGTCAAAATTGCTATCTTAGTATTTTATACTAATCTACCTCTCACCTAGTTGATTTATTTCGCTCACGCCTCAATTTCAACTCAGACCCTATTAGCCTCAATGTAGCTCATTTATTTGTGGAGGAAGTAAGACTCTTGAGAATTTGAATTTAATACAGAAATTTATTAATTCTCTCCTCTTAAACATAAAAATATTTGTATTCTATTAATTATTTTAACCTATTTTGGCCATTTGTAAGATGTGCAGATACAAAGAGTTGATTAATATTTGAATTTTCAAAAGAAGGATTGGCATGTCTTGTGAAACGATATTATTAATTACCTGAAGAGAAATACATACTTGTGTTTATTGCATTCTTAAGAGTAATTTAGGGGGGGCTTTAGATTGCATTCAAGAAAGTTACATGCATCGCAATCATCCCATCTCCGTCATTTTATAATAGGAAAATAATATTGAAATATTAATTAGCAAAATAAAAATAGGGCTTTAATACAATTTAAATATTAGAGTGAAATTTAAATTCGCACTGTAAACTTGAGAGAAAATTCGTACAAGTTCAATATTTTAGTAATACATCAATTCGATATGTCAATTTATTTGTTCAAACTTTAAATTAGGCAAACAGTATGATTTTGGTTAGAAAACAACCAGGATTGGCTACGCATCGATTGGATATCCTTTGTGAGAGCGAATCGGGGGCGTCCGCGTTGTGCAGGCGGCGCAGAGGTCATCTGATGATCGAGGGCGCCCGCCCCCCAGTCAGCGCCCGCTTCGCCGCCTCCCGCGCCGCCGACGGGGCAGCGATTCGCAGGTGGGATGGGGACCAGGGGCGGCGCCCATCGCGACCCCGTGAATAAACAGCGCTGCCGCATTTACCGGCACCCGCCATCAAACGCGGGCGGCGCGGGCGGCGCGGGCGGCGCGGGCGGCGCGGGCGGCGCGGGCGGCGCTCGCCGCTTCCCCGTAATGGATGGAGCATATTTCTGGCTTAACGACGCTCGTCGCCTGCGCCAACGCCTCCGCCAACGCCCCTGGCACCCGCGCCGCCCCCGCGCGATTCCCACGCCACGCCCACTGTTATCATCCTCCCTTGGCTCTCCCTCGCCCTCTCTTCTCTTCCGCCTCCCCTGCCCTCCCATTCTCGCCCCTGTGCCTCCCCATCCTCACACTATCTTCCGTCTCCTTCGCACACTCTCTCGTCCACTTCCTTCTTTTCTCTCTTTCTCTCTCTCTCTCTCCCTCCCTTATATATATATATATATATATAGAGAGAGAGAGGGAGAGAGAGGGGGGAGGGAGAGAGAATATTTCACCTCTCCCACTTCCCCACTCTGATTTCCATCTCCTTCGCCCTCGCGGTACCTTTCTCATAAACCCATCTCTCTCCTTCCCGCTTCTACCCTTTCTCCCCCTCTCTTAATCTCTCTCTCTCTCTCTCTCTCTCTCTCATACTTCCCTCATCCTCACCGACATCTACACACTTTCTACCCTCCCACAGTAACAACTCACGTCAACTCACGCGGGACAATTAATTTATTAAATATTTGCGCAGTAAATAGCTGGAACCTGGCTCGTCTGTTTATTAGGCGAATGCCTCGCGGACGATGATGAAAATTAAATGAGTGTCGTTTGTTCACTGCATCGCAGCGCTTGCCCCGGGGCAAAGATTGCCGCCCTTTCACGGCCCATACCAAGCGGTGCGTGCGTTGCATTGCAACAAACAGGCGCGGATGGTATTCTTCACATTCTTTGCATTTCAATACCTTTCCTCTTACGCTTTGGCATCTACTCGCTTTACCCCTTGCAATTAACGAGCAGGGATACAAAATGAACACATATATGAATGTGCATATCGTAATTCTAACAGAAAGTTGGTTATAAGGGTACATACTCGTATGTATTGAGATCTGATTCCTAAATATTATGTAAAAGATTTTATAAATTTCATCATCAACAATGTTTGAGTCTTTTCTTACGTCTATGAAAAGTGTCAGTTATGTTTTGCCTATTTTATCATTATTATATGGCTTCTCAAAAATAAATATTAAATCCATGGCGTTGGATGTGACTGCTAGAATCATTTACGTACGTCTCAATTACGAATTAACATGAAATATTGCACTTTGGAAGAGGGTGTATTACCCTGAATGCGAGTTAATTCCTCTAATTCCTGCCTATCCATTGTCAGTGACAGCAGCGTATTCCAAGTGATCCTCATTATCACAAAGTACACCACGCATAATTCTCCCTCCACATTTTCAAACTATATATTTGACTTCATTTTATGAGTAATGCACCCCGTAATGGAAAGGTCACAAATAGCATCGTGAATTCAACAGCTAAGCATATTGCCGAAACTGCATTTCTGACTTTTCAGTCAAAAACACATTCCGAGGGATACATATTAGATTCGATCACTAAAGTATCTCTGCATTACAATCAAGGCACGATTCACGTCCATCCCCACAAGTATTATTACAACAGATCAACATATTTTACTTCCTCTGTATAACAATAGGCAATCACGGAATGTCGGGCTGTCCACGAGAAATCGATATTGCATTACACTCCAGAGTTCCAGCTCTCCAACCACAAATTACTTGCGGGCCAACTCTACAAGCATGTTTCATTACATTGAAATAATGAGGATAGTTGCGCGGTCTGGCAGGGAACTCGTGTGATAGAGGGGCTCCGTGAGGCTGAGGGCGGGGAAGGGAGCGGGAGAGGCAGGGGCGGGGGTGTGAGAAGGGTGAGGCCGGGTCGGGGCACTGCCATGTGCAACGACAGTTCGGACCGGGCAGGCGAAAACTGGGGGTTGACGTCAAACTATCGGAGGTAAGACGCTAATGTGCACGGGGTGGAGTAGGTGAACTGCGAAAGGACATGTGAAGGATAGAGAGAACCAAGTACACTGGAAATACGTGCTAATGGAATATTTCACTAAACTGTTGATTATGATGCCAACCCTTCTTTCTCTAAACGATATTGAGAAAAATTATAAGGTTAGATGAAAATGGGAGCTTAAATGAACAGTTGTGTTGTTTTCTGCAGTGTATAAATTCAGGTTAATGTGTTAATTCAATTAATTTCAATTCAAACAAATGTTTTTATTCCACCCATAAAACTAGATTTCGATAGCTTAACAACCATTAGTTCTTTAATATATTAGTAAAAACAGGACAAATTCGTCTTTTTGGTTTAATTCTCGTGCTCCAGGCGGCAGATCAGACAATAATAGCTAAACCATTGAAAGTTACCAAATAATGAAATAACTACATGCATGTCAAGAATACCGGTGAGTGCATCCGTCCTTGTTTGTTAAGATGCCAACTACCCTAGCGTTTCAGCCATATCTGGAATGGATGAATGGTTTACTGGACAGGTGAATTGGAAGCTGTGATATGAATTGCGATGGAGCAATGGTGGAATAATAAGCCGGTCCCGGTGGCAGAGATCATTAAGGCAGTGTAAGTGCCGTAGCGATCTCGAACCGACGTACCGCGGGTTCGAGTATCGCCCATCATTGTACATGTGTTCACCCCTTCACCCCTATCATGGCATCTTCACAATTACCATACCGTTAAATGCAATAGTGTTCGCTAATGACGTTGATGTTGATGCAACCTTAAATAGCAACAAAAAAATGATGGAATAAGCGGCAAGAAATGTACGGAAACCCAAGGACAACCTGCCGCAAATCCGCTTTGTTCCTCAACTTCTGCACGGGTCGACCGGCACCCTGATCACAGCGCTCCAAGGCGAGCGTGTTGGCCGTTACGTCAGGTGAGGCGTTAAAGGCAGGTGAGAGCGGGAGAGAACGAGGATATTGGACGCAATGGAGAGAGCGTTAGAGAGCGCGTAGAAGAGAGCGTGGAACGGCGTGGAGCGGGGATGAGCGGAATGCGTATGTCACCGCGGAGCGAAACGTGCTTTACATGCCGACGAGAGCGTAGAAGAGCGATGGTGGACAAACGATATTCCAGCGTTTTAATGGCACACGCGACACGAGCCCACGCAGACTTGCGAAGAAAATATGCCAACTCACTCTTACAATGATGCCAACACGCAATGGAATTCACCAATAATTGATTAAAGAAAGCACAAGAATGGACAATGAAGTGCCTACAAATAAAATCAAATGTGCTGGAAAGAAATAAAAAAATCGGAATAGTAAATCCACGCGACTTCAGAAGGACAGAAAGTTCAAGAGAATAAATCCAGTGGTGCCTCAAAAGCACATATTTTTCGCATTATTTGTAACTATGATAGATGTCAGGGCGGACGGATGGGCAAGCGTCCGGACGGATAGGCAAACGGACCAACCGACAGCGGGCCGGACGGGCATACGAAATGATATTATAATCCGTCATTAATAAATAAACAATTAATATATAAACAATTAATATATAAACAAAACAAACATATATAAATAAACGAAAGTAGCATTTGTACACGAGGCTTCCGCGGCTTGAGTTCATGATTTCTTGGCTGTCCGGGTGACGCCGCGTCGTTGGCTGAGAGGCCGATGTTTCGCCTGTCATATCGCAGGCTTCTGTCACATCGCAGGCCTGTGAAGAAGCCTGCGATATGACACGCGAAACGTCGGCCTCTCAGCCAACGACGCGGCGTCACCCGGACAGCCAAGAAGTCACGGAAATAATATTTCCCGGTCGCTTTGACGTCACTGAAACCCGGAGAAAGCAAAGTTGAGCAGAGTGCGGCGCGGGCACAGGGGTTGAGCCGCCCGGGCGGGGTCCGAGTGCGCGGGCAAATTGAGTTGGCGGGTGGGCTGGCGTACAGCACCGAGACCTTCAGGAGCAGCGGCGCCATCCCCTCCTCCGACCCCACCCCCTCCCCCAAACTCAGCGCAATCAATTGTTTTGATTAAGCGCTGCTCTCGGGGATGGGGGTGGGGGGCCACCGAGGCGACGACGACGGGGCGCTCCCGGCAAGCTAGTGGGGCGGTGCCGCTCTGCTCCGCAACGTCAGTGCGTTAGGGCTTTCATTGGAGCGAGTGTCTTGACGATTAACACTCACAAAGTGTACTTCATGTGCAGCAAATAAATTGTGGAATAGTTTTGTAATACTCGTACATAGACGTGTTAAGCGAACTCCGCAACATTGAATTATCACAACGAAATAGGGAAAGGGAAAGCCACTCTTTAACGGTCGGCATCCGTTAAGGATTTTAACAGGTCACCGGTCGTTAAGACAATCCTGCAAATGGGGTGCAGTCAAATACGACGTAGTAGTACTCGTACTTCTCGAAAAGATATTTATCTTCATTATTTAGTTTTTTTTCTTACGAGAAGTTATACGAAAATTATTATATTACTCACGGCCGATAACATAAATAATTGATTCGGTTAGTTATTAGCTCTAAATCGGCCTAATGGCGTTAATACTTTTATATACAAATGTGTATTTTAAGACAAAATGTATTAACTTGCAATCGTATTAATATAAAGAGTTTAGCTAGTTATCAATTCGTACAATTAAGAAATGACAAATTGGGCACCTTCTTTGTTGCATTAACTGTATTAGAAGTATATTGCACGTAGGATTTGAACCCAGAAACGTAATAAACGGTCTCCTCCCGAATCCTAGAGGGGAAATGTTTCCTGAAGAGGGAATATTGTCCATAATATCTACAAAAAACTGTTACACGAAGTATTTTTTGCTCAAAGCATAAAATTGTAAATTCGAGGAAAGTTTCTGCATCAAATGAGGGAAGGAATCTTCCCAAACTGTATTTTTCTTCATTTCTCGCTTACTTTTATGTATCAATTCATTCAAAATTAGTACAGATTGAGATTTTGAATTTTTGCTATATTATTTCTATTTTTATAACTTTATACTGAATGATAATTCGAACTAATTGAATACAACTGCACTGATCTCTATATTCAAATCACATGAGACTTTAATACCTCAACAAATAACTATATATCCGTAGAGTACGAAAACAAACGAGTGCACAATGCCTCAAGATATCAATGAAATTTTAATTGCAGTGCCCTCTTCGACATTCAATCTTCCTGTACAAATATTAGTCTCGAGGTCACTGCTGAATGTTCGTGCCATTTGATTTCAGTCCCTACCGTTTTTCACATGCAAGAACCGTGTCATTTTGTATTCTTTAAATTACCAAGTGCGTTTATGAACTCCATTGTTCGCCTTAGTTTAAAAATCCAGAGGTCGCGGACGTATCAGACCTGCCAACCTGCAAACCTACTGACAGAAATTGCCTTCGGCGCTTTCGCGTATAATTAAAGAACTCCCCATCCCTCCCCCCCCCCCCCCCCAAACGGCCGCATCGAAAGCCGCCGCGCAATTTAACATGCAGGTCAAAGACGACACCCGAAGCCTTCCCGTCGCGTTTTCCCCGGGCTGCTTCCCGTCAAAGAGACTCCTAAAACAGACGCGAAGTGGCACCGCGAATCGATCCATCATCACAACTGGGAAGCAAAAGAAGAAGGAGAAGAAGAAGAAGAAGAAGAAGAAGAAGAAGAAGAAGAAGAAGAAGAAGAAGAAGAAGAAGAAGAAGAACAAGAACAAGAAGATGGGCAACAAACAACTCGCGGGACACGCACGCCGCGCCGCGCCGCGCCGCGCCGCGCCGCGCCGCGTGGAGTTGGGCGTCGCTGTTGAAAGAGTGATGCGGCCGGCGCTGCGTCTGGATTCCCGTGCTGCGGACGGCCGCCTACCGATTTTTATTTCATTCCATTTGGAGACAGCCGCGAATCCATTACCGACGCGTCAGTCGACATTAACTGAATTATTCGCGCGCCGAAGGGGGAGGGGCTGCTCCCAAGTGGGCGGCTCCGAAGCCATCGCGCGATGCGGGGGGGGGGGCGGAGAGGTCAAAGGTGCGGGGGAGGAGAATAAGTCAGAAAGGATGGGGAAGAGGGTGAGGAGGAAGGAAAAGGAGAGGAGGAGGTAGGGGAAATTTAAGGGAAGAGGAAGTGGAAGGGAAAAGGGAGAAATAAGAAGAAAAGGGAATGAAATGGGGAAGGGTATGGGAAGGGGAAGAAAAGGGTAAAGGGAAGGGAGAAGATGAGGAAAGGGGAAGGTGAGGGGAAAATAATGTAAATCAAGAGCGAGAGGTGGAGAGGATCGGGAGACGAGAGAAGGGTTGGGAAGGAGAAGGATAGGATAGGAAAAAGAATAGGAAGTGAAGATGGGAGACGATCACAGGCACAGACGAGAGGAATAGAGGATGGAGCCGGCGAGTCGACGAATAGGTAGAGAGGCACAGAGAGACGGCGAGAGAAGACGGACGTCTGATACCTTGCATGGAGGGCGTGGCCAGAAGACGTGACTGCGAGGGAGATGGATAGGGAGGGGTAACTCGGAAGGAGGCGAGGGAAGCAACGGTGTCGAGAACGCGAAAGCGGAGAGGAATGGAAAACAAAAGAGGTTGCGTGCCGCTGTAACAGTAAATGGAAAATCCACCGGCTGCGCTTAGAGATACAGGCGGCCGCCCGTGTAGCGACAGGAACGACAGTACCGTGGGGAGGCGTTGACATATTCGAACGGAAAGGAAAAGGCGGAAAACCGGGATCAAGGCGGAAAACTGGGAAGTGGCGAATGGAAGCGAGAACAGTTTAGTTTAAATGGGAGAGGGAATTGGTGGCCATTTAAATGGGAAGGAAACGAAACCGTGAGTGTGAGCAATGTGTATATTAGTATGTATGTATGAGTATTTTCTTCTTTTTCTTCTTCCAATATTACATATAATGAAAAATACGTACGACGTCAATATTCTCTGCATTGCTAGTATAAAGGATTGTTGAAGTTTTCTAATAAAAATAAGCAGAAGATTAATTCGTATTTTGGATTCGTATTATTCAAATTGTATTCTTATTTTATTAGTATCTGTTTTCGACATTCACTTGTGGAGCTTCGCCTAATAACTTTATACAGGAGTGTAATATTTAAAAAAAATCAAAATTCATGTGTCGGGAGACGAGACAGAACTTGTACCGGCTAAGAGAGTGCGGAGAGAGGTGCCTGGAGGGGAAAACCCCGCTACCTGGCATGTAAGTTTTCACCGGATTTCACATTCCAGCATGAGAGCGCGGGGGGGGCGGCGCGGGGGGCGGCGCGGGGGGCGGCGCGGGGGGCGGCGCGGGGGGCGGCGCGGGGGGCGGCGCGGGGGGCGGCGCGGGGGGCGGCGCGGGGGGCGGCGCGGGGGGCGGCGCGGGGGGCGGCGCGGGGGGCGGCGCCGCATCATAATGGAGACGGGCGCGGAGCGCTCTCCGCCGAAGGAAGCCCCCGAGAGCGCGCGCTGCGGAGTGCACAAGGGAGCGGCCTCCGCGAGAGGTCGTGCCACTGACAGGTGAATCAGGAAGGGGTCCGCGCAACGTGCCACTGACAGGAACGGAAAGGCCGAAAGAAGGCGAGAAAAGGCTGGGACGAATACGGATTTCCAGAAACCTGCAGTGTGTTTGGAGAGTGAATGAATGGGCTTTTATTGAACGTGAGTTGTGTTCGTACGAGTGATACAGTTACCTCTCGACGCAACGGGAATTGTGCAGACAACAAATTTTCACTAGTGAATAAAATGTCTTTGTTTTTGTTTTTTTGCAAAACATTATTTTATTCATCGTCACGACGTAAACGAGGCAAATAAAAATCTGTTTTTAAAAATAAAATACGTAGACGTTTTATATTTGAAATAATAATTTAATGAGGCCCTAGTCATGTAAATGAAAACAAGAACATTTCGAATAATCGTAAAATATTGTTTTAGATATGGGAGAAAGAAAATTTGCATCTTCTTATTAACGTTATTTTTTTCTATTCTATAAAGTCTTACAACCTTTGTTTGTCTCACTAAAACGAAGTAAACATTAAATGTATTGATAGGTTTAATGACTAAAAAGTATTTTACGAATTTATGATACGAATTAAATAATTATTTTAATTTTCTATTACAAAAATATTATCAAAGTCAGAACCTAGATCGGCTTATTCGAAAGAAAAACGAAACATCACAAAAAATACATGATGGGGTCTAAAATATAAGTTATGCTATTAAAAAACCAACTTTTTTAAATCCGGAACATCATTCGTTCATCACGGTGATCGTCCTTATCGTACACATTTTGGATGGTTCAGAGTTATAATGAAATGCCCCAGTTTTTTCGAATTCTCGAAGGTTTACGTTTGATGCAACATATAAATATTGGAGTAAGGCATATTTATATAAGTAATATAATAAGTATGTAAATTCATATTCAAGTGCTCGAGGTCATTTTATTCGTATAACATTCAAATCAAGAGAACATTTTAAGTGTAAAAAAGTACACACTCGTACAAACTCAAATTACAGATTAGAAAAGAACAAATTCGAGACGAGATCTACAGTAAAACAAAACTTCCAGCATTGAAGAGAAAACGCAGGGGCAGGTAGACGAGTCTAAGACGAAAGAAAAACGAGGTGACAATAAACTGCTCATGGGGGAGGACTCAGAAGATAACCATAAGAACAAGAGAGAATAGAGTGCGTCGAAGAAAATGTAGAGATGGTAAAAAATACAGAGGCCATAAAAATGGAGGTGGGAAGTCGGCAACGAGGCAGGCTACAGTTGGGGGGGGGGCGAAGTTGTTTGAGAGGGCGCAGCGTGGTCGGGTAGAGCGGGGAAGGGAGGGAAGTGAGATGCGGAGGGGAGGGGCGTCGCGGCGCAGAGCGTCAGTGGTCCCCGGGGACGTGAGGCGGTCGTGGACACAGGCCGTGCGCCCGTGCCGACATAATTGCCACGCGCGCCGCGCTGCGCCGCTCCCGGAGACGCCGTGGATGTGGCTCACGTGCGGCAGTAAACGCTGCCAATCTCCCGGCGGCGGCCGCGATGGCGGAGGAAGAGGCGGCGGCGGCGGCGGCGTGCGAGGCAGCGGTCGAGCCAACAGAGTCCGAGGCGGCGCACGCGACGACGAGGGGGAGGTGGGGAAGATGTGGCAAATAAGGTAGCGGAGACTGAGACGGGAAAGGTGGCGGGGAACGGAAGCCGAATGGGGTGAGGTGGAGAAAGAGGGGTAGAGGGAGAGAAAGGGTCGGGATAGAGAGAAGGGACGGAGAAAGTGAGAGCAAGGAATGAATGGAGAGGGGGAGGAGAGTGTGGAGGAGGGTAACAGCTAAGAGAAGAGGACGGGACGGAGGAGCGGAGAGGAAGAGGCAAAGAAGGGTAGGAAAGAAGACGGGACGGAAAGGCGGAGAGGAAGAGGCATACAAGGGCAGGAAGGAGGTCTGGGCGGAAGGGCGGAGAGGAATAGAGGGACAGAAGGCAGGAAGGAGAACGGCACGAAAGGGCGGAGAGGAATAGAGGGACAGAAGGACAGGAAGGAGACCGTGACGGAAGGGCGGAAAGGAATAGAGGGACAGAAGGGCAGGGGGACGGAAAGCAAGGGCGGAGCGGTCGACGCGGCGGAGAATGAGGTGCCGACGAAGGAGACAACGGCCAAAGATAAAGCGTCGAGGTGCTGCGGATAGATGAGGAGCGGCGGCGGCGGCGCAGATGACAGCGGAGGAGCAAACGGCGACGAAGGCGGAGGCGGCTTCGGCTACAACGTCAGCGTCAGCGTCTCGCACGCTTCATCTCCGGTCCGAGGTCCGTCATTTCCTGACGGCAGCGCCGCGGGGCGGGGCGTGGCGGGGCGGCGAGGTGGACGGAGGGCGAGGGACCGGCGTCCGCCCCGGGCCGGCACCTGCCCGCGGCCTCGCTTCCACTCCTTAGCGCGCGGCTCGCTAATGAGGGCAACCAAGTCGGGTGCAGGCAGTGCTGGATGGGGGGGGGGGGGGGGAGAACGCCGTAGAGGCCATGACCCCCCCCTCCTCCAAGGCTCACAGTTTTCGTTTGTTATATTCCTTTATCTGACAAAATTGATGAATTGAAAATTTATTTGTTAGAATTATGTAATTATTTAAAAATAATATTGTACAGTTTATTTTGGCCTATAGCCCAACTCGGACCACGCGTGCCTCCTGCTTTAGCAGAGCACTACTGCCCTAACGATCTCGCCCATCTGACCGGCTTATTGCATAGTAACATATATACACTACAAAAGAATACAAAATATACTATCAAATGTGTGTTATTTAACAAAAATCTACGATGTCCCTCTCCAAAATGATCCAGCTAGATCCGCCCCTGGGTGCAGGTGCCCAGTAACGAATCCAAATGGAATTAATGGTTGTTTGGGGGTTCATCAGAGCCGATAGTCGGTTCATTAGGCTCGGATCCAGTGTAGTAGTAGAGTCCCATCCAATTACGATGAACCTCTTTCACGACGCACTTTATCACAGAAACAGTCGACGCGTATGTGACAATGGGGGTTGAAGAGAAAAAAGGAGAGCAACGCATAACTCTTTCCCAATACATATCGAAATATTCTCAACATGTAATACTTATTAATACACCAAGGGTGTTATAAGGGTTCTAATGATCGAGTGGCGACAAGAAGCCCTCGGGCCAAAGGTCTTCGGACTTTTTGTCACCAATCGAATGTTAGAAACAGTTGACGCCCGTGGTATATACATGATTTTATTTTTTTATATGTAATTTCATGTTTTAGTTCGAATTATTTATTAATTAACTATTGATACCTTGACTCGGTTTCTCTTTTCATATTCCCTTCCTCTCATAATTCCCTAGAACACGTATCACCATTCAACTGTTTTCTCTCCTCTAACCACGATCCTCTTGATTCAGGTTAATAACTCAATGTTCATCGAACTCTGTATTGAAGGCAATTTCAAACAATAACGTATCAGTAAAAAGCAAATGCAATTTGCACCTTTGAAAAATTGTGACATCCTTAACAGTTTGGGGAAATTTATCCAATACTTGTACATTCCCAACATTTGATTATCAGACCTGATTCCGAAATACACGTCAGGATTATTAGCTTAACTACCTTGCAGCTGCACAACCTCCGGCCAGTAAGCTTCATGAGCGTGTTCGCTAGAGCCAGAAATTACATCTCGAGCTTAAAGCGCCGAGCTTGAATAACAAGATCGACAATGTACAAGTCCCTCTCCCTCACTTCTCCTGCGCTCACTACGTCCTTCATTCTATCACATCTTCCCTCTCCTTTTCTAGATGAAGTTAATCGACAAAATTTCGTCAATATTATACTTTAGACGTTTCTATTACATTAACAAAACATGACTTCAGTCGATTTTATTATACAGAAATATTTAAAACATATTTTGCCACGGGATATCTATATCTAACATTTGTATGTAGTATATAAATGTAAACCACCATAAATGTGTTCTTTCCTTAAGCATTTCCAAATTAAAAAGAAACCTCACGAAATGGTATAATCAAAAGGAAATCCTCCCGCCTTCATTCAAATAACATTTTAGGTCGATCAGTCACCTAATTTGAGTTGGTAACGTCCGCCTTAATTTCAAAGTTCCCCGTGAAATATTCTTCAGAGTTTGGAAGAAAAACAAATCCAAACTCTGACCAAGGAAGGGCATATTACGTTGCGGTGGAGGGCGGTCGGTCAGACAGACAGCCGAGAAGTTTCCGACTGCGGATTAGCCTGCAGGCGAGGCAGAAGTGGCGAGAGATTTTCCTCGAAAAGCTGTTGTTGGGATCACGTCACGATGAAACCTTACACGGATACAAAATATTTGGACGAGGCTGAAATTCAGCTTCTTCTGTTTACGGCAACTTCATCTTTAATTCGCGCGAGCTTTTCCTCTCTGTTTGGGAACCTTGGTGATGCGAAGAAATTTCTAAATACGAGAAAGAACTTCACGAAACTAGGAAGGTTTCTTTAAAATGTTCATCATTCACCGTGTTATCTCAGAATGCATGACTAATTCCATATGCTTATTTAAATATGAGAAAAAACATTTACAAAACATTTACAAATAAAAACGTTATTTATTTAAATATAAAAATTAACTTTTGCTTTTCCTTATTTCTCGTTACTACTGCAATTTATATACCTGCTACAGCGATATATTTAGAAATTCATTCAGTTTCTCATTCCTGTAATTTTCATTTAAAAACCAAGTATTTTTTATAGGGGCGAATCTCAATATAATTACAAATTCAAACTTTCGTGTAAAAACTCCAATAAAACTTTGTTAACTTAAATATAATGAAATTGAAGTACGTGCTTCCGATGGCTATATTTATTTCAAGAGAAGTATGTTTCTTCACTATGAGCATAATGTATGCTTGAGTAGTCCAAATCACTATGAGGGTAGAGAGAGATATATAGAGGCAGGTATTTAAGCAAACAAAGGATTAATTCCCTCTTTAAAAACACAACCTTTCGTGCAGACAATGTGTCAGGGAAAACACTAGGCAAATAAATTTACAATTGAGTTGCTCTCGGCCCTTTTGATAAATCACGACAAATTATAGTTTGCATGACGCGAATATTCGTCACTACAAAGGAGATGCATGCCAAAACAGGAACAAAACATCTCCCCAAATAATGTTCCCATCTCAGCAATCAGCTCCTTTCCAAACCACCTCGCCAAAGAAAAGAAGCGAAGAGTGCTCTGCAAAGAAATTTCGACACTGCGTCGATATTAATTACGATCGAACTTTACGCGCGACGGATCCCGCGACCCGAGCAATTCCTCATTCGGTTTACTGCCTCATGCGCCTTCTGCCGCCGCCCCGTCCGGACACCCGGGCATTAATAAAAGTTTTTACGGTGCATTCGCAGACGCAAGCCTAGCAGCGCAGCGCGACACTCACTGGCGAAGAGAGTGGTTGAGGGGAAATGGTGCCCCGTCCCCCCCCTCCCTTGCGGAGCGCGCAAAGGAGGGCACTTAATTCGCTCCAAACACCGGCGCCGCTCCTCGAAAAATCTCATTACCTTTTATGACGAAACTGCATGTGCTAAGAGAAGCAGCGAAAGGAAGCCGGCTGGGCACGGCCTTCTTGAACTTTTATATCTAGAGCAGCGCATGCGACGTAGGGGGAGTGAGAGCCCTCTGGTGACAATGCGAAGAACTGTTGTGGATGGGACCTGAGTGTGCCTTTGATAGAACTGGGAACCGTTTATGCCCAGTTTTGTGTGGCATGGTACACTTACGCGTGCCATGATGGCACGAACGCCATGTACGATTTTTTTAAAATATTTATTAAGTTCAACATTGAAAAACAGTATTACTTTTCTTTCGGCACTTGTTCCATTAAAAATAATCGGTTTCCGCAGCCAGATTCATTCTCTCAGAAGCTGACGCGTCGAAAGCTGTGATGTTTCAAATCGTTATCAGCACTCCACGAATACGCCATCATTGTAGAAACGTAGGCATCACAACTTTCGACAATGGAGAGCACGGAGCATTCTCTTCTTTTCCTGTTCTTAAAGAATATGTTCTTTAAAAGTGATGTTCATATCAATCAATAAATATTCTATTACAATTGTAAAAAGGATAACTAAATGCTAGAAACAATAGAATTGGTCTCTAAATTCTCGGTGTAATTATTCCAGAGAGTAAGTGAACTGACTATTTACAAAACTTATTCCCTCAAAAGCAAAAACATTTAGCAAATCAGTGCGAGTTTCCTCTCATTATCTACCTTTTATGTACGAGATTTATTTTTATGCTTCTGTAGCATTAATACTGGCGGGTACATTGTTTATATTATTATTGTACCTGAACTTCTGATAAGCAATAAATACCCATACAGTAAATAAAATATTTGTGTGGTCATTTTTTGTCAAAAACATTGCTTAAGTAGCCAAATACTGCAAAGAAGTTATTGATTTATCATTTTCAACGCCCCATAAAGTCTATAATTTACGGAACACAGTCTGCTTTTGACTAATGGCTGCAATACATTTTGCCTTATTTCAAACACAGAACTGCAGTTTGGAAACTGCCTCTCAATATTTTCCAAAATAAAATGCACAATCTTCCCCCTAAAAAATTAAATCATATTAAATAAAAAAGTAATTAAAGTGAATACAGCACTAATTATAAATATGTAGAAAAAACAATGTAACTGTTTATGAATAATATTTTAAAGAATGTATGTTGTTCATTAAAAACGTTGTTCCAAATATAATAATAACCATAAAATGATATATAATTCGATACTGTGAAATATGAATTTGAAAATATTTCTTATTTAGCAAAGGTTATAAATGTACGGATTTAAAATACACATAGCATACGGCAAACATATGACTGATTTTAATGAAATAAAATGCAATTAAATAAAACAGAAATGGCGACAAATAGTGATAAACATAAAAATAATGCAGAAGGAAAACTGAGTTAAGCATTATATTAAACGTCAACTTTTTTGCTTTCTCTTTCAACAAGAAAGCAACAATCAACGGAAATGGTAATACCGTGCGTTAGTTGGAGTTTAATTTCCACAACGAACTATCTTATAAATTTTCCTATCTCATGAAATGTATTTCTATTCCCCAGTAAGATGTCATCTCCAACGATACATTTGCATACAAACCCAGAACCGCATTCGTTGTTTCTTAATGTATTCTTTAGTAAATATCGCTTCACTATCTTCAATCTCTTCAAATGTCATGAAAGACTTGTACCTGTCTCTTACTTTTATGAGACGATTCATTTGCATTGGGTCACGATTTTCTCATTTTGTCTTTCGAAGAATATTCATAAACCTCACGTCCTTACCATAAATTATACTAACAACTCAAAGTGACAGGAGTTGCTGACGCTCCCAACGGAGACACAAGACGCCGACCAGCAGGAGGCGGAGCAGGTACAGGAAAAGCCGCGTGCGTGTCCTCTACGAGCAAGCACGGGGGCCCCAAAGCTCTAGGCGGTCGACACAGCCAATAGAAAGCGGCGGAGCCGGTGGCGTCTCTGGGGAGCAGGGCCCCGGGGCGGCATCGGCGCGATTACATTTGCCGAGCGCCGTCGCGGCGCCGTCTGAGCGCGCCGCTCCCCGCCCCTTCACTGCAGCCCCGCTTGCCACTACTTCCCGTGCTCTGCCCACCGCCTAGCCTCGGTACGATCCCAGCCAAGCCTCAGGTACTCCACATGACGCCGCCTCGCCTCCACATGACGCCGCCTCGCCTCCACATGACGCCGCCTCGCCTCCACATGACGCCGCCTCGCCTCCACATGACGCCGCCTCGCCTCCACATGACGCCGCCTCGCCTCCACATGACGCCGCCTCGCCTCCACATGACGCCGCCTCGCCTCCACATGACGCCGCGTCACGCTCCCGCCTCACCATGCTTCCCACCTTATCTCACCAGGCCTATCACCTCGCGTTACCAAGCTCCCCCGCTTCCCCGCACCACCCCCTCCACCTAACCTCTCCACACATCCCGCCCTCCCCGCCACGCTACGCCCACCCGTCTCGTTGCGTAAGGCTTCTCACCTCATCCTTTTCACTCTCCCCTCACCGTGCCACGTTCCTCGTCTCGCAGCGTTCTACAATACTCCACGCCGAGTCTCATTGCCCATTCAGCGAAGAACTCCACCTCCGCGTACTTCACCCGCCCTGCGTGTGCCTTCGCTCCCTTGCCTTGCCCTGCCCCCCGCGCCGCGTGGCCATCCGTCTTGCAGCGCACGGTGACGCGCCGAGCGGCATCTGCGTGCAGCGGTGGCGGTGGCGGTGGCGGTGGCGGAGGCGGTGGCGGTGGAGGCGTGGAGGAGGAGGAGAAGGCGGTGGCGATGGAGGTGGAGGTGGAGGCAGAGGCGGAGGAAGCGGTGATGGAGGTGGCCGCGGAGGTGGCGGCGATGGCGGAGGCGGCGGAGGTGGCGGCGATGGCGGAGGCGGCGGAGGTGGCGGCGATGGCGGCGATGGCGGCGATGGCGGAGGCGGCGGAGGCGGCGACGGAGGTGGCGGAGGCGGAGGTGGTGGAGGAGGCGGAGGAGGCGGAGGCGGAGGAGGCGGAGGCGGAGGTGGCGGAGGCGGAGGTGGCGGAGGCGGAGGAGGCGGAGGTGGCGGAGGCGGAGGTGGCGGAGGCGGAGGAGGCGGAGGTGGCGGAGGCGGAGGCGGAGGAGGCGGCGGAGGAGGCGACGAAGGAGGCAGCGGCGCGGCGGCACGCGAGCGCGGGATTCCCCGCCGCCCCCCGAGTGCACAAACCACACGCGGCCGCGTGCGCCACTCACCTTCCTCGCCTGCGCCCTCCCCGCCAAGATTAATGCGCGCAATCCTATTCCTTGGCTCTCGCGGGCTCGTCCAACGGTGCGCTCGCATCCGATTTTCCCGTCGCGCGCGTCGTAATCGTTTCGCTCCGCTGGCGCAGCTTGCGCCATCTTCTCCGTATGTGAACGGTACCTACCATAACTCCCGGGCTCGCCCTGTTATCAATACACAGCGATGCTGTCAACCGATAAGAGGCGCCGGAACTCACCGTCCTAGAAGCCGCTGAATGTCAATACAGCGTTGCGCCTGTTCATGTAGGGCCACAGTTAATGAGCAACAAACGTTTCTCTTGTCCTTTCCCAAAATTATGCTATTATGAGTGCTTTATTCGGACTTTTAAATTATATAAACGTTATATGCGCGTGTGCGGCGCTTGTGTCCCTCTCTTTATCAATAAAGTAAAATCAAAATAGAAGTTATCTCAGACTCAAAGTTACCAGATTCCAAATGCACAATCTCAACTTAATCTAGCTGTTTTCACGTCAAAAACCTCTTCGTAATTCACGCCTTTCCCCACTAATTAAATATTTATCTTCGCAAAGAATGTACAATATCTACATATTTGCCAAACACAGTGACACAATCTTAAAATAAATCAAAATCAACAACGAATGGAATGATAAAAATAGAAACCAAGTTGAGTATCTCCCCTACCACATGATCCTCAAATCTCCACCCCTCCTCCTCAAATCTCCACCCCTCCTCCTCAAATCTCCACCCCTCCTCCTCAAATCTCCACCCCTCCTCCTCAAACTCCACCCCTCCTCCTCAAATCTCCACCCCTCCTCCTCAAATCTCCACCCCTCCTCCTCAAATCTCCACCCCTCCTCCTCAAATCTCCACCCCTCCTCCTCAAATCTCCTCTCTCAACCTCCCTCTGACATGTTCCATTGTCTCTCAGGCCTTCCTGACTTGCCAACGCTCTTCCGCGCGGCGGCGTCTCCGCCGCCTTCTCGCCGTCGTTGCCGTCGCCGCCGCTGATGTCTTGGCCGCCACGCCCCGCCCCATCCCCGCAGCGATGAAATGCGGAGGCCGCTCGCTCTGACGGAACATGTCAAGGGGGTGCGCCGGGAAATTGCGAGCAGAGAGAGAGAGAGTGAGATGGAGGAGGAGAAGGGGAGGCGTGTGAGCACGATACGAGGCGGATCCCAGATAACAGAAATGGATTCCCCCTTCCGCGGCAGGCCACGCCGCTTCCTCCGGCGATCCCCGCCGCGAGGCGCCACTTGCCACCCGCGCCCACGAACACTTGGAACGCACAAGAGGAATAGCACAGCAAGGGCAAACGCTTCTAATATATCTTTGGCCATGCTGTGTTATGAAAAATATGTTTATTAACAAATACTGAGCTGCAAATGATGTTGGCTGTTCGAGTGCCTCCCAGTCGACCATCTTGTCAGGTCTGCCAACGTCTGGTCTGCCAAGACCAGCCCTGAGGAAGACCTCGACAAGATGGTCGAAACGTCGGCACCGTAGCCTTCTACGCGGCGTCACCCGGACAGCCAAGATTAAAATTTATTTGACTGTCCGCAGAAGCCTACTACTTCAAATACTTAGCTGGGTTGTGAGTACTATCCCAAGGTGGTATTGTTTCGCTTTGGACAGTCTTTCCCTTTCATGAGGTTATTTAACTATATCCCCATTAATTCACTGTATAAAACGTAATTTGAAGGCCCATTAGCGATGAAAATACGATACAAATAAACGTTATTCTGAAACTTTTGTTATTACCTGTTAACTAAAATCGAGGAAAACATCGTTAATTTTCTTACCCTAGAAGCTAATGTTTTACAAAAGAAAAGTCAATCCAGATCGAAATGAAACCTAAACTACATTTGTATGATATTGACAAGTTGCAAAATTCATAAACCATAAGAATATTATATACAATTTCAAACAGATTTATTATTAAAGTATTTTAATAATTTTTAAAATAACTAGCAATCATTGTTCCTAACCAGCTGCTATTCAAAACCCAAGTGTTATGTTAAGGAAGCCTAAATATCTTTACAATATTTAACAATCATGAGACTAGGACTTCCCACTTATCAAATAAGATACGCGAAAGCAGATCACTATATCTAGCATTCTCTCGCCCATTACGCATGCATTCATTCATCCACATAAAGTTTCTGAAACAAACAAAAAAAAAGATATCGAATTTCTACTCATGACTGTAAGTATAATGAGGCAATGAGAAGCAAAGGAAACCAAATCACAGAAAATGAAAGCTAGGATTTAAAATACCGTGGAGTATTGCATTAATGTAAGAGACTTATCGACAGATGATCAATACATAACGATTGCGCCTTGAGATTACTATTGAAAGTTCTTTCAGAGCACAACTTGCGGTATAAAATTTGTTCGAAATGCCACTTACATTATCCTTTTTTTCTTAGTGTCTCCAATATACTACATGAAAAGTATCTGATTTTACGCTGCTCCCGCACAAAATGTCCGCTCTGAGTTCTTGTTACATCTTTACCTTCTGCATAGGTGTCGAGCACTGCGCAAAGCCTGACAAAACTCGTGAACATTGCAAGCAAACGAGCGGGTGAGAGAACCCTTCCGTATTCACACCCGAGGCACCCAATGTATCACGCACAGGCACAACACCACAATAATACCAGAACTAATGTCCCTAATTTTACATCACGTACTTGAAAATTAGTAGCTTGCTAGTACTTCCAAGTTCTCAGACTCTTCATCACAGGAAGCACAGAAATTCACTCAAATGCCAGTGTAAAATAGCGCCGACTGCGACTTGGCTGATAAAACTCGAGAACGCCGCGAGAGAGAGAGAGAGAGAGAGAGAGAGTAGTGCATTCGACATCGAGGTCATTGTGCTAACACACCCTCATAAATACAACTAACGGCCCTAATTTTACGATATTACTCACGAACTAGTGCTATGATCCCCTTCGACTGACGGAGGGCAGAAACTGGGACCACCTACCACTAAGCAGCTTTAAATTTTCTGATAAAACTTGCAATCAACACCGAATGAGAGCACGTGCGCATCCTACAAAAATAACTCCGGAAAGTTCTGCAGCATATACACTCGTAATAGATTTAAGTTATCTCTATTTCACGCCATGTTCTGTTCGAATTTGAAGTCCCGTGACATCATTAACATCATCAAAGGGAACTCGGAAATTTTAGAATCTCTTCCGGGCGGCTTCCCCAATAAATCTACGGAACATAGCAACCGAGCGAGACAGCGAGCGAATCCTGTGACATCCAGCGTACTAGAATTAATATCCCTCATTTTACGTTCCGTTCTCGCAAACTACCGCACTGAGCCCCTTCAACAGAGATAGTAGAGAAATTGTGACGATCCAGTGCATGCCAACGGCTCCTTTCACTAGAGAGTGCGAGCGCGCGTGCGAAACATGCAGTACCCGAGGCATCCTGTGCACACGAAAATTATGCTGCACCCTTGTGTACTAAAAATCAAAACGGGTGGTCATTATTTTACGACACCTCACGAACTAATGCTGTAAAACTTGTATTTATATTTAGCTATTAAATGTTCCGTAAAGGGCAATCGGCCTCGGCGCCGTTAGATCTCGGGGTTCCTACTCGTCATCCCACCAACAACCCGCGATATCTCGAATTTTCTTAACCTTCGTCACATCACGTAATTAACGAATTTGGTTAGCGACGCCGGTGACCTTTCAGTAGAACCGTCTGAAAACTCGCTTGGATGAGCGAGGAAAATCCCAAAAATCCCGGCCAGGATTGCCGGCACTGCGATTTAACCCGGACCTCCCTAATGCGAGGTCAGCGCGCTACGACCGCGGTCATCCAACCAAGAACCTGCGATATCTCGAATTCTCATAACCTTCGTGACTTCACGTAGTTAAAGAATTCGACTATCGATGCCGGTTTCGCGGCCGTGGCCTTTCAGTAGAACCATCTCAAAACTCGCTTGGATGACCGTGGGAAATTCCAAAAATCCCGGTTAGGATGGCCGGCACGGGGATTGAACCCGGACCTCCCGAATGCGAGGTCAGTGCGCTATGCCATTTCACTCGGAGCTGTGCAATTAAGACAGGCAAAGACACTACGTCGAGCCACCGTAAACAAGCGGTAACTGCGTCTTTGCAGATAAAACTCGCGAACATTCGGGCGCGTGTCAGCGAAACCTTTGCAGTGTATGCAGTAGTCCAGTCACTGAGTAAGAGCGTAGACTTCCGCGGCCGGAGTCAGTATTTAATTGGTTGCCCGGGTGACGCCGCATCCATGGCAAAGGTGCCGACGTTTCGGTTGCCATTCTGCGACCTTCCTCAGGGCGTAATAAATTCCTCAGTGCGTTACGCCCTGCGGAAGGTCGCAGAATGGCGACCGCAACGTCGGCACCTTGGCTATAGACGCGGCGTCACCCGAACAGCCAATTAAATACAGTCATTGCGTAGTTTGTTAAAACACATTGTAGTGAAGTTTCCATTTTGGCTCCTTTGTGTTTTCTGAGGTGCTGAATATGCTTATGAAGTTAGCCAAAAAAATATTTCCCTTGATTTTTGAGGTTTTTGTTTGTTTGTTTGTTTGTTTTTCGCATATACGTCAACTCGGACAACGCGGGCATCCGCAGCTTCAGCAGGTGCAAGTACCACCATCTAGGAGGGGGGCATCAGCATTTTAGCTGAATCCCGATTTTTGTCCCCCAAAGGTTGTTAGCCTTCGGGGTATGACGATGATGGTACTGCGGGATGAAAGGATGGTATGCAGAAATAAACATGCACAAATACACCCATGCCCGAGGCGGGACTCGAACCCGCAGTCTTCTGGACTGAGACCGCTACGGCACTACGATCTCGGCCATCCTGAATTATAACAAAAAAATATGAACAAATAATATTTTCTTATTTTTCGCCTATATCTAAAAAGCTATCAAAATGAAGCAAAACTACTCTCTACCAAGATATTCTACACACAATTTGCAGCAATTTACTTCCCCACGACTTCTTCCGTTTAGGCGTAATTGATGGTGGAATTTTGACGCATTTTCGCGCAACTTTCCCCTAGCTCGGCTACCTGCGGCCCGCGGCGCGGCGTGCGGGGCACGCAGAACGCGGGCAGCGCGCGGCGGAATGTAATTTCAGCGCCCGTTACTCGCGACGCGAGGCTGCGCGGGGCTGGGGCTGGCGGGGCTGGGGCTGGCGGGGCTGGGGCTGGCGGGGCTGGGCCGGCGGCCGAGAAATCCGCTGGCGGGCAGCCGCGACGGCGCTGCGCTCGCTCGCTGGGCCCCGGGTCCCTGGCGCTGGCCGCCTCCGCCCAGGTTCCCCTGGGACAGATTCGCCTCTCCCCCCGCCCCGCTCCGCTAGCAACCCCTTCGCTGTAATTACACGCTGTTCCTAAGAACGATTCCCCCATGTGCTTGCGCGCGGCTCTGCAAGCGCCAAACGAGTGGTAAGAATTTCTCGTATTTATGTTCGGTGTTTAGGTAACGTGAGTAAAATTGAGCCAAATGAAATGTGGAGAGTACTTTGCATCTTATTTTGCAACAGTAAACAGGATACTTAATTATTTTTTTTGATTCTATATTGTTTATTCAAACCGCTCTGAGGTGATTGGATTGCGTCGTTAGCGACTGAATTAATTAATTCGAAACATTTAACTTTCTTGTAACTGAAATATAGTCTGATTATCGTATCGTTAAACAATTTTATTTCAGTTTTTTTGCTGCAATTCATGATTTTGAATCACTTGGATAAAAGGGTGTGTTTTACCAAAACGCACTTTTCTATACACACAAAACCAAACAGACATTTTTCCAAAGTTCGTATTCTGCTTCAAACTCCTACAATCCTTAAGAGTCTCAAAGCATTTCAATTCAGGACATACTGTTTGCAAAGCGTACGAATCTCTCGGCGTGGAAAAACAATTGCTGGTTGAAGAAACTTTTGAATGTTCAAGTAGTAGTTTAATATTGCGGAGCCCTAACAAAGCGAGAAAGTATGTGCTGTTGTAGAATCACTAGTTAGTAATTCAAACAGTTCATTTTTATAGTATAAATAAACATACTGTAGAAGCTTCTTTGTCGCTACTGTATAGCTAACTATACACGTTGAAAATCCAGCCATCACCTGGCCTCGAACCCTAGGACCTCCCGGTCAGAGGAACTGCAGTGACATTAATTGATGCCACGATCCACTAAGCTGGTATGGTTTTCGAGTTTTATACGCGATTTGAATGTGTAGGTGTAATATGTGCCTATTACGATGCGATTATCCTGAGTTCCGGTTAATCGAGACATCGAGTTAACTGCGACAAGCATCAGAAAACAATAAAATAATCGATTGATAAAAAAAACAGAAATGTACCACTTCCAATTTTATTTCTCTGAGTCTGCGTTTAACATGTTCATTCTTTGATAGAGCCATGTAATTTGTATTTCGACTTTTTGAAACACTCCGTATTATCTGAGTATTTTCGTATCCCTGGTAGAGACTGCACATTAAAGCCGGACAAAAACGTCCTTCAGCGCACAACTTCCAACTGTGGTATCGGAGTCCAACTTCCGGTCGATCCAAATGGAATTTAAGGAGGGTAAAGCGAGTGAACAGGTTTTCTGGAGGTTCTTCTGTTTACCTGCCTTACATTAAAACATTGCTCTATAATCACTCAAATCATGTCATCCTCACCCATTCATTAAATTCGTTCATCACGGGTATGGCCGAGGACGCTACTTTAATGTGGTCATAATACAGAATATCTGAAGTAATCCTGAGCACAATTATATTCCTAGAGTATTATTTTTCCACTAGCGTACTACCCGACCGCCGCATATCGTTGGCCGGTTCACGTCCGTTTTATTCGCGCATTTTTTGTTCCCTGTTGCAGGAGACGGAACGCCGTTGGTCGAATGGATCGACAAGTCCACCGTGAAATATGGTCTTCGTGCGAGCATTGTTCGAGACGGACGATTCGCCTCTTTGATGTGCGCAAATCCAATGTAAATACATATGCGCGTTATACACGCGTGGGCGGCGGCGTCGTCGTCCTTTGTCCGAGCACGTGACGCCGCAGTGGCTGGCGCAGATGCGCCAGAGGAGGGCATAACACGGGGTCATTCCCATCTGCGAGATCGGGGGGGGAGGGGGCAGGAATAACATCGTATTGTTGCTTGCTGTTGCTGTATAATTACGTTTAGTATGTGAAAGGTTGGGGTAGGCTTTTGTGTTGTTCGAGAAAAATGAAACGGTACGTTGTGTTGTACGCGAGGCACTTTTTAGTGCATTGTATTTGTTGTAACAATTAATGTGTCGTGGGCGTAGTTCAATTGTTGTCTGAATGAAACGGAATAATACATAGTGCCGTAGTCGAAAATTCAAGTACAGAAAGTATTCCAGATTTATTTTAAAGTAGTTATCCATTCTTTATGTAATACGCTCAGGATGGATCGTCGGTTTCTGACAATTTACAAGAAAAGCATTGACAAAACCCTGTAAGTGTGCTGTATCTGGATAGGAGATTACTCTCCAGTCCTGTACCAAACATATTTAAGACGAAAAAAATAGAAGTTTGCGGATTATGATGTACGGCAAATTGCTCAAACTGGAATACCAGCATGCGTTCGAAACTTTTATAACGCTTTTCACAATGCGTACGTGCTCCATATGCAAAACAAGGAAAGAAATGATAATGTGTAAGTTTTCTAAGACGCATAAGACACCACATTTCATATTCAAAACCATATCTGAAACTAATTGGCCTGATTTCCGAAACTTCTCCGCAACCTAAGAGCTTTCCTCGTTTTCCTACACTTTTTTTTTT
Organism: Gryllus longicercus; assembly: GCA_038098605.1. Classification (NCBI taxonomy): domain Eukaryota; kingdom Metazoa; phylum Arthropoda; class Insecta; order Orthoptera; family Gryllidae; genus Gryllus; species Gryllus longicercus. The sequence continues at coordinate 869,585 of JAZDUA010000581.1, read as the reverse complement.
TTCAAAATATTGAAATAATTTATCAACGTATCGAAACAAAATTTAGAAGCTTTCCGGAAATTTCTTTTCGTGCATTTAGTTTCACAGAAATAAAGTTACTTACTGCTCAATTGCTTCACAAGTAGTTTATGAACAAAACCTAATATCTGGTAAAATCATTTAAGAATGGTAAACTTATACTTTGATTAACAGTAGATATAAAATATTTTAAACATATCTAGTATGTAATTATTTCTTAAGACATTAACACAATAGACCAAGGATTGCATATATAATACAATCACATTCATCAAATTTTATTTCCGTGCATTTCTCTCTCATTAAAAAAAGACCTAGAAATCCCGTACACCAAAGAAACATATTACATAATTCAAAAAAAATGTTCATCCTCTGAAAATAATGCTCTGCGCAAAGTGTCTATTGCTTAATATGAAGAAGTATTCTGAAATCACAACGGCAGTCGCAATTTTTCTCAAATAAAAATAATCTAGTGACCACGGGATTAATTAAGCCGGCCACCTTTCTCCACTTGCTCCCCCGAAGTGCAAACGAGTTGAACGCGCGGTGTGCTCCATTGAAATCAAGAGGCAGGGAGCCGCCGTCGCCGACAGGAGCGGGCGGCTGGGAGCCTCGGGGGGCGGCGCCGGAGAAGAAATTGGGCGGAAATGCACTCGCGCGTTATTAGCCGGAGAGCGGGATCAGGCCGGACGGACGCGGGGCGGTGCGAGGCCGGCCGGGGCAGGGAAGGGAGCGGTGGCGAGGGGCGAGGAGGGGGCGGGGCGGGGAGGAGGCGGGACTGGGACGGACGAGGGTGGGCGAGTGTGGGCAAGGGTGGACGACGGCCTCGAGGCGGACGTCAAGGGAGGGTGGACGGCAGGGTGGAAGGGGTCGGTGGGTTTTTGAAGAAGCAGGTGATAAAGACGGCCACGAAATCCAGCCTAGGGAGCAGCGCCTCACGGCCCGAAGGAAAAGGCTACGGAGAAAGAGGAAGCACAAGGCCTCCTCAAGGAGACTTTATGGAGAGGAAAGGGGAAGGGAAGTGGGATGAGGGAGAGTGATAGGTGCAGCAAACTCAAGAAAAGTCAGAAAGGCGACGACAGCCACAACAGCTAGGAGAGCAGTTTCTTTCAGTTCTCTTCAAAAGTAAAGATCACGTAAGCGTGAAGTTAGGGAGGAAGATCGGAAAAGTCCGAAGACGTTTGTGGAGACGAAAAAACGAAAAAAAGAGCACAAACAGAAAACGATAATAGGATGGGGATACGTCCAAATAACTCCACGTGTTGCACAAAGACGTTTGTGCAAATGAAAATACACGAAAAAGCTAGATGAGGTAGGTGAGACAAAGAGATACCTACAGGAAGCCGAAGCCAAAAAGGTCAAAAGAGCAACTCCTCAGGGCTCGAAGGAAAAGGTAGCTCAATAAAAAGAAAAGAGATGAGTTACAGAATATACCCGAGGGTCACGTGAAGAGGAAAGCGTTAGAGAAGCGGGATGAACACGACTAACGAAATACAAAGAGTGAGATTACGAGAACAAAAAAAAAATACCGAAGCCATTTAAGAAGAGGATAACACGCCGAGAAGCGAGACGACCTCTTACCAGCAAGCGACGAAGGACGTGACGGCGTTAGCCACGCAGAAGGTGGAGGGGGGGGCGAAGACGGCAGAGTCGGCAGGTGGCGCCGGGCGGGGGCGCAGGCGGGGGCGCAGGCGGGGGCGCAGGCGGGGGCGGGAGCGGAGCCTCGGCCATCTCCGGCGCCGCCGCGCGCAGGAAATGAGGCGTCTGGTCGGACAGAGCTTCGCCATTTCCTAATTCCCGCAGCCGGCGGGCGGAATTAATTTCGGGGCGCGCCGACCGGCCCCGCCCCTCCCCCCCCCGCGCAGGGGCGGCCGTCGCCCGCCCGTCCGCCCGCCCACCCGCCCACCTGCCCCGGGCAGGACGGGATTGGCCAGAGCGCGCCGAGGGTCGCGGGTTTGGCCGCCTCGGCCCCGGAAATCGCCGGCGCGACACCGGCGCTAACCGCATTCGGTCGCAGGCGCCGACGTCATTACGTCCCCGCCGCCGCCGCCAACGCCAACGCCACTCCCGCAATTTAGAACATTTATGAAGCGCGTTTCTGCAGCTGGAAGTTTTCAATCTTGTTAGTTGAAATGTTATCCGGCCGGTTTTGTTGTGAAGGAAAGTTTCTTGTTTAATGATATTGCGCCCGACGTCATTAGTTAATTAGATGAAGTTCCTCTCCCGCTGAAAAGAATACCAATGTTCTCGTACGACGCAACACGGAAAAAAGTGAAAGTAAGTCAGAGCACGTGTTGCAGGGAGCGTGCTCGGGTTAAACGAGCAGTTCAAAGTAAAGAAACAAATTATTACTTCAAGTCCATCTCAGCAAATTGATTTCAATTCAGACAAAGAAATATTAAGGGAATGGTTCTACAATACAGAATTAACACCTCCTTTAATTCTGCATTGCAGAATTATATAAAAAAACAATAAAATGCATTTCAATTGTTAATTAATAGTCTATTTTAACATTTGCAGCACAGTTAGCAATGTTGACATATTGAAGATTTCCAATGTCTACTTTACATTTAGGTTTTAGAGGCGACGCATTTATTCTGAACAATTTAAGGGGTGAATATTAAAATTTTAAATTGCACCAAACCCATCATAGTACGCATATTAACAAGTGCCAAATCTGCCTAGATCTTCCAATAATCAATTACTTTTATTACATAATATTACTTTTTTTTAACTTGAGAAGGCTTAGATAGCTCTAAGCAACAATTGATGACAAGGTACGGAATACAGTCTTAGTGTCTCTGAACCTAGGTTCCGAGTTCCGACGGCTGGTGAATTTTCGTTACTAGTTACATAGCTAGGTCGACTTCAACCGCAGTCATTGTTCTCTTACGTAAACCGATTAATAAAAGTCCTTGGGATTTAAAATGTTTAATTTTACTCTCATATGACAATTTGAAATACGATTTATTGAATGTGACGTATTTAGCTTTTATGGATTTGATTTCTTGAATAGAGGAAATGGACATGAATATCGACTTTTAGGCAATAACTATCAAATTACTTCTCCAAAAGACTGCCATGAGTCAATTATAAAGTGATGTACTGACACCCAGCAATTTGTACCCACGCATTCGTACAACCCATGCTTTTTAACCTCGTGGTTGTTGTACAACCATTACTTTTAAATCTCGCAGTTGCTCTAAACGCAGTTCCCGCGAACTCTAGTGAGCGACTTGCCTTACCCGAGATCGTGACATGCCTTCATTAAGAGGACTTGAACTGAGATTTTTAATAGAGGGCCAAATAAGCCACCTCTCACCCTATCTCTGGCTTCGAACTTTAATACCAAATGAGCTTTACATCAATAGTTGTTTGAGACCTTCATAACACTACATGGCATCTAGAGGAGAATTCTAGCGTCCGGCTGCTCCGATTGGAAGTTTTCCATGGTTTCACCGATCAACACCGGACGAATGCGGGAGCAATACCCTAACAAACGGGCTACTAACCGCGCGCGATCTTTCTTTCCTCTTCCTTCTGCCCAATCCTCACGTTCCTTACACACACACCTACTCACGCTACGCAACCACGCGTGTAATGAGGCCAGTCGGGAGCTTAGAGCTTGTCCCGGTTGGAGTGGTGGCCCGCAAGTTGGAGATGCCTGGTTGGGGAAAACTCATGTTGACGTATAGGTCGACCCCGGATCTCGCCATCGGGGAAATATCATCGCCATATCCAGCGATAAAAACATGATCTACACATAACGGACCTTAGCAGTTTAACGTCCGAAAACACCAAACCATCAATTGAAAATTGGAGACTACAGAAATACAACAGTGTAAATCCTCAAAGAATCTCTACTCCTCTACTCCTCAAAGAATAGTTTGAAGTTTATAATATATTTTTTCCTATTTTTGAATCTTTTTCATTCAATCTATCATAAGTATGGTAATTGAAAATGGCTTCAATGTGCCATGTAGTGTTAAAAAGGTCTCAAACAACTATTGATGTAAAGCTCATTTGGTATTAAAGTTCGAAGCCAGAGATAGGGTGAGAGGTGGCTTATTTGGCCCTCTATTAAAAATCTCAGTTCAAGTTCTCTTAATGAAGGCATGTCATGATCCTGGGTAAGGCAAGTCGCTCACTAGAGTTCGCGGGAACTGCGTTTAGAGCAACTGCGAGATTTAAAAGTAATGGTTGTACAACAACCACGAGGTTAAAAAGCATGGGTTGTACGAATGCATGGGTACAAATTGCTGGGTGTCAGTACATCACTTGATAATTGACCGATGGCAGTCTTTTGGAGAAGTAATTTTATAGTTATTGCCTACAAGTCGATATTCATGGCATTTCGTCTATTAAAGAAAACAAATCCATAAAAGCTAAATAAATCATATTCCATAAGTCGTATTTCAAAATGTCATATGAAAGTAAAATTAAACATTTTGAATCCCAAGGACTTTTATTAATCGGTTTACGTAAGAGAACAATGATTGTATTAAATTCCTTCGTTCAGATTAGGAGATTCAACAAAAGTTATTTGTTAAAAGAGCTGTCGGCCCGTAAGGGAGACGTGTTAATTTAGAGACCTGTTATTTTATTTTTTGCTTATTACTGCTACATACAACAAATACAATGATTTAATAAAATATAACACTAAATAAAAACACGCAAATAATTCGCAATTCAAACATAATCGAAGTTAGACTTTTAAAATAAAATAAACATAAAATAAAAGAATAAATAAGGTAAAGTAATAAGAAATAATGAATATAAACATAATTCAAATCTCTGTTGTTTGATAGAGAACATTACACGCACACATACTTTCGCAAGAAGCAGCCTTTCTTCAAGATAGTTCGGCCACGCTTTGTACTTGGTTTCCTTGCTATAGCTTGTGCGTGACACTCCTTTCTGGATTTGGAGGAGCAATGAGGGGGAGTCAAGAGCACCGGAATTCCCAAGCGAGTAAGTAGCTCGAGCAGACGCTGTGGGACCTGCCCGTCGCACTATTCCTCTCAGTTCATTGTATATTGTATTTTTATCTCAAATATAAAGACAAAGAGTATTAGAACATACTGTGTGAACCGCTTACATTTTTTATGATCATAAATACGTTTTCCCCCCACATTTGTTATGCTATTAAATGCCTTTGATGTACGTTGTGTAGTACAATCTGTTCAACTTGTTCCAAAGGACAGCACGTTTTTCTACTGACCTCCATAAGTTAAACTTGGGTCTGATTACACAGCTGTTTTTATACATAAAAAAATTCCTTACAGTTTACTCGTGCTGAGGGGAAAAGTTCGTGACCAGAATAGATTACTCCGACGACATCGTGATATATTGGCTTTTTTTGCCATTTCTTTTCAACTTTTAGAATTGCTACCATATGACAGTTTCTTGCCGACGGTGTTCTCTTTTCAGTTTTCAACAAATTCAATAGTAAATTTTCCATTCTGTTCCCAAAAGTAAGTTCTTAACATGTTAGACTATTTATAGTACAAAACAAAATTCTTTCAAATATTGTCAGATCATAAAATTCTTCACATGATTGCTATGATTACTAATCACATTTCGGATATTTTCTAGTAGAGCAATACATATTTTTATTCACAAGATTAAGTTTGTAAACTCCATTTTACAGACATATGTACTTTCAGTGTCGAATGCAATATAAAAAAGTACCCAGCACAATAGAAAAAATAATTGTCTAGTTCGAAGACAATCACAGAATAGTTATCTTGAATAAAAACGTATTTTCCACCTGACATAATACCTCGATAGTAAAAACTTCTAACAAGTTATATTTAAAGAGTCTGTCTAGAACATCTTTAAAACTTTATCTTAGGTTCTAAAAACGTACTTGAGTGAATGTGTAATTTTCAGATTTCGAGGAACGCTAAAGTAAAAACTGGTTTAGAAGAACTGTTTGTTCAACTATTCTTCTTCCACAAAGCTGCAACTTCCATATTGCTTTGAAGTTTCATTTTTCTTCTTTCAATCTCTGTCTCAAGACTCGGAGAGACGGTGCCAGAGAAATTGCTCCTGTTAAAGAGTTGATATTCAGTGACGCTTCTCCCTTGATAAAATAACTCAGATGCATTTCTGTTCTCAAAAGGTGTTTTACTCCCAACCGGAACATATTTTAAAACTCTACCATGTTAGTCTGAAGACGCGCCCAACTCGGTATTTGGAATTAGACTTCAGCAGCGCCGTCGCAAATTTTGTAGTCTTCCATATTAATGTTCTAACGCATTAATGTTCTAAGATCTAGAATCTTCTGCAATATAATACGAATATCATACTGTAAGCAAGCCGAAGGAGGTGGAAGAGGCGAAGAATTTAGGTATTCGTACAGTTAGCCTACCGAATGCGAAATTTCTCCTAATCGGATCCGTTTCCATGCAAAGCTCGTGGAATATTCAAAGTTGCAAAATCCATAGTTTTCGTGAGGACCTTGCGGTATAAAAAAGAACGAAGATTAAATGCCAGACAATCACATTCTATATTCGCTTAGCCTGGAGCGACACAGATTGATACGACTCAGATATGTTGTATCGCTCACTGGCATCGAATCTTGACGCCAAAATTAGTTGGAGATCCCCAGAGCCCTCACCCAACAATGATTTTCATGCCAGGACGAGCGAAGTTATAGGTTCGTAAATGCCTTGGCGTCACAAACAACAACTTGTGTTTGTAAGATTTGCAGGTAAAGATATCTTGTACAACATTCATCTGCAGATCATATATCAGAACACGAATATTTGACAAAAATATTTTCAAAAAATATTCTTGAATTCCCATTACTTTTATATTTCTTAAATATAAGTATACTGCTTTATAAACTGACGCAAACGTTATATTGCCGAGGTGTGCCGATTTACTTCTTTGGAAGTTTTGTAGGCGAAGAAAAATAGTATGTACGTATCATTAACGTTATTCTTTAAAAATAAATCAAGAAAATTATTTTTTTCCTTTCGGACTCCCAGAAAGTCAAGTGCAAAAGGATTGATTGATTGATTGATTGTTTAGTGATTCCGGGCACGTCATTTACCAGGGTCATTGTCCCGTAAGTGTAATGCGTCCTTTCCGCTCGGGCGGTGATTATTCCCTGCTCTACGGCGAGATCCGGCGCCGCCCTACCGTCGGCTAGCGGAGTTTTCACTGACTATTGTAACGTGACCAAAACTGCTTGCGATGGTATTCCCCTGTACCTCAACTGCAGTGTTCCGGTCACCACGGCGGCTGAAGACAGCGCCATCGCCTTCAGATCTCCTCATTTGTCGCCTGTTCGTTGTGTTTCGACATCATCTTATGCTAACGTGTCGTATAGGAAAAGACATTTGCAAAATATACGCATCGCGCACAGCGCGGGCTGGCAGAATTCGAAAGAATTTAGCTGTCTGACGAAACATTGCTACAAAAAAGTGGCGATTTTTTGTCAGAAAAGTGAGTGTATGCCTATGATCCTCATACAACAAAGTGCAGTCCCTGTGCACACCTGTGTAGGCAACCCGCATTTCACGTCAATAGCAAGTACTTATTGCTGGTACACCTACTTTCTGGCACTACAACAAAACTTTAAAAAATGAGATATGAGAATTAATTGTAGATATTTTGTTTTCTCCATTTGTTCAAATATTACATTATTAGTATTTATTTAAATAATACTAATGTCTATCAATTTTAGCAATCAATTCATTCCAAAGTCTTCGTTACGAAATGTTTTAAAAATTAAAAATTGTTGAAGAAAGTGAGAGAAATAAAAACGGAGAAAGAGAGAGAAATAAAAACGGAGAAAGAAAGAGAGAGAGAAATAAAAACGGAGAAAGAAAGAGAGAGAGAAATAAAAACGGAGAAAGAAAGAGAGAGAGAAACGGAGAAAGAAAGAGAGAGAGAGAAACGGAGAAAGAAAGAGAGAGAGAGAAACGGAGAAAGAAAGAGAGAGAGAGAAACGGAGAAAGAAAGAGAGAGAGAGAAACGGAGAAAGAAAGAGAGAGAGAGAAACGGAGAAAGAAAGAGAGAGAGAGAAACGGAGAAAGAAAGAGAGAGAGAGAAACGGAGAAAGAAAGAGAGAGAGAGAAACGGAGAAAGAAAGAGAGAGAGAGAAACGGAGAAAGAAAGAGAGAGAGAGAAACGGAGAAAGAAAGAGAGAGAGAGAAACGGAGAAAGAAAGAGAGAGAGAAACGGAGAAAGAAAGAGAGAGAGAGAAACGGAGAAAGAAAGAGAGAGAGAGAAACGGAGAAAGAAAGAGAGAGAGAGAAACGGAGAAAGAAAGAGAGAGAGAGAAACGGAGAAAGAAAGAGAGAGAGAGAAACGGAGAAAGAAAGAGAGAGAGAGAAACGGAGAAAGAAAGAGAGAGAGAGAAACGGAGAAAGAAAGAGAGAGAGAGAAACGGAGAAAGAAAGAGAGAGAGAGAAACGGAGAAAGAAAGAGAGAGAGAGAAACGGAGAAAGAAAGAGAGAAACGGAGAAAGAGAGAGAGAAACGGAGAAAGAGAGAGAAACGGAGAAAGAGAGAGAGAAACGGAGAAAGAGAGAGAGAAACGGAGAAAGAGAGAGAGAAACGGAGAAAGAGAGAGAGGAAACGGAGAAAGAGAGAGAGGAAACGGAGAAAGAGAGAGAGGAAACGGAGAAAGAGAGAGAGGAAACGGAGAAAGAGAGAGAGGAAACGGAGAAAGAGGGAGAGGAAACGGAGAAAGAGAGAGAGAGAAACGGAGAAAGAGAGAGAGAAACGGAGAACGAGAGAAATAAAAACGGAGAAAGAAAGAGAGCGGGGGAGGAGGGCTTGTTGGCGGGCACGAACCGCAAGCGCACGGCGCGACGCCTCCGCGACCGAGGAAGTCGCCGCAACCTCTGAAGGGGAATCGATCGGAGAACGCAGCCCAGCATTCGCGAGGTATCGGTCACGCTCCGCTCCGCGACGGAGGCATGGGAAGCTCGGCACGTGGCCGGCGGCGGCGGCGGCGGCGGCGGCGGCGGCGGCGGCGGTCGAGGACGCTCGTCATCGGCCGGTGCCGCACGGCGGCGCCGGCAGAGCGCGCGTTCGCCGCCACCACTAATGAGGCGCGCGAAGCAATCGAACGCTTGCTTCGGGCGGTCGCGCCGCGCCGCCCCGCCCCGCCCTCACGTGCCGCCCGCGCCGAAACCCCGCGTCTACCACCGTCACGACTACGGTGGAGGCAAGGTGGCGGGGGGCGGCGGGATTGGCGGGGCAGTGGAAGCAGCTGCGGCGGAGGGAACCGGGTGGTTGGCGGGAGCGGCGGGATCGGTGACGGGAACCGGGCGGGGAATGGCGGGGGCAGCGGGGAGTGGCGGCGGCGGTCGGCGACGGCGGGGAGCGGATGGCGGCGGGGGGAGCGAGGGCGGCGGGGGGAGCGAGGGCGGCGGGGGGAGCGGGGGCGGCGGGGGGCGGTGGCGGCGTCGGCGAGGAAAGCGGTGGCGGCGGGGAGAGCGGTGGCGGGGGGGGCAGCGACGGCGGGGGGTGGCGGGGGCGGCGTGGGGCGGGTGAGCGGCGGCGGCGACGACGCAGCACATAGGAGGATTTGGTGTGGTATTCTAGATGTGTTTTATCAGTAACTTCATAGAAATCTCAAAGAAGGTCGCCAATGGCGCTACTAAATATAATTTAAATAAACCTTTTTGGATTATTATATCAGTAGCGACGGTATCAATATATTCTTGAAGACAAGAATGTTTGAGAAAGTTAGTCTTCGATGACAGCATTTTTTATGGTAATATTCTTCCATTTACAAACCCCATACTGATATCTCTGTTTTAATCTTATTGGGATAAATTAACATCACACATTAACGTGAATACGTCACATTTTATCATTATACCACCTATCTGCAATGTTAACCGGACAGAGGTTAAAAAAATGTCCAATCATACATGTAATGAATACTTCCCTACATTATAATCATTAAATTATCGGACGAAGGGCAAATTCATTGCTCTCCAAACTAAGATTTGTTAAGTGTCACTGATCCGCATATCATTGAAATGTGTGCGTAGAAATTGTGAGACGAGTAATTTGATAGAGAAAAAGAAAGAGGGTTTCCAAGGGAAACAAGATAGTAATTATAATCAGGTAATCGTAAAGAGATGTATTTTGCCTACAAAGAACTTTCTTTCCAAATTATTCTATCTGATATTTTGTAATGGAACGGAATGTTCAACATATTTTTATAACGAATTGAGAAAATAATTATTCTCTGGTTCATAACAACATAATCGTACTCGAGTGGTACGATTTCACTTAGGTCCAAACGAAAACCATTCAACTAGCAAACTCAAATGAACCAGAGATATAACGAATATTACAAAAGTGAAATAAAACTTATTTCATACAATGATACCTTCGTTCTGACATTATTACACTATTAACTTTTTCCGCACAAAGGCAACGTTATAACGTAACACATTCCAATTTACTGCAAATGAATACAGCACAAGCAAAGGGTTGTGAGAAGAAACAAATATACATGCATTAAACTACAAATAACCAGCACGATTTTAAGCACGAAATTGTATCTCATTAACTACAACAAAAAACGCGCTAAAAGTTCAAGATACTTGGCATTGATTCGTGTAATAAAATCTTTTGAAAATAAAAAAAGGAAATTATTGTACCAAGATTACCTGTACTACTACCATGAAGTTAAATAAATGAAATGTTAGTACTTCATTTTTTATAAAATGACTTTGGTTTATTTTGTATACCACTGTAAAAAAAATGCAAATCTGTCACTGTTCTCTTTAAAAATATTCCGAATACAATATATTCGAACCAAACAAAACTCAACCAGTAACAACAAAATAATAATAATAATAAATAATAACAATAATAGCAACAATAATAATGAAAAATAGTGTTCCACAAATGAAATTTTAAATTTATTTCTTCCGGTCAATGGATCTCCTAAAAACCCTTTTAATAGTAAGACCTTGCGAAGAGACATTTTCATTCGACTGTTATCTTGATCTGAAAAGTTTTCATATACTGCAAAACTATCATTTCTCACATAATTTCTATATTTACGACCTTATCAAATACTTGTCACCGTGCGTTGTCAGTCAATGAAATTACTGCATGAGAATACAAGGCTTTCTTCAACCGACGAAAAAAATGACAATTCATGTAAACTCTTTACACAACTCTAAAATACAGATCAGAAATATAATAACACACTTTTGCGATTTGACATTGATATTATCAATAAATTAAATCTTATAAATCAATCTCGCCCAACAACTTTTAATAGTACATGTAAATTCGAAATTATTTCTTCAGGAGGTCCCGTAGACACTGCAGATATTAGAAGTGTGCTAAGAATCAGAGACAACAGCCAAAACATTTTCCGTTCACTAAATAATAACGTATTAAACGTCGCTGACAACCATGCCGCCGTGTTTTTAGAATTTATCAATGTAAATCTATCGTGCTTAGTTCTATGTCTTACCTGAAACTGGGTGTTAGGGCTGCTCGCCGATGACCCGGTCAACGTGGAAACTACAAATATGCTGAGAAAATCGACACACGACTACCACTTGGGTAGGAGTCTGACGATGCACTGCACCTCCACCCTTCAACCCTCTGTTCGACAAACCCTGAGGTTCCCGTTTCACCACCTAGATGGCATGATACGACGTTTGCTAGCGCTCCAAACGGTGACCAAACATAACTCTTACCCTTCTCTCCGCTGTTCTATCATGGGTATTTTTTGTCCTCGTCCAACGCCCACGCCGGATAATGCTGGGTCCGCGAAAGAGTATGTGAAGATTTCTAGAATTTATTAATTCTGCCGTTCTTTTACAATAGTTTAAAATAAAATTAAAATTAGAGTTACTCCTATGCTAATTTACCTCCCTTGTCACAATTTTTTTTATTTTTTTCAGAAAACAATGGATATTCTTATTCTGTTGTTTATACAAGTTACCATGTAATAGAAACATACTGTCACAGGATTAGCAAGTGTATTAAAACAAAATAAGCATTTACTGGCTTTACTCAAGAAAAAGTACAAATATGCAAATTAATCATCACTGTAAACAACCGTCTTGATAAGAACTAACTTTTCTTTTTTTATTATATCTCTAATAATTATGGGTAGACAATTGGCCTAATATTGAGCCACTACTCATAACTAATCCAAAATGAGTATCCCTCTTGCATGTAGCTAAATATTGCACGATATTTAATGCATATCTGAAGAATAAAATCTGCAGATCAGCCAATAAGTTTAGCCACAGAAAACAAATCACCATCTTTTACAAAGAACATTCCCAGTTCCTAGTAGAAACTTTTAATGAAACAATAATTAATTTAGTGTGACAAACTTTTTCTTCGGCTTACAATTTAGTGACTTTTCAAATGTTATACATGCAGAGTCAAAACATACGCATATTCAACCTGACAACTTTATTAACTGAAATCTTAATAGCAATTTTCAGAAAAAGGAGAGCAGAAAAAGATTCTTTAGGCCCAGATATACAAACAATGGATCGTTGAAAATTAATGTTAATTGAGAAGGAAAAAGAAAAGAAAAACTACTTTAGTTGATGGTTTCACCTCACAGCTGAGGAAAAAAATTAGAAACTTTCTCATTTAATTAAAAAATCATAATTTCCCGAATTTCTTGTTTTTGCATGCATTAGTTAGCTTTTGGGACATTTAAACAGTTGCCCCACCCTGCAGTTCCAGGTCAATCGGTCTACAGGGCAATGTCCAATTAACACAAAGTCCACAGCAAAAAAATCCACACCAAATGTCCACTGCATAAAATGCAATGAACGTAATGTCCATTGCATAATTTCCATGAATGGAATGTCCACAGCGAAAATGTCTACAAGGAAGACCAGTAATATTGTCTACAAAATGAGAAATGTCAGGTTCTGTTCAATTGAAATGCATTGCCTTCATAAATAATAACATTCATAATTCACTTGTAGCATTCTGTAGCATGTAGTAAAGGCACTCCATTGTAAATTTCAAAGGGTGGTTTCTGGATATCGCGTGAATGTTTGGAAATTCTTAGAAAATATTAGAAACAAACAAAATGAAACAGAACAAATCATGATAAATCTTCAAAGCAGACACATTCATGTTAAACATCCCATAAATAAGTAGTATGCCACAAATCAAAGGTGAATTGTAAAATTAGTGAGCAGATACCAGGATCACAATAATGTCAAACAATATGTACATGCTCTTTCATCCTGTGGTAGAAGAATATTGAAATTAAATTACTGGTTTTTACATGTAATACTTTAAAAAGTAAATAAAGTTGTCATAGAATTTTGTCAATGAAACCTTATTTTCCATATCAAACTTCTAAGCATTAATTACAGTGAACATTGTATGCTACTGGACATTTCTGTAATGGACTTACAAATAACTTGGTCAAAACAGTATTGGACTTACAATGAAGTGGAAATTTATACTAATGGCCAAATCCATGAGTAGATATTTACCTGTGAACCAATTAAATTATATAGTGGACATTTACCTGTGGACCAATTGACTGCTACCCCTCCTGGCCCATTAACAATAATAATAATAATATTTATTGAGTCACATATACAATTACAATCGTGTATGACGAGTCAATATGATGCCTTGGGTGGAGAGAGCGAAGTTATATTACTGTTCAGGAGCAAACAAGGGGCCATCTCAGCATTTGCTCAAAGGACCAGGGAAACTGAACAAAACCTGATCGAGATGGTGTCATTGGCCTAGAAATACAATACTTGTTACAGTTAGATTAAGATATTATACAGTAGATAAATTATCTGCTAATAATTAACATTTCAATATGATATTTTAATGCTACTACTTATAATAATTATATTAATAATAATTACATTAATAATAATTACATTAATAATAACAATTACATTAATAATAATAATAATTACATTAGTAATACATATCAATTATGTTTGCAACTATATCAAAATTAACAATAGTAGTACATTCTATATTTATAACTTGAAATGGTGAGGAGGCAAATTTTGACCAGTTTTTTTCTTCTTCTATTCTCCTTCTATTTCACAGGATGTGATATGCAGTTCTTTTTTCTTTGCTTCAGCTTGAAACAGTTCACATGAAACAGAAAGTCTAATGGAATAAGAAATTCTTATTTATTATATTTTTAAAGGGAAATGTTGTAATTTGAAAATTCCTTTACACTGTAGAACATGTTAAGCAGGAAAGCTTTCAATTTACTTTTAAATGTATGAATTGTGTTTATGTCTTTGATATCATTGCCTAGTTTGTTGTGAAGTGTAATGCCCTCTATTAGGGTACTTTTTTGATAAAGTGTAGTTTCAGAGTGGGGAACATGTAGGTTATCCTTTTGACGGGTGTTGAAGTTATGTACATCAGAATTTAAAGTAAAAGTGTCTTTGTTTTCCATGAGAATTTTCTTTGTGAAGACCACTATTTCAAATATGCACATGCATGGTAGAGGAAGAATCCTTAGTTTATTAAACAAGGGTTTGCAAGACTCCAGCTTATGAGTGCTGGTCATTGTTCGCAGTATTCTTTTTTGAATAATAAATGTGAGAGTGCTTTCAGGGCCATTTCCCCAGAATATTATTCCATATTTTAGGTGTGAGTGCACATTTGCAAAATACATTGTTCGATCCTGAGGGATTCGCCATGTGGTTAACTCCTGTATCCTGGGCAATATAGCTGTTATTCAAAACTATTGTGCACATCAGTTGGAAAATGATAAAATCTTGTAGTATTTTCTTTTCTTGTTAAGACTATGTATTTTATGTTTATTTGATTATAAGATGTAGCATGTAGTAAAGGCACTCCATTGTAAATGGAATTCAAAGAAACACATGTCAATTTTATATTTTTGCAGAAAGTAACAATGTTAGAAAATATGCAGTTAACTTCATGTATCAATAATACTGGTGCACCACAATTATATTATATTTAAGTTCAGGTAAAGTTCCATTTGCGAATCTATTTATTTCTACTTTTATTTTTCAAAATATATTGTGATAAAAAAGCTGAAAAATAGTCTAGTTCAGTCGAGTCTTCATTTAGAGGAAATATTTCACTGTTTTTCTCAAACACTGGTAATTCAGATGGTTTATCAATTTCACAGCATTCTAAAGGAAATGAAAACTCTTGAATTTGAGAAGACTCAACAGTAGAATTATTTTCAACATTATTACTTCCCTCAATACAATTTTCATTGCTCAAACTAAACAACACTCTACTGATAAAATCGACATCCTCATCAGAAGAATCCAGTTCTGATCCATTATTTAAAAACTTTTGAACTTCTAATGTTAAGAAGTGTGAATTTTACAACTATGTCTTCCAAAACATTTGCGTATGTCGCAAACAGCAAGAACACTATTACAAAGACTTTATAAATATAATCACCAGTGCCTGCAAGTATGAAAATCCAATCTCTTCCTGGAAAAATTCCAGAAAATAGAAGCATTGGTTTTTGTCCCTAGATCACCTTAATGATATTAAAAAGCGTATTCTAGGTACCTACGAACGTCTGAAAATGTTTATTGCCTGTCAAAGTCGATAAATGTAGAAGGACGTACGACACATCCAACAGGACAGCAATAAAATGAAGACTACGTATCAGATACGACTATAGGATCAAAAGTGTTAAAATAAACAATATTATACCTCTGAAATTTACAATCTTAATTTACAATTTTGTAGAATTTATATATTACAAATATTATTCCAATACACATTATTTCTATATAAAATGATTTATACTACTATTTATTTATTGTGCTTCTATTTATTTACTGTGCAACATAAAATACTGTGCATTCTGTGCAACATATAACATTAAGAGGGATACAATATTTGACCTCCAAGGAAACCCTAAACAAGAACAAATAAAAATACAGAACGTGTAGTAAAATTCTTTTATTATTCTTTTACTTGTCAATTTAGCAGCTCCTAAATGAATCTTTTTCAGGAGCATGTGGAATGGTAATTTCAAAGCAAAAACCTGAAACACCTGTGCCCATCTATACAAACTCTAGGAAAAATGTTGAATTCTTATTTACAATATATTCACATCCATATAATATATTAGCATTTTACTCACATCTTGTACAATGGAATTAATATACCTTCTCATGAACACAAACATAACATTGGAATAATTAAATCAATAGATGTTTGGAAAGTTTGGAGAAGTAAATGCTTTTCTTAAGGTACAGGAAGTTGCAATTTCACTAAACACACTGAAATTCAATGCTGCTTGTAAAAGAACTTTAGACAATCCCAAACAAAGAAAAATACACAACATTGAATATCATGTGCTTTATGTTGATAGTAATTTGAGCGTAAGTCTGTGCACCCAAAGGAGACGTGTTTCCATCTTTCAGCCGATAGTCTATTATGCAGCCCGGATGCTTTGAATGATTTGGAAGATAGCTGAAAAAAAAAATAAAACACTAAATTAATTGAGACCTGATAACACACACAATTTTATTATTAAATAACAAACTACACAGCAACAAAGTTTTTGCATCCAAAAATACTACCAATATCTGAATCATTGAATTTTTTAATAAAATGAGAATATTTTTTAATATTTTGAAAGAAGGCCTTTCAATAAAAATAATGCAATTATAAAAGAAAAAGGCAACTACAAAAATATGCTTAAACCATAGTCAACAAAATGAACAGCTGACAAAAAATGGCATGTCCTTTCAAGATCTTCAATCTCAACAACATACACTACAATTTCATGCTAGAACAGGGGTCTCCAAATTACTGCCTGTAAGCAGGGCCTACTGGATGCAGCCCTGAAGACATTTCCAGCATGACCTCCCTATCAGGTATCTACAAGTGGATAGTGGAAAAGTTCAGGGGCAGCAATACCAAAGAACAACTGGCGGGAAGGAGCTGGCTGGGGGTGTTGAGAAAACCAGGACATGTCATTAAACCTGAACACCAGGTATAAAATGTGAATAATTAAAACACAAGAGACAACACCCTTGATAATTTCCACCTTCTGTTGTTCAATGATTTTGTGATGAAAAACTTTCAGACACATCACGTGACTCATTTGTGTTGAGCATATTAATTTTTTAGTTTCTCATTAGCAATCATTATGAATTTTGGAAGCCCTTATCACACTGTGGAATGAGTTTCTCATTATGTTCCTAATAAGAACAAGTCTTAAATGAATCTTAAAAAAGAAACTAGTCCATTTAAAACTAAAAGTTCTTTAAAAATTACACTTAGAACTATTTTTTATTTAAGAAGAAAATTCTTATCAGTACTTTCCAAAAAATAAAATTAAGATATATTTATTTACACATTTGTATTATCTTTCACAATTACTATTTTTGAATTCATTTCATACATCAGTGTCAATTATTACTCAATCACTCCAGCTGCTGTAGCTATAACAATTGGTAGAATAGCCATCTTGAAAAGTTTGGAAACCCCTGTATCATCACCCACATCAGTAGCTCAGAAAGTCAAGGTCCAAAAGGCAGAAGCTTTACAACTGCCATCATTCAGCCTTAGGTTTCAATCACAGAGGCAAGGCATTCATGCTTATTCATTCATATTTCACACTCATCCTTACATTCCTATAAATCACATCAATGGCTACCAAAGGACTGTAATAATGGAGACCACTAGACTTTGCTCTACCAACTGAAAACTGATGTGTACCTGGTATGAGTAAAAGTACTAACTCTGAGATCAGGAGAAAATAAGTGAAACTCGTGATCATGAAAGTTACTTCTATGCCTTACAAATGCGAGAAAGATTTTGGTATTGTGAAATCCCAACAATTTCAAATTTGAACCATTCAATCATTTCAATGTTCCAGACAAAAACTTTTAGAACTCCACTTCAGATGAATGCAAAAGGAAATATCCAACCACAACAGTGATAGGGGAGGATTCCTTCCTTTCTCATTCATCTGAAGTGTTAAAAAACTTTTCTCTGTGTATAGTAGCAGATTTGAGTATAGTAGAAGATTCATTTGTTTATTGATGTTTTTGCAAAACATCAAAATGAAATTTAATTGTATCAGTATTGAGATTTGAATTATGGCCTACAAAAGCAAAATTGTTTTTAAGAGTATAAAATAAACACTCATTGCCTTCAATCAGAAAAACTTATTTCAATGTCTGCTTTTCTCAAAACTAACTAAATTGTATTGAAGCTGCACTACAAAAGTACAATGCACATAGTACCATGAAAGCACTTACTGTGAATCCAATAAATATCAGATCATGCTATAATCTTTATTTTGAATTTTAAACTATAACGGTACATTACTCTGAGTATCACCTTGCTAAAATATCAATACATACACATCTAAAATAAATAATTCCAAGGAATTCAAACTATTCTCTAAATTAGCACAAGAAAAAAAAAAGAACTGGAAAGGAACATTATTCAAATTTTCAGATCAGCAAATAAAAGCACACTTTCTTTCTTACGAAAAAGTCTTATCCATTGGTTTGAATACAGTTAACACTCAAACACAAAATAACAATATGTTACTTCCATGCAGAAAAACCACAATTTGCATTGCATCAGCCTTCTGATACAGATGATGCAAATTAAGTTAGGCAAGGCAAAGTGCATGTACTGTTCACCGAGCATTTAGATTAACTTAGTTTTAGTAATTAACAAAAATAATATGATTTTTATCACAATATTTCTTTTGGTACTCAACTTGGTGTAAACTATTCAGAAACTTACAAATTGGATTATAAAAATCAGAATGTGTCATACTGTGTTGGACAGTAATTCTAAGTATAAAAAAGAAAAGACAATTCAAAGAAAATGCACCATATGGAACACAATATGTTATAGAAACTAATCTTTTAACAAAAGTTGATTTCTACTGAAAACAACTCTTCGCAGTTTTTTATTCTAATCAATGCTCTGAGTATTTGAAACTATAGTTTTTACTACAACCAAAACACTGGTTATATTGCTATTTGTAAAAAAAAAAAAATTCTTAAAGTATACCAATAACCTGTATTATAGCTTTTATTGCAGATTAGATTCGAGGCAAAATCCCTGCTTATACAAGATTTCCAGACAAACCTGCCTGGCCATTCTGATATCATAATTTTAAGAGGTTGGAGATTTTAAGAGTTAAGAGGTAACCTCTAACAAGAAAATGTCTTTTTTTTAAAAAAAAATATTTACCTGATCCGCACACAACAAATATAAAAAAAGCAAGTAATCCAGGTCCGACAGGATATTTATCATCTAGAGGTTTCTGCAACAAAGTATAAAAACGCATGTTAAAAAAATAAAATCACTATTATCATCCAACATTGATCCTAACCCAAATATTTCTAGACATGTGTTGACCATTTAATTCTTTCAGCACAAATTACTCGCAATCGTTTTGATGCGATTTTTATTAATTTTCGCCAGATCTTCAGCAAAATAAAATGCTACAACTTGTATGCTTGGAATTGATTCTCTTTTAAGAATTTCAATCACAAAATCGTACACGTGATGACAGTGCTTACAATCACAACAATATTTTAGAGCTCACCAGAATTGAAACTTATTAACTAGCAGCTGCCAAAATTACGTAGGCTTATTGCATTTCCTTATTTCCTTTAAAAGTTATTTAACATAACCGCGAAAATCCCTTACACACAATCAACGTACGGGAACACACGAAACGCCCCCCAACTTGACAGCTGTTAACC
Source organism: Gryllus longicercus (assembly GCA_038098605.1). NCBI lineage: Eukaryota > Metazoa > Arthropoda > Insecta > Orthoptera > Gryllidae > Gryllus > Gryllus longicercus. Next base: position 849,853 of record JAZDUA010000581.1, on the reverse strand, counting down.
ACATACTTACGGATGATTTCGGTACATTTCCGCGCATCGTAACATATTTGCTGGCTTTCTCGTTCGCGACACGCATTCTTTGCTTTGGTGCCATTTTCCTGTTGATTTCCTTAAGAAACCGAAACACAACCAAGAATTTCAACAAATATTGTTCCGAAGAACACAACAGACTTCCCCACTCACAGTAAGTGTTGACGTGAAAGAGCAAGGTTACAATTGCATTGGAGAAATAGGCTCGGAGCAAACAAGAGAACTACATCTTGCGTGAAAAATAGTTCCCTATCATTGCTGCGATTGCCAATATTTACTAAAATAGTATAACTCAACAAAAAAATTTTGAATTGTTGAACTTTTTAAATAATATATTCATTATTTATTTTGGACATAACGTGTATTTCTGAATTCCTGAGACACATTCCACGTATGAAGTAGCGTGACGTCACACATGAAGATCAGCGTGGCACTTATGAAATTCCACGTCACATGGTCCATCGTATAATAACGGGATTCGAATTCAGCGCTTCTTTCCAATTCTTAACATTTAAAAACCAACTTTTTCATCACAGTGTTTTGAAAGAAAACTATTCATATCTTTACTTATCTATTTAGATGATTCAATCTTCGACTTTATGCTGTTTGCACGTTTACTTTGATTTTCAGAAATGTAGCAAAATGCTTGTTTTAAAATAAAATATACTTCTTTAAATCAACAATAAACCAATGTTTCATTAAATGAAATACTTGAGGAATAATAAAAAATATTTCTTGAACTTCTTCCAAAGTGCAATGGCGTCACAAAGTCACAAAGTGCAATGGTGCACAAGTGTGTCAAACTCAATCTAGGTATTACTCAAGGAGAAAGCAAGAAATGGCTTCATTGTAGCATACAGATTTTTATATTAATTTTCAATGGCAATTATCTTTGAAAATTTTGCAGCCGTTGTTAAGAAAATGGCGCTTGAGCACTTAAGTGAATTCGAAATTTGAAGCTCTCTTTCGCAGAAAGTTTAGAAAACTTCATTTACAGACATTTAAAGTACTTTAACGTACAACTACAGTAGAGTTGATAAGTTCGTGGTAATATGCATACTAATGGCGTGTGAAATCTTTAAAAACAATACATTTGAGTAATTTTTGGGAAAAAAAATCCCCAAACTGAATTTTACGTCATTTTAAACAGTGCAATTAGCACTATCTGTTACAAAAGTTTGAAAAAAATTGGAACTGTTTTTGTGAAAATGATGTTTGAGCGTTTCTGAAAATGCGAAATTTTGAGCTAGTATTCACAGAACACGGTTGAGTTTTCGAGACACTTTATGTGACATTATTTACAGCACATGTAGTCATAAATATAATAATGTGAACAAATTGCCGCTAATATAAATATTAACGACGTGAGAGACAAGTCAAAGTTAAATTTTTGTAATTTTTGAAGAAACAAACAAATAGAGCAAAGTGGCGTTTGTGTATTCTTATAGAGTGCATTAAGCTCTATCTCTACCCAAAGTTTAAAGACAAAAATTAGAGCCGTTTTTGAGAAAATCTTGTTTTTGTATTTTTTTAAAAATTGCACATATTACTCGCAAAAATACGCGAAAACTATTTAAATTTTCAAAAAATGTACATGACCTTAATGAAAGAACTAATTATGGACAACAAATTTTATTTAAAGGAAAAATCTCGATCTTCAGTTTTGTAGTTATTGTAAGATTCCGGAAAAATTCAAATTTTCGAAAATTCAGAGTTAACAGGGAAAATCGGACCTGTCACCTTTATAAGTGTATTTTACTCTATTCTTTCAAGAATTTGTAAAAGAAATTTGGAGCCGTTTTTGAGAAAATGTTCTAGGGGCTTCATGTAAAGTACCCCCGAATTTTAAAGAAAGTTTTTTAAAATCGAGAAAGATAGACAGGTGTTTCATCAATTTGGAAAAAAATCCTACGCATGGGTTTAGGCGCTAGTGGTGTTTACAGACGGACGGAAGGATGACAGACCGACGTTTTGAAAATAACCACTTTTTCGGTATCAGGGGACCCCAACACGTGTATTTCCATTGAAATCGCAAATTCGATTTTCAGCAGCATTACATAACTTTCCCTACACTACGTATATTACTCCGTATATACGTGCGTATTCGGAAAAGTAAAAACAGAAAACTACTTACAATGCATCATGTCGCCACTCTCCACCTGATGTCCATAGACTTTATACGTCACGTAAAGAAGAAGCCTCTTACAAACTGAAGTGTACTGACACAATGCAATAGTCGGGGTAGGAAAGTATGTAGCCAGTCATCAAGATGACCCACTAATGAGGCAGGTCGTTAAATCTGACCCATGAATGGTAAATAGAGGCGTTGTAAGTGTAGCAAGAAGCATTGCGAAGAAGACTAAGCAAGACACACAGAATAACACAAACACTGAACTGCTAATGCCGTTTAACATGAAATGTAAGAAACAAAAAATGTTAAAGAAATCGTGGAGAGAGAAATCACCCCGGGGACAATATCTAAAGAGAATGGACAAGGTGCAAATCAATAGAGATCAATCATTAATCATTTGCATTTACGTGGCTTAAAAGGGAAAAATTAAGCAAGAATTGGGGGGGGAGGATTTATATGTATGTGTACACACATATACACACATTTATATATATATATATATATATATATATATATATATATATATATATAATGTACCGATCACACTCGGCATATTTATGTAGTATCCCTTGCATATATATATATATATATATATATATATATATATATATATATATATATATATATATATATATATATGCATGTATATATATATATATATATATATATACATGCAAGGGATACTACATAAATATGCCGAGTGTGATCGGTACATTACGATAGTTTTTATTCAAAATGTTTTGGTCAAATATGTCGTTTTACAGATTATGTAGAATGACGCAAGCTAAAGTCAGCTCATGCAGTGATACGTTTTTATTCGTTTTAATGATTATCCGAAAATATTTTTACGGAATAGAGAGAAACTTATAAAATGCTACGCGAAAACACGGCAAATATTCGGCAGAAAACTCTTTTTACAGGAATCTGTCCGTCTGTGAACAACGCTAGCGGCTAAACCATTCCGCCAATTTTCTCCAAAATTGAAATTCCCAATCCATCTGGCTAATGTCACGGCCCCTGGAATTTGAAACCGATATTTTAATTTCTGGGTTAATTTTACATGAATCCCCTGGGACATTTTTCAAATTAAAAAAAGATCCATCCTTTTTTTAATTTTATTTTATTTTTTTGATAGTGTGAATGACGTTTAAGAGAATGGTGCAGGTTTCATGTTCGTTGAAAACTCTGACTATTCGAAAATTAAAAAAGTTCAACATTATTTCGGAGTCCTCCTGCAACTAAAATATTAAAGCTAGAGATTTTTTCCTTTAATGAAATCTGTTTCTTAAAGGTAGATTTTGAAATAAGATCATGAAATTTTATTTGAAAATTGGTGTTCTTTCCGCGTATTTTTACGTGAAAATACAAGCAAGAAAGAACGTGTTGTTTTAGCAGCATTAGTTACTTAAATGTTTCGTCAGAAGTAAAAATTAATGGTCCCTGAAAAATCTGTGGGGGAATTGAATTTCCCTCATTCCCCCTCCGTGAATGCGCGCCTGGTGCAAGACATTCTTTGCTTTATTTAGAACAGCCTACATTTTGCGCAAAACATTGTAGAGACACCGAGAATCCCTAGATCTGCTCCTTAGGACACTAGTTGCAACATGGAGTAGATTTTATATTCAATTGACTCATAATATCTTTGGACGTGAAGTAAAGGATGAATACTTAATCATTCATTACAGGTAAATTCAGTCAGACGACTTAAATAAGAAATGTTTCAAAAAGATTTCTTGTTCTTGCTTTGCATTGTATGTTAGTTAAGAAAATTAAGTTGCATTTCACATAATCTCATATCGGCATATTATAATCCTTTTATCTATATCTGTATTTTACTAACTCTATCACTTTATCTTGTTGCACAGCCATTGTGCTGTTTGAATGTTTTTGTGTCGTATACGACGTAATTGATCGAATCGTTTTCGAGATCATCATCATCTCCTTCTTCCTCCTCTTTTTCTTATTTGTCTTCTCCTTCGTCTTCTTCTTCTTCTTCTTCTTCTTCTTCTTCTTCGTCTTCTTCTTCTTCTTCTTCTTCTTCTTCTTCTTCTTCTTCTTCTTCTTCTTCTTCTTCTTCTTCGTCGTCGTCGTCGTCGTCGTCGTCGCCGTCTTCTTTGTCGTCGTCGACGTCTTCTTCTTTGGAAATTTCGGATTTTGAAGGAAATATTTATTTTTCTACTCGTCTGTGTGTAAACAGCACACACAAACAAACAAACAGCACTGTGCCTAAACCTTAAACCGTATTAGAAATTTCTTGAGCTGTAAGAAAAGAGGGGAATTAGTGGGAGGCGAGAACCGGATATAGGGTGGGCGGTAAAACACCTCTCAGCGAAACTGCTGTAGGAGACGTGTTGCGAGTCGAGCCATGTGTGAGAGACAACACCTGTACTGAGCGTTCCGCATCACTAGTTCTGAATGGCCCTCGCAAATTCCTGTCCGGTCGGCAGTACGTGTATTACAGTGACGCAGAGTTGTAAGTTAAAATAAATTTATTTAAACTGCAAATGGGTATAACCCGGTGGCAGCTACTTACATAAATAAGATAATATAGCTAACACGATAATTATATAATAATAATAATAATATAAAAACTGGCTGATTCATAAAATACTAAATTACCTTAAGAAAAAGAAACTTCTATTATCTAACTCCGCATTGAATGTTTGTTCAATTAAGACCTCACATTGGCACTGCACTGCACTGCACTTCACTTCAGTATGAACCTTAAATCACTTCCTTCATTACTACTCTGCTCTACACTGCACGACACCTCCCTTCACAATATATCACTTATGTATCGCTCTGTAACCTACTATTCTTAGTTAAGTTCCTCAGTTACTTAGTAATACCCTAAATTAAATTCCTAAACTGTTGAACGTTTCGAAGAAAGGGTTCAAAGGTTTTTGCAGGCAATTTATTCCATTCCGTTGTCGTTCGATTTGTGAAAGAAAACAAATGGCTCTCATATAGTAGTTCCATTCCCAGGCGGTAGACTTCTACGACACAGGTGTCGTAGAAGTGTACACGTGTAGGCCACGTGCTAGAGGAAGTAATTTATTACATACGGACATCATTTATCCACTTCTATGTTACCAAGGCCCGGCAATAAGAGTTTTGCTGCAGATAATTTTCCGTTTAAATTAAACATATTTGACACATAGATTTTATTTTGTCAGCCGCCAACTGCATATAATATATATGGGGGGGGGGGGGCTCCACCAAAAATCAGCACATGGGCACCCACCAAGTTAAATCCGGCCCTGCTTATTACAGGGCCCTGGTAACGAAAAAGTGGATACATCCAGTTGCTAAATTTAGAAAAACATCCTCTCTCACGTGGTGTAGCCAGAATCCGTTTTGTGGGTCCCTAATATCGAAAAATCGATTGACGGCAAAACGTCTGTCTGAACAATGCTAGCGGCTAAACCGTTCAGCCGATTTTCTCCAAAATTAATATTCCCCAAACGATCTTGGCTGATGTCGCGGCCCCTTGAATTCGAAACCGATATTTTAATTTTTTTGTGGGGGCGGAACTTTGCATGAAACTCCCGGGACGTTTTCAAAATGTTCAAAACAATATCTCCAACTTTTTTGATTAACATTTTGTTATTAGGTAGTGAGAAGGACGATTAAGAGAATGGCGTGGGTCTCAAGTTCGTTGAAAACTCTCATTTCTCATAAATTGAAAAAAGTCTAGTTTTTCGGCGTCAACCTACAATTACAATTTTGATTTTTTTAAAATGAAATGTGTCCATGAAGAAGATCTAAAAATAATGTCATGTTCAATTTTCCAAACACATCAGTGTTTTTTGCGAATTTGTGTGTAGGCAATTTTCAAACATTTTTCATTTGCTGCCGGAATTACAAAACTCTAAATATTACTCTGTTTGAAATACTTCATCTCTCGCACCCTTCAATATTTTTCTTGAAGTCACAAACCATAAACTTCTATTTCTTAAACTAATGGTCCTACAACAGCAGAAACGTTCTCACATTATTTCAAAATTTGCAATTTTCGAAAATTCAGAGTACAATCAAAATGAGAAATGCCCTATTTTTTAAGCGTCCTATTTTTATCCGAGGAATAAATTTAAAGGAAAACGATAGTGTTTTTTGAGAAAATGTGTTTTTTTTAAGTTGTATTAATTTCAATCACAAAATAACGGGGAAACTGACGCATTTTTTTCTTTTCTTTTCAATTTTTTTATTTTATTTGGAGAGCTGGTGTTTTAGATTAGCTTTTAAGACGAATTGCAGGTTTGAAATGCAGTTTTGAAATGTTAACTTTTGCAATTTTTGAAAATACAAAGAGTTCACCGGAAATGAGACTATCATAATTTTTTACCGTCTTTTAATATACCCGAAGAAAAAATTTAAAGATAAAATTTGGAACAGTTTTTGAGAAAATAATTATTTTTAAAAAAAGTGCCTTTATTTCACACAAAACTACTTAATAATGAATAAGAGTTTTATTAATAAATAAAATTAAATTAATAAGAGGTTTTCGGCCGAAAATTCGCCGTTTTTCGCCCAGGATAACATAACTTTCTCTCTACTCCGTTGGGAGAAAGAAAAAGCGGAAATCGGATAGAAAAAGCAATCATTTCTTTACAATACACCGCCCTGATGTGGGCATTTTTTATGTATAGTTAAACACTACTTGTTTTAATTTCACGAGTGGAATAGTCATAATAATCTACCACGGGGGCAGTCGATGAGTGTCGTAAACTATTACAGGAGCAGTAGATGGATATCTAGGTATTGAGGCGCGGCCATGGCAAGTATAGAATTTGCACCATTGTCAGGTTACTTCAAATTAGGGATGTTATTTGTTTTTGCGGGCATACTCTAAATACTCGTAGCGCCCCTTGTGAGTGGCGCTCATGGCACGTGCCATGTCTGCCGTACCGTTGTGCGCCTCTGGGAGTAGCAAAGCGTCATCAGCTCTCCACGAGGCCGGAGAATCTTATCCAGGCGGTCAAGGTCATGGTCGCACGATGTGAATAACCTGTCTACTCAGCGCGACTGATTGGAAGCTCCTCGTGTGAACTCTTAGAGGACTGGAAGTGTTCGTCGACAGTTCCTCTCAGATAGAAGAGACACACGAATTAGTGGTGCCACGTGAGGTGGACATGGCTCAAACAATTAGCAACGGTTATGTAAAATGAAAATTAATATTTTGCAAATTGTTCTTACTACATCTAATATTTCAACTACTCAGGGGAAAAATTATCTTCATTTAACTAACTGAATCACGACACAGCACACCATGTTTTTAAGACCCGCTTTCAAAGTATAAAATTAATATTATTGTTGCAAAAACAGACATAATGGGCTTAGCGAGAGTTAATTTATTTATCTCAATGACGTTCAACAGCATTAGTTCGATAGGTACAATTTTCTAAGTTTCTTTACCGTTAAAACCCATTATCCTTGCACTTATTAAGAGAAAATTTCTAAAAAGTAACTGACTTCACAGAAAAACTTATAGAATATAATATTAACAAATCTTACAAAAATAATGGTTTAGTATTATTTCCTGTAATACCTATAATGGATATATACACTGTGTTATATCGAAACTAATGTTGCTACAAAATGCCACGAACTTTTTCTCGCACTACCTTTTCGGAACTAGTGGTGTTACAACAGCGTGTAGTACATTCTCACATTCTTTCAAGTTTTTGGTATATTCGAAAATTCAGTGGTCAACGAAAACGTGGACTGCGCGCCTTATCTTAAAATGTCCATGAAATAAAATCAATGGGGAAAAAATTTAAAGAAAATGAGTTTTTCTGGCGATAATTCCCCGTTTTCCGGCGTACGATTACATATTTGTAACTTTTTCTTCTAACAAAGTTCCTAAAAATTGAGGGTGGTTTTGAGAAAGAAAAATGCATTAAGTTCAAACAGAATTAACGCACAACTACAGAATTTTTAGAACAAATTTCATTTAACACAAAAATATCCAACTTAAATTGTGTTATTTTGCAATGTTAACTTTTTGCAATTTTCGAAAATACAGAGAATTTGTCAAAAATTTGACTAGCGTCAATTTTTCTTACTGTTCTTTGAAACATACGAGGAGAAACTCTAAAGAAACTAGTTGTGTTACAGAATGGCACCGAATTTCTCGCACTGGTTTTCTAATGACTTTAGCCTACGATAGATTTTCGTTATTGCTCCACCCTCTTCCCAGTTGCGACCTATTGGTGCCAAAACATTTTTTCACACAATCTCAATTTGTCGGTCCCCTAATAGTAAAATTGCAATATGTCTTCAAGAATATTACAAAAAAGTAAAACAGTTCTATACGCAATATTTCATTGAAAATTTCGAGCCATTATTGAAAAAATGTCGTTGGTGCGCTTCTGAAAATGCGCAATTTTAACTCACTTTCACAGAAACGTTTTGAGCTTTCGAGAAACTTCATAAGAAAACATTAGAGGCACTTGTGTTTCCAATACAATAATGTATATAAAATGTCCGTAATATGAAAGTTAACGACGCGAGAGATATTTCAAAAAATTACATTTGTTTAGTTTTTGATTAATGAAAAGAATATATCAAATGGCTTATTTGTCATAAAATTCGACGTATTTAGCATTATCTGTACAAAAATTTTCTAGCAGTTTTTTGAGTAAGTTACTCTTTAGCATTTCTAAGTATGCGCAATTTCAAAACAAATTTTAACTGAAAATATTTGAATGATCAAGAAACTTCATAAAAAAAACATTGCTCTTGTACTCACAAATTCAATAATGTATAAAAATACCTGTAATGTAAATATTAACGACGTGGGTGATATACAAAAATTACATTTCTATATTTTTTTTTAAATCTAAAGAATACATCACAATTACGATAATGTCATGTTTTTCAGTGCATTTAGCACTATCCGTACAAACATGTTACACAAAAAATTTGAACCGCCTTGAGAAAATCGTGTATTTAAAATTGCCCTATTTCAAGCAAAATTGCTGAAAACTTTATCTTGAAAAATATGTCCTCATTTAAAGATCTAATTTCCAAGAATAGAGTTTATTCAGAGGAAAAATAACTATCGCATTAATACTGTAGTTGTCGGAGGACGCTGAAAAAATTAAACCCACAATTTTTCGAAAATCAAATATTTTAAGGAAACTGAGACATTCACCATTTTAGGGCATAAGAGGACAAAGTTTATTTTAAAAAACTGAAGCAATTTTTGGTCAAAATTATAAACTGATCTAGAGACTTCATGTAAAGGACCCCCCAAAATTAAAATATCAGTTTTAATTTCAAGGAGCCGAGACATCAGCGAAATCGATGAAGGAATATCAATTACGATAAAAATCATGCTTTCGGTTTAGCACTTAGCGTTGTTTTCAGACGTTTTGTGGTAAACCATTTTTCCGGTATAAAGAACCCACAAATCGTGAATTCTGACTACGTGTTAGTGGAAGTAATTTATTTCATAAAAGAATAAGATTTTTCCTATTTTTCGTCACCAGGGCCCAGCAGTAAGAGTTTTTCTGCCAAAAACCTGTTTTTAGCTGCAGCATTACATAACTTCATCTATACTACGTATGTACTGTGCGCGAAATGAAAATTTGACTGAGAAAATAATTGTTTAAAAATTGCCAATATTTCATGCAAAATTATGTGAAATCGACTCATATTTTCGAAAAATTGTTCAGGACTTTATTTCAAGATGTCTTTGAAGAATTGACTTCATTAAGGAAAATTTCTCTACCTTCAATATTGTAGTTGTAAAAGACGCCCAAAAATTTGAAATTTTGTAATTTTCGAAATAGCGTAATTTCAACGACAATAAGGCTTGCGCCATCCGAGGACAAAGTTGAAACCAAAGGTTTGGGACCATTTTTGAGAAAATTTTGAAAACTTTCTTGAGGCTTTATTAAAGTACCTACATCATGAAAATATCCCTTTGAAACCTGGAGTTTGTTTGTCAATATTGGAGAAAATCGTCTGAAGGATTTAGAGCTAGCTTAGTCCTCAGACAGGCCAACAGACGTTTTGCCATCTATTAATTTTTCGGTACAAACCACAAAACATGTATTCATCCTACAAAACGTATTAGAAAATGTAATTTATTACACACACTTGTACGAAATAGTTTTATCCATTTCTGCATTACCATGGCCTAGAAATAAGAGTATTTCTGTCGAAAAATCGCCGTTTTCGGCGCACGATTACAATACTTTTTTTGCTTACCATGTCGCTAGAGCGCATCGGAAAATATGCATTTCGAAGCCAATTTGCATCAAAAACTTTGAATTTTCGAGAAACTTTATTGGAAATCATTTGAAGTAATTCAACTTGCAAATGCAATAATGCGTAAGGAATGCCTATAATGTAAATATTAACGTCGTAAAAGATATTTAAAAAAATACATGTGTAATTTTTGAAAAAACTAAAGAAAACATCAAAATCCGCACAAAAAATTGAAAGAGAAAACTCGGGGCCGTTTTCGAGCCAATGCCGTTAGAGCGATTCTCAAAATGCGGAATTTGGAGCTCATATTTACAGAAACTTTGAGTTTCAGAGAAACTTTATAAGACATCCTTTGAAGTATCAGCACTCATAAATGAGATACTGTGTACATATCGCCGATAATGTAAATATCAACAACGCGAGATGTAAAAAAATGACAATTGTGTATTTCATGAAACTAGTGCTAAAATAGCAAATTCTTTCACGCACTTACGCAAAAAGTAGTCAAATTTCAAAATATTGTACATGACCTTACTTCAAAATCTACTAACAGATTTCGTTATTGAAAAAAAAATCTATCTTCAAAATTGTAGTTGTAGGAAGACTCCGAAAAAAAATTTGAATTTTTACAATTTTCGAAAAATCAGTTTTTGACGAAAATGAGACCTGCACACAAAATTTAATCAGAAACGATGGGGACATTTTTTTTAAATATGTTCCAGTGGCTTTGTGTAAAGCACCCCCAAAATTAAAATATCCATTTCAAATTCAAGAGGCCATGACATCAACCACATTGAGGAATAACAATTTTGACGAAAATCGACTGAACGGTAGGTTAGCCACTAGCTCTGTTCACAGACAGATGGACACATTTTGCCGCCAATTGATTTTTCAGTAACAAGGACTAACAAAACAAGGATTCTGGCTACACCACGTGTTAGAGAATTTCCCCCTCTAAATTCAGATCTCCATAGAGTGGAGAACAAATGAACATGAGGGAAATCTAGCTAACTATTTCTTCACCTACACCCAGCTGTCATTGCTGCCAATGGATCTCATCTTTTCTCGGGTAGACTTGTGACTCCTCTCCGAAGGTAGAGAATTGCCTGAGTTGTGTGCCAATGTGCACTCATGGCTGTTGAAAGTACAGAGAGGACCCGACTTGTCTTTGGCATTTGCTTAATTAAGGGAAAGATCTTCATAAAGGCATGGTATAGTAATATTTGAATTCCTGGCCAGTGGCGAAGAATATTATATACATTACCCGTTTGCTTACAATGGCTCATCACAAGGGTGCAGATGTAATAATACACAAGGGACTCAGAATGCCAAATTTGCCACAAACAAATTATAACACCCTTGCACAGGTTTTGAACTCAGAATCTTAGTGTTCTTGTACTTATGTTCACCAGTCCTTCATGCATCTCACAATCTCAATCACTTTACTGTGCTTATTTGTAATGATATGGTTTCATTACATAATATTAATTTGATAAAACTAATAATATAACTGAAATCGACTTTTTAATGCACAAGCAGTCTTTAGTGAGCTTTGAAACAATGAATCTACGAAACTGAGTCACATTGAAACCATTTGTTACCACAGCAAAATAACAAACAAAGTTACGTTTGTTACAAGTTACGAAATGAAGTTACCAATAAAATATAAATACATTATGAAATACATTCTTTTACTGTTTGACCTGTTGCCATTGACAATGGTCAGATAATATGCTTCTCACATCCAAGAGTTAACTGACTGAAGACTATTATGGAATGAATGTTATTTACATTAGCTGAATGTTTTATATTTAAAAAAAACATACATGTATCAAAATAAATTAAAAGTTTATTTTAGAAGATGAGATCAATAAAATTACAAATAGAGGTATCACAGTTTATGATTTCTAATATATTTGAAGTTATGTTTAGTATATTAACTTCATAATTTATACAAATAAATATCTGTATAAAAATAATACTATTTCTTTTTAATTTATTGACTGATTGTTAACTATCAACATCAAAAGACAATTCTTCTGGCACCATCTGAAGAAATATTACAGCATTACAATTATTAGCATCCAGCATACTCAAATCAACATCATGAATTTCAATGTCCTTATCTAATTGCCTCTGAATTCCAATATTTTCATTAGGAAGATTGGTATCATCACCAATTTTATGAGATTCTTTCTTCACAATCTCAGATGTTTTTGAACCTTTCTTCAGCCTTGAATGGAATGTTCTGTCATGAACCTGAAAACGTGAGTTCTTAATAAGTAAATAATTCTATTTATAATCAACATATCACTGAATAGAAAAATGACATGTACCTGAAGAGTTGCTTCACTTGTGAATCGTCGGGGGCATTTCGGGCACTGAACGTAAGTGTCTCTTTTCTTGTGGCATTGCATATGGGCTTTTAAATATACCCCAAGAGCAAAAGATTTTTCACACAATTCACATTTATATGGCTTAAGTCCTAAAAGTATCATTTAATTAATTCAAAGAAGAGATTGAACAAGTTAAATAAGTCATGATAGTTTATTTCACACTAACCTGTATGCAAAGTTTTATGCTGTTTCAATTGTGATTTCAATTTAAAACTTTTATTGCATATACTACAGATATGCTTTGGACATGAATTGCTGTCAGAATGAGTTAGTAAATGCCCATTTCTAAGTTGATCCAAGCGTCCAAACATTTTTCCACAAATGGGACATTCATACCTAAAATACACAATTAATTTACTAATTACAATATGTTAATATTAAGTAAATATGTAGCATTAAAAATACACTCACTTTTTTTCACCAGAGTGGATCACCTTGTGACGATTTAATTCTCTTTGTCTAATAAATTTACGCCCACATTCTTCACATTCGAAAGGTCTTTCCCCTAAATGCATCCGTTTATGATCAAGAACATCTTTCCTGTACCTACAAATTTAAGAAACACACAGAATAAACAAAATTGGCAAATAAAAAAAATTAAAATGTCATATAGTCGGAAAAAATTTAAATTAATTACTCTGTAAATATTTGTTTTTTTAAATTTTAGACTTCTTTACCAGGTTGGTTTGACAGAGTTGGTTTGACATCAGGTTGGTTTGACATCAAACTCAAACAAATAAGGAAGCAAATGAGTTCTTAACAAATGTCCTTAATACAAAATTTTGAAATGATTTTTCTGATACACTAAATCATCAATAATATTATGAAAACCAAAACTAAAACCACATGGTCAGTAAAATAAACAAAACTCAGCCGACTACATTGACAAAACAAATACGAACTATTACTTCTATATATAATGAGGTGTCAAAACATCTAAAATCAGTTTTCTATATGCAATATTACAACCAAAAGAAAGCCATTCAAAATAAAACTAAACTTCATTCTACATTTAACATTCATTAGGCTTTACTGAAATTTCACATCAAACAATAATGTTTTCATTATGAATTATTATAACCTTCTTTCTTCAATATAAGCAATTGTATTGATCTCATTCTCAATAAGCAAAAGAGAGATTTGTAGCTAAGATGGCACAGACAGAGAAAATAATCACAAATATGCTCACCTAAGTTGTTTCCCACAATCTTCACATTGATACGGACGCTCACCTGTGTGAGTCATCATATGTGTCTTAAGGTTGAACCTCTCAGAGAAGCGCTTGGCACAGTCTGGGCAACCAAACTCTTTGCTAGCTAGAGAGAATTTAAAGTGATTCATTATTTCTCATTGAACAATAAGAGATTCTAACCCTTTTCTACAATGTTTTTACCCATTATTAATAATTTTAAAAAAAATTAAAAACACCATCAACAACAATTCATTTAAAGAATGCTATTTTTCTCAGTAATATTGACAATAAAGATGTTTAAGCATCAGTAAACAATGGTCACCTCTAGACTTTTACTCTAGGTGAAATGTGTAACGTTACACGTTACACAGTTACACAGTTGTACACGTACACAATGTGTAACGTTAACGTTACACGTTACACAGTTACACAGTCACTATCACATAAGCTTGACTACATAAATTCTAGAAGAAAATATGTTAAATTAATGCAATGGTCAAGAAGCATTATTATTGATTTTTGTAGTACTGTCTGAATGCCACATGAGTGAAAAGTGTCCATTCAAATGGTCGAGGTAGTTCACTAACTTCACACTTCATTTTGACAGGCCACAGATTTTAATTATTTCATGGACAGAATTGGGTCCTTGATCTTTCCTGAGATAGTCTAGAAAAGAATATCACATACATCAAAGTTAGGCTGTGGGGTTCAAAAAACTATTACTCATTATCCACTTCTTCTCAAAAATGGCTCTCTTTAATACTATTGAAGATTCATTTATGATATATTCTATTGATGTTTTTTGTAATCAATCTGACTCATTATTACATCAGTTTCCTATTCTTCCAAAAGGGATTTCATTTCTTATTTTGTTTGTCCATTGAACTTTCAAGATTTTTGACTACTCACAATTTTTCATTATTTTTGAATCTCACTTCCCTTTTAATCCATTAGTGTTTGGTGGCAAAATAATTTGCCATTACATAAACATTAATGTTGGCAATAATATATAAAGTTTAGAACAGAAATGTCTTTAATAATGGAAATTTATATTTTTCATCTTTATTAGAAACCATTGTTGACAACAATTGGCACTATTATTTGGAAGCCACAGCGTCTTTAATCTCTCGGTATTCAGCAGTGAGTTGTTGGGTGGAAGCAACCCTTAAAAATGTACGTATGTAGTATGTTTTTAACGTGGATCAAACTTTATTCTGTGTAATACTTTAACAAAGAACCAATCTTTATTCTTATTTAAATTTACAGTCAATCGATAAAATCTACTGCTGCCCAGACTACTACAAACTTTTGTGGTCAATTTATTTGCCACCAAGCAGTAGCATTGGCTCATGATCATTTATAATTTTATTCACATATTGGTACAGACGATCACTAACTGTTCAAAGTGCCTGGATCTGTTAGAAGAACCTAATTCCAGTGATTCTGATAGTGATTCAAACCACCAGATTGTCATACAACCACCACTAGAACCAAAAGGAGCCGACGAGTTTCTTATCTCTCGGATGACAGTTACAGTGAACTTCGATCATTTCCAACTCGTTTTTCAAGTTCTGGAGGAAGTTTATCTCATATTTAGTGGATTCTGAGGATGATACATCTTTGAATGTACTTTTAAATGTGCCAGTGCCGGAAAGATTACCTCAATAATTTTATACAAAAAAATGGCTAGATATAAATTCTAAATTTATTGTTGCAAATATCAAGAAACTTTTAAACCAGACTCAGAGGATTTATTGAAAGAGATGGTTAGAGATAAAATTCATGCTTTTTCAATCTATTTCACAGAAAGTTTCAACATCTAGTTCTTTAGACTAATTTATATGTATTTCAGAAAGGGAATCATTCCTCAAACATTACAACAGATGAAATGCTTGTTTTTGAGGTAACTTGCTATTTTCTGCAACAATGACTTTTATTTAGGTGTCTTGGGAATGATATGCCTCTCTTCCAGTTCCAGCTTGTCATACATCACTTCCACAGACCTATGGGACACCAAAGCGTAGACCAAGGCCAAGCGCTCCTCCGTTGCTCGCATCCATTACCGTCAGTGCACTCGATAGAAGAGATCAGGTTCTAATCTGAGGAGATCAGGCTTTTAAAAGATGCACGGTACGTTGGGGCAGACCATGCTTTTAATAGCTATCTTGCAAGAACTGTAAGATAGCTTCCATCATAAGAGTTTTGAAACCTTCTATTCGTAAATATCTTACTTGCAGAGTAAACATTCAAAGAAATTTTGTAAAATCACAATTTTTAATTTTCTATAATCACATTATAATTATAAAATTTCTGAATAAATAATAAAAACTGAAAAAAGTGTAAATTTATTGTCGAAACTAAAAGTATAATCAACTGGAAAAGAATGAAAGCATTTTTTTTTAAAATGTAAGTGGCAATTGAATTTTACATGTAAGTGCTTGGTGGCAAAAAAACTGACCATTCATTATCTATAAATCGAGAAGTAAACAATGAAAAATTCACAATCAAGTGTTGATTTTGAACTAACTATAGTACATTGCAGTTGAAAATAACCTAATTTGAAGAAAAAATGTCTGAGCATTAACGGGAAGACTCAATGACTAATAATATTACAGTACAATAGTTCACACAAAATATTTGGTAAAGATTTCTCATTTGATTCAATATTTTTTGCAGTAGACAGACATTTTACTTTCTTGCCTACTACTTACACCGTACAAAAAATAGATTGTAATGCTATGAGAAAAAACTCTTATACCAGGTCCTGGTATAAAAAAAAAGTTGGTAAATTGGGTTCCTATATGTAGAAAATTACCTCCTCTAACATGTTATATAGTCAGAATCCACATTCGGTGGGCTGTTGATACCCAAAAAGCAGAATGACAGCAAAACGTGTCTGTCCATCTGTCTGAGACCAACCCTATTGGCTAAACCATACACCGAATTTTCACCAAAATTGATATTCCCCAATCGATGTAACTGGTCACAGTCCCTTGAATTTGAAACAGAAATTTTTATTTTTGGCAGTTCTTTACATAAAGCCTCACCATTTTCAAAATTTTCTCAAATATGGCTCCAAATTTTTACTTTAAATTGTTTCCTAGATAGAGCAAAAGATGCATAAACAAATGGCATATGTTAAATTTTCATTGCAGTCCCTGAATTTTCAAAAATTATTAATGTTAAAATTTTTTCGGCATCTTCCTGAGTTACAATAATGAATAGAAATGTTTTCTTTCATGAAATCTGTTCATCAAAACAGATCTTCAAATAAGATCAAGTTTAATTTTCCGAAAATCTGAGTATGTTTTGCAAAATTTTGCTTTATATGGGCAATTTTAAAACAATTATTTTCTCAAAAGCAGCTCCAATTTATTTTCTCTGAATATAACAAAAAATGGAAAAGGAAGTGATGCTGTCGCTTTTTTAGGACACGCTAAATTTTCGTTAACTGTAAAAAAAAAAAAAAAATAAAAAAAAAAAAAATAACAAGGCAAAAGCACAATATTGATGGCATTTTTTGTTAAATGAAATCAGTTCTTTAAAAAAGGTTATATAAAATTTTCTAAACAATATGAGTAGTTGAGCATCATTTTGCAAATTGTCCAAATTTCAAATTTGAATTTCCCACACTTCTTGTACAAGAATCGTTCAGAAGTCATTTAATTATAATGAGTTATTTAGATAATTGGGAGGCATTTAATTAGTAATTATTCATTTAATATTTAATTAGTAGATTAACTTGAGTTTGATATTTATCAGGAGTTATTTAATATAATCTTTCATGCAGGATTGCCAAACAATGTGAATGATACAAGGGAGTTTGAAATTTTTGGAATAACTTCTTATTGTAGTAGGCAACACAGATGGTGTAGGGATACGATAAGGAGGTTATACAATATTTACTTAACATTAATTTTACAATGTCTCTATGTTCAATAAAACATTCAACTATATTTAAGTTGGGAAGAATTTAAATATAAATATACATATGCATTCTTCATCATCATCATCATCATGATCTGTAGGTGTTTAGGCTTAACAGCCTATTCCGTTATTTATGTAGTATTCCTGGTAGTTAGTCTTCAAGGTGTTCCTGCCGTTGCCACTTCTTTCACGGTCTTCCAACGTGTCTGGTCTCTGCTGGTTTATATTTCCACGTAGTTTTGGTCTTTTGTTATTGTTCATTCTCTTAAAGTGATCTTGCTATTTTCTTTGAGAGTTTTCTATTTCCTCCACTAAGTCTTTAGTTTCTTTCTTATGTCTTTGTTTCTTAGTCTGTCCCTCCTTGTAACTCCAACAAGGTGTCTCAGAAATCTCGAATGTGCTGCACATATGCATTCATAGTGCAATATTTTGGATGGCCTTCAGTTCTGGATGTTTAATTTACACATGAAATTATCCATGCTTGTCTGTATAAAGTGCAACACATATGTAATAGTTAAGATTTATTTATGGTTTCTTTGGTAAGAGAATGAACAGGCTACTGATACTAACTATCGAAAAACTGCAGATATGCACCTCACAAGTTTTTTTTATTTTTAATTTTGGAGTTGGGACTTTTTAATGTGAAGGCTGAAGCAAGGGCAGAAAATGCAAAATCATATTACTTAACTACTCCCAATAAAATAATGCAAGAATCTATGTGATGTTGTAGTATGCTCTAGTAAAAACTTCCAAAGGATTTCTTACCTAGTGTAATCCTACTTTTTTGTAGTACAATTCTTAATTTTTGTTAAAAAAACTTATCAGATATTTAAGACTTGACTTGCTCTCTATTCCTGATGAATTCATTCATTAAAAATTAAATTTAGAACAAGCAAAAGCAGAAAGGGAGTCAGAATTATCTAGTTTTGTTACACTGTATCATGACAGCACTCACAAATATCTTTGGACAGTCAGAATTTACTGAGCTTGGCTGGGTCTGTAGCATAGTAGTTATGCTCCATACCCAGCGACGAGTAGTAACAGCCATGAGAAGAAAGGTTTGCGGATTCAAATCAAGGGTTGTTTGCTGGCTGTTTGATGTAATGTTGAAGTGGTACAGAGCCTACCCAAAAACAATGTCACACATTCATAACAATATTCCTTCCAAATCCTCTCGCAGCCAGAAAATTTGAATGTGGAATACATAAGACAGTGTGCATGCCAGGGGAGCTCCAGAATGGGCATAAGGACCACTATGCAAGTGCCACCTGGCAGCCACCAAACATACCTACCAGTAACAAGGTTCAAGCACCACCATGGGCTTAAGAGCCACTAGCAGGATACAGTTCTTGGCCCCGATTACATGAGCCACAGCAGGGTTAAGGAGTGAAGGTTAAGGTCAAGTTTACCTAGAGGATAAAACAGCAGTGGAATAATTACACATAGGGCCAGGAGCATTGGCTGATAACAGAAAGGTTAAGCAGATCACAGGAAGGTTAAATGGTCAATGATGATAACAATTATACATCTTATGCTTGACAAAACAACTTTCCTCTTCGTAGATTTAAAAACTATCCTCAGTACAGGTAAATGCATTCAGGATCAGGTCAATCACAATTCCGTTTGTACTTGCAATATTAACTAATGACTGCTGATTATCATTTTTTCTAATAACATTCTTATATGTTCCAAGCAAGTCCCACAAAACAATCTACTGTAAATTTTTAACTACTTCTTACATTTTCTCAAAACAAAATTTCAAATTGTTTAATTGACTAGAAAAGTTTGTTGAAGAGAATGATAAAACTTACTGCCTGAGCTCTCTCTACTTTCTTCACACTTTTCTAAAATCAACATAATCATGTTTTTGTTACTACCTTTTTCATCTTCACATATATCATGCTTCTTTCTTTTGGGTTCTTACATAAGGCATCACCCTTCAAATTTCATCCCCCCCACTTTTCTGTGGTTAGATAAAATGTTTTCATCTAACAAATTTTTTATTATTTACTTCTTTTGAAAGACACAATTTACAATCACTAGGCATTGAACCAAGATATAGGTGTTGTGGTGCGTTATCGTTGGCATCTTTCATGAAATAATTGTAAAGGTTGTCATTGCCAACAAAAGTATTTAATGGATGGCTAAGCCATCGAAAGCTGCTATTACATTAAATACTTTTGTTGGCAATGACAACCTTTACAATTATTTCATTGAACCAAGAGTTCACTCAGCCTCGTTCATGTGATAAAAATCTCTGTAACAATTTTTATTAGTTTTCATGCCACATTTCACTTGATGCAAAGCCATTTGTTTGAGATTCTCTCTTTATCAGCCCATTTAAAAATACCAGTCGGAACAATCTGACAAATCCGCAGTTGATGAGAGGTGGTTGTGAGAAAATGTCTACTAAAATATATTTTTATACTCATCAAGTAATAACATATTATAGATACACATGATATTTTTATCATCTTAGCAGCTAACGTCAAAATGTATGAGTTTCACTACATGGAAAGGCAATATAAAAACAAATTTTAACCAGTTAGGCTTTATCTGCAAATATACAACCACCTTGTATTTTTCTAATGAGATTTTTAGGAAAAACCTCAACTTATATTCGGGTAAATACAATAAATAAATAAATAAATATGCTGAAGGAAATTAGAATATCCTAACAGGTTACAGTAGTAACAGTTTTACCCCTTTCATTGTGGTTACCAATAATCGTGTTTACCTAGACAAATGAAACTGCCATATGCTGCATATGTTCGTCTCTATTAACACACAAATTTTCAAACATGAATTTAATACTTACCACTATGAGATTTCTTGTGGCGATTTAATGATGAAGAGCTGTGAAATTTTTCTCCACAGTGTTTACAATTTATTTTCTTTGTTTCCTTAGATTCATTAATTTTTCTGTAAAATTAAATTTAAATTAACATTCAAATTTCAATATAATAAACACACAATCAGGTAAAGTTAAAACTTACACATCATTCAAATCAGGATATTTATTTGTGATAATTTTCAGTTCCTTTCCTCCAGTCATATTTTGAATATTTTCTCCTCTTCCATTATGTTTTACTTCATCAACAGTATAATTTACAGCAGGAACTAAAATTTTCTGATTCGCTTTATCAAATATTGTTTCTGGGTCAATAACTGAATTAGTAGAATCCATACAAGTTGAAACTGAGAGACTGTGATCATTTACATTAAGAAATGAATGATTGTCAATTGGAGTAACAGCAGGAGAACTAAATGTGACAACCGGTGTCATCTGAGTAGTGTTCACAATTTCCTGGTTTTGGAATCCAAGGGGGACTGACTGTAAAACAGTTGGAGTAGACTGTATTATTACATTCTGAAGAATAATACCATTGATGTTCAGTGTAGTTGAAATGTTACTGAGATCACCACTACTAGGTAAAGACAGTCCAGATTTTGAACTATCGATATCATTGTTGGAAATTAAATTAGCAGGATCTGGAAAAACATTACACAAAAGGGTAAGTTCTTGCTGTACAACTGCACTCATCCAAGCATTCCTCTAATTTACCTGACAACTCTTACCTTGTAATTCATTTGAAACATTTGACATGGAGTGTATAATCTGAACATCATTTAGATTATGAATGTGTTTTAAGTAATTTCCACTACTTAGATCATTTACAGCTATGTTGCTTTGCAAAATATTATGTTCAGAACTCATATGATCATTGAGATGTATCTGATCACAGAAAACAGAACTACATTGCTTACACATATATGATTTACTTCGTTCTGCAATGTGTTCCATATATTCATTTTCTCCAGGGAAATTTCTGTTGCAATATTCACACAAGTATAATTTATCTTCACTAGAATGACTTATGTCTGGCTTTCTGAAATCATAATGTTCTGCAGGTGATCCTCCTGCAAGTTCCGAACAAGAACTTTTCTGACCTTTCTTTCCAACATCATAATCATCTGTAGATTTTTCCAATACACCAACAGTTTCTTCACCTCCCTTATTAGAAAAACTTTGAATTAACTCCTTCATTGACTCAGTAGATGGATCCTCTTTATCAATCATTCTATTTGCTAAAAGCTCAGATAATCTATTAAATTTTGCTTTCTCTTCAGCAACTATTGCTCTTATTTTTATAGCATGAGGATTTGTCTCTGATAAATCATCAATATCAGGAATGACATAAATCTGAAATAAGAAAGAATCTGCTTACATATTAAAAGACAATAACAATTATAAAAAATGAATTATTAAAATACGAATATTTCTATCTTTCATCATTTACACTGGTAAAAAATTAGATCATAGAAAATTTTAGTTACACTTTACCAATTGATTGTAAGAATGGGATACTGCATTTGATTCACAAGTTTTCTTCACAACTCAAGAGAAAAACATTTATTGCAATGAAAAAAAACAACAATATCAACAATTTCAAGAACTGGGAAACAAAGCCACTTCATGTGCCATACAACAGAAACAAGCATTGAACTCTATGAATCTCACAAACTACATCAGTTAAGTTTGAACGTTACAGATTCATTACTCATATGTAAGCACTATTGTTAACATATTCCAGTATGTGTCTATAGCCAAACACAAAATAAATCAATACTATTTGAAAGAAGATAAAAAGTTTTTCCATGTCTGCGCAAAACTCAATACTACTCTTCAATACAACAAAATCAATGTCAGTAGCATCTTATTCATCAGAATTTACCAATAAACATTTAATGACAATACTTACTGAGTAATAAAGTGGCCATGCAAAAATAAGTCACACAAACGTACCTCTCTCAATGCTTTCCTATCTGAACCATTGATGTTGGGCATTTCAATTTCATGAGAAACCTTAAAATGCCGACGTAGGTCTTGATTCTGGCTGAAGCGAGATCCACATACACCACAAATAAAGCGACGAACTTGGCAATGAACACGAAGGTAATGTCGAACTAGATTTCCTGAACTGTTAAACATTTTTGGGCAGTGAGAGCACTTGTGGTACTGCAAACTAGCACTGTTGTGCACAACTTGTATATGTTTTTTAACAGCCTATAAATAAAAATCAAAAAGTATAATTGTAATATTTTCTTTAGAAAACTTTTAATGAAAGCAGGATAAACTGAACATTTTTAAACTAATTCTAGTAGTCTTTTTCAGGACAGACTGAAAGAGTACTTCTGGAAGGAAAGGGGAGTAAAGCAAATTCAATTTGGACTCGCCCCTACCATAAATTTGTAAAGGCTAAGTGTACTGAAACTACTTAAATTTGTCACCACCACATGGCAACACCAAAAAAGAAAAACAACACACATTACATTAACAAATGGTCTAATTTCCAATCTTTGAACAGAATTTGGCTTGTTTTCGATACAGAAATTTATGCTGTGAAGCTCTTTTCCAAAACAAAAAGGAGCCCAAACTCATTTTTAAAATTGGTTTTCCTGCTTGCAAGAATTATTTCAAAATTGTGGGTTTATACCATGATGGTGACATGCTTTGTGAATCTAAAGCCCTTTCAACTGTCCAAATAGGTTGTCTAGGAACAGTATAAAGTGAAATTTGGCACAAATTTTAAAAATTTTCTTTAAAGTTCAAAAAAGGTCTTTTGAAATATTTTTGGGAAAAGGGAATTCGTAGCATAAATTCTATAAAAAAAAAACAATCAAATACCATTTACAAATTGATAATCGGATCATTTATTCCGAAGTTAATGGTAATGTAAATCTCTCTCTGGTAACGTAAATCTTCCTGGCTACGATGTACCAAATATTCCTACAAGTATTGTTTAATGCATTTAGCCTTAAAGAACAACTTTTTTTAGAATGTGTTTTTCTTCTTGAAATGATATTCACTCACACTTAATAGGAATACTGCTTAAGAATGTGATGCAAGCAGTATGTGATAATTGTTTTGCATAGGGAAAAATTACGCGGGAAAAAATGTTTCACTGGGGAAAGGAAGCCAAAGCCCACCCCTTAATCCACCAATGATATAATTTTTTGATAAAATTCGGGAACATTTCAGCTTTGTTTAGTTCAATTGTGACATGAGCTATTTTTATAACACTCAAAGAAAATTACAAAGCTATTTCTTTTTAGATCAACATTTTGAATCTCTTCTAAACAGCCATGAAAAGCCTACCTGGCGACGCTTGAATTTCCTATGACACTGGCCACAAGTGTAAGGTCTTTCACCAGTGTGACATCGTCGATGAGCTTGAAGCCGTGAAAGGGAGGGGCACTCCAAGGAACAAATATTGCATTTAAAGCTGCAACGAAAAAATTAAATTAATTCAACTACACATATTAATCCAATACACAAGTGACACAAATGTGCCAAATATTTTTCTTAAAGCACATCAGAAGAGAGAAACTCAACTCTTCAAACCATATCAAAAAACATCAACTTTTGACAATCCAATACCGCAACAGATATAACATATCTTCA
The DNA here is from genome assembly GCA_038098605.1 of Gryllus longicercus. Classification (NCBI taxonomy): domain Eukaryota; kingdom Metazoa; phylum Arthropoda; class Insecta; order Orthoptera; family Gryllidae; genus Gryllus; species Gryllus longicercus. The sequence continues at coordinate 825,494 of JAZDUA010000581.1, read as the reverse complement.
CAATATGATTTCTGTATGATATTCTTAGAGGGGGAAAAAAAATTCTGAAATTAAGATGATTCAATAATACTTAATCTAAAATATGACCAAAATTTCCTGTCGAGCAAGTTTCAGATGAGCAATTCTTATCACTATTCACATCACAATGTCTTCGTGAGTCGGAAGGCTAACAGCTGTATATAACACAGTGTTTACAGGTAACCAACCCACATCAACCATTACCTGCATGCCAGCTTTACGTAAATAAACAAGGGTTTTGAAAGCTGGCTAACAGAGAAACTAGTGTGTGGAATGTGATGAGAAATCTTTAGAAAGTGGAATAAGAAATAGAGTTTTAAACAATGGGCACATTTACAAATACTTTATATAAGAACAGAATGCAATATCCATTGAGATAAGTTCTGTTGGAAATTTCATTGCATTAACCCAGTTCTTCCCAAGGATTGAAATACTTAATTTATTTCAAAACTTTTAATTAAATATTGATAAGATGTCTCCAAAGATAGCCAAACCAGTTTCCTAATAGTAATTTATGTCATAATGACAGAAACAATACACAAGTGAAATGTTTCCAGCCGAGGCGATGTTAGAAGCTAAGGCTGGAATTTCTAATGAATATTGTAACATTTCCGCCTGAGTGTCGGAACATATATACATATATATAAAAATAAATATATAAATCACAAAATTTCAAAAAATCATATAGCTGAATTAAAATAATGAACATTGAACGGCATTTATGCAATGCTGGGAAGAAATGAGTTAAAGGTCAAAGTGTGATCTGCAGAGCTAAGATTAAAAATTGCATAAATACTGCAATATATACATAAAGCTAAATTTATCAATTTATAAAAATACCATCATTTTAATACTTACACTTTTTTTGCTTCACCAAAATGTGTCTTTAGATGTATTTGAAGAGCATTCTGGGACAAAAATGATTTGTCGCAAATTTGACATGCTATAGCCGTCTCATGTGCTGATGAATGTGACAGAAGTAATCCTGGGTTAGAAAACACTTGTCCACACACAGTGCAAGACCAATTGTTACACTTTTCCTTACTGTGCTGCAGCATGTGACTAGAACAACATTTTTATACATTGAAATTCCCAAATAAAAGAATACCTGTTACAAGATAAGACATTTAGAATTATGATTTTGAACAAGTCTACAAATAAACTATTCATCGACACACTGACTGACATTTCCACATTCCCGGACAAGTCTATTAAAATTATACACCACACAGCTTAAACCGTACCCAAAGCTAACTCTGCTATGTTTTTCAATACAATTATGTCCCAAGCAATTTTTTTTAACAAATGATTAGTTCAATCTTATTTTCAACACAATTGTGAGACTGTGAGAACATTTGTGGCACAGAGGTTACATAGCCTCTCACTCACCATTTGAATTACAATCTAAATTTCAAGCAATGCAGTGGAATTTAAGGTAGATGGGGAAAATTGCAGTGTACCATGATGTTCTCATTTTGCCAACTAGTCTTTCCATCACAGCTCCTTATTAACTCACCATTCACCCACCGTTTCAGTGATCGGCAAACTGATACATCTCAATAGAAACATTTTCGTATTTAACAATTTCTACCTTTTTGTACTAAATTTTTTTAACTATTCACAAAACGGTTTAAAAGGTATTGACATTTTCACCCCTTCTGCAAACAAACTATATCTTATTTAGGAAGAAAACAATTCTGTTAATTAAGAACCTAATTTTTACTTTCTCACGTACAGGTTCTGCAGTGTAGAGTATTGTAATGCTGCAGGAAAAAACAGTGATTTTTCAACAGGAAAACTCATATTATCAGGACCTTGGAATTAAAAAGTCAATAAATCTTGCTCTTATGTATAGTAAAATACTTCCTCTAACACATTGTATAGCAAGAATCCATGTTTTTGTGGATCCTTGATACCATAAAATCAATAAATATCAAAATATCTACGTCTGTGAATAAAGTTAGCAGCTAAACAGTAAGCAGCTTTTTCATCAAAATTGATACATGCAGATTGATCTGACTGATGTCAAAGCCCCTTGAATTTCAAATGGATATTTTGATTTTTGGAGGTACTTTACATGACGACTCAACATTTTCAATTTTTTTTTTCAAAAATGGCTCCAAATTTTTACTTTAGTTTTTCCTCTAATAGAGCATAAGATGCATAAAGAAATGGCATATGTTCGTTTTTGTACCCCTCCCTTAATTTTTGAAAATTGCAGAAGTTCAAAATTTGATTGGCATCTTTCTACCACTACAGAAGATAGATATTTTGCCATAATGTCATTTTAACAGTTTTGTTCACAAAAACAGATCTTGAAATACGGTCAAACACAATTTTCCGAAAATATGAATAATTTCTTGGTGAATGGAACAGGGCTTTGCATTGTCAAATTTGTGTTGAGGTATTAGCTTAAGTTTTTACATTTAATGCCCTACAGCTGGAAATGAATGTTACAAGTGATGTCCGAGATGTGTTAAAATGGACAGAAATTGCAATGTTATAATTGTATATAACTGTTACTGCGGCGAGAAAGTACATGCTGTTGTATCACCTCTAATTAATTAGGCGATGACATATGAATTATTTGGAAAATAATATTTTTAAATTTCTGTAGATTAAAATTAGAACAGAACAATAGTATGTATCAAATTCAAATGAAATAGTAACTAAAATCCTTTAAAAAATATCCTGAAATGTACTCACTTATCCCGAGAGCCGGGATACAGAAACTTTCTTGAGCAAATATTGCAGTTGTATAATCTTGTATTTTTTCTTGACTGAAAAATTTCAAATAATTACAAAAAATTTCAATTCTACTGTTCATGTTGTTTATTCTACTACACATATGTTTTCAAAAACTTATTTAATGGAGATATAGCAAGAGAATTGAAATTTTAAACATCAAAACTTTTAAAATACAACTTTTTATTTTGATCAGGGCTGTATTGATATATGTTAACCTGCTGGTCTCTTTCTCAATTGAACATAAACAAATTAGAATCGCACATCATAAATTCCTCAGGTTTCAAGCTTGAGAATTACATCTGTCATTACCAAATATTTCTCATTGTTATGACCATGTAGCACTACTGTTGAATATAGTGTGCTACATTCACACAGGCAATATGATTTTGTATATTTCTATAGCTTGATAAATAATGGTTAATGATAGTCCACCAATATTACAGAACTTATCCTGTAAAATTCTAGTGTGTAATCGAAAAACTTAATATTTAGGAACATATTGAATACCAGTACTAGAAATTAATTCGCACTTAAATGCTTCTCTCTGGTGAATGTGTGAAAATGCTAACAAACTAAAAGTTAAGTTCTCCAAATTGTTAGGATAAAAGGCTTGTGAAATTATTATAAATAGTGAAACTTACTATCTTTGTAGCAATTAGATATAAATTGTCTTTTCGGTAACTGTCTGCTATATAAATAAAGAAATAAATAATTACCTGCTTGGCCTTTGCAGAGGACAACACTTCACAGCCTTCATTACGATATCCTGAATTAGTGGTTATTTCCTTTTCAGTTGCAATGGGCTGTTTTGAAATATTATTTTTATTCTTCAAAATATGTGAATGCATATGTCTCCAGGTTTGACTGACTGATCTACTTCTCTTGCCACAAAAAGGACATGTTCTGTTTCGTAAATGAAATTGTTTACGATGATCTAACAATTCTTTATCTGAAGAAACTTTCATTCCACAAAGTCTACATTCTGATCCTTTCTTACTTGGAATGTCACTGACAGTAAATTGTGATACAGTAGAAATCATTGTATTTACACAATCCAAAACTGAATTTTCACGAGTATCACTTTCCACGTTTTTAAGGTCATTTAACTTTGCCTCCAATGTTAACTTTGAATAGAGTGAAAGCATTTCTTCAAGCTGACATTCCTCTTCATCTAACACCGCAATATTCTTAAGTAATGTCATGACATCATCATCACAATGTTCTTTAATATGCAACAGTAAATCGGTGTCATTCAAGAAATGCATGTTACAAGTTGTACATGCTATATTTACATGACGTTTCTTATGAATATTCAATGCCACTTCATTCTTAAATCTCCTACCACACTTCTTACATTCATTAGGCTTCTCCTGAAATATATGTTGATTCAGGTGCTTCTCGTACAAGTATTCTGAAGAAAATTTCTTGTTGCAGATTTGACATGAATAAGATTCATCATGTTTTCGCTCATGAGCCTTTTGTTCACTAGTAGTATTGAACTCCATGAAACATATTTTGCATATTAAATCAGGGCAATTTATGCTGTGGGTCTGACTTAAATGAATTCTTAATTGATCATGGAAAATGAACTTCTTCCTGCAAACAAAACACTAACAAACCCATCATTAGTAATGCATTACCTAGAAGATTGTAATCACAAAACCAAAAACTTAAAATTATATTAAAAAGCAAAATGTTTTTATGCATTATAATACAGTGTTTTCCACAATTTAAGCAATGGAATAAAATTAGATTTAAAATTACTTGTTATGACAAGTATACTTTTATTTACTTTTCTTTGTGTGTTATGTGCATCAACATCAGAATTATTCCTCAAAGAATAAGTGATCTTCAATCTCATATTTTTATCTAGTATAAGTATTTATAACCATATATTAATTTAATGGTTCAATAATTCTGTGAGTGAAGTGAGAAATATTTTACTAAAAAAAATAATTGGAAAACACTGTTGCATTTAATCAATTTAAATTCCACAAACCTGCTCCACTGCAACATCTACAGCATGAATATTTCTGATGTGGTATTCCAGCTCGGTACAGGACAACAGTAGTTCATGACATATCATGCATTTTTTGTTATTATCATTATTTCCCAAATCATTAAGAAATGCTTTATATATATCAAATAATTTAGAATCAGAAAATGACTGTTTTCCAGTTTTTAATCCACTTGTTAACAAGGGAACTACACGATTAGCACCAGTAACACGTCTACTACCAGACTTGATTATTTCAATATGAGTAACTGGACTAATTACTTCAGGAATGGAGCACACATTTTCGGGTAAAAAGTCAAGGTTTTGAATACCACACATGGGCGAGTTTTCAACATTACATTTTTGCAAATCATTCACTACGAACTCTCTAACAATTTCCATTGCATCGTGAGTTTTCGTTTCCTCGCTACCATTTGTGTCTTTGCCGCAATACAGAATGTTGAAAAGTTCAGGGGTGAAGTCCGAACTCAAAGCAGAATTCTGATTTTGACTTGAAGATTCAGGTAAAATCAACTTTTCGTCTGACTGTGTTCCCAAAACAGAATAACCGTACTGTGCCATTATTTAAACAGTACAAAATTACAAAATAATATCATACGGTAAAGCATTTTGTAGGTTTGATTCCAACCTTCACAACTTCTTGTCACATCCGGCAATTATTGGGTTCTTTAACCAAACTAAATACACGCCTACACACACACACACACACACCGGAGAGTTCAACCACATACCCCACCCCCACACAAACAAACACCCGCAAACACCTTTCTTCTGGCATGGAGCACATATCTCTGAAGGAGCATCCTTGCATGCATGGAGTATCCTTGCATCACGTTCCTATATTTTGATTTTAAGTGACTTCTGTCATATTATCAGCTGGATATAGTCATCCAATCGAAAGCTTTGTAATAATAAAACGGGAAAGCGCACAATGTGCATAGTTTATCCTCTTTACTTATTGAAGTAGAGAATACTGAGGTTGTAAAAATGTTACACTTTCATAGTTTGATCACTTTCCGGATGTCTCTTTATCGCGTTCACTACCGCACTGCGAGTTTCACCAGTTCCATTTGTTCTTTTGATTCCGTGTTGAGCTTGGAAATGGATGTGTGCGGTTCGTGATAACTTTTCGTTTTACACACCGTATGGTAAAATCCATGCACCGCAAACCTTGCCTCCTAATGACTTAAGTCATATCCTATTCCCATCTATTCTGTTGTGGTCATTGCATCCGTTGTGTAAAATTCTTCCCATATTTCTTTATTTTTCTTTCCTAGTTCCTCCATTAATGCTTGTAGGTGTGGTTTGTTTGGTACATTTGGCCACGCAGTTGTTCCGCGTAAAAGGGCTCTCTTGTTCGTCTATACACTAGACGTGGAGTAAACTTGGAAAACTCTATAGCTTTTTTCAGATACATAGATTTCACTTTCTCTCTTTCTTTCAAGTCTCTTTTATTCAGGTGTTCGCAAACAATCCCATTCCGTATGTGTTCACCGGAGTTATTTTCAATCTCAATAATTGTATTGCTGTTTCGAGTGAAATTTGTCGTAGGTGTGAAATTTTATTCATCGCAATAATTGCTGCTGAGGTTCTCTCTTTGATATGTTCTTTGAAATTTGTTCCGCGAGTTTGCAGTTAGACTTAAATATTTGTTTACAATTTCCGAATTTTTCCCGTTGAAGTCGATGCCATTTTGGGTGCTGAGTCTGCCTCCTTTTCTGAACACCATAGCAACTGTCATGTTCATTTATGGTGAGGTCGTTTTCCGACGACCATTTAGTAATTAACCGATATCGAAAGCTTTCGTAAGACTAATTTTTTATATTGAAGCTTACGATTGGATAATCGTGTCATAGATGGTGATTTGTCAGAATTCACTCTCTTTAAATCGGAGTACAAATACCTTGAGATGCTCTGTACACAGAGCACTCACACATGTTTGTCAATGGCTCCAGAGGTTTGAACGGCGAAGCGTTATATCCACGAAGTCTCTGGGGAGGAACATAGAGTAGAGATATCGAGCATAGAGATATCGAGCATATATAGAGCATAGAGTTGTATCTCTCCTCTACGGGGAGGAGTCTCGACTCTGGTTTGAGGCTGGTGTTGGGCTAGTGGTTGTATCAGAGAGTATTGGGTGGTATGATGGAAAACGTCGACAGCTAGTCGGACTTACTTAGCTTCAGAGACATCTCACGGCGAATGAAGGAATTTATCTCGGCTTCCAGCCATCAGATGACGTCACGTTTGGCGGGAAAGTGTTGTGAGAGCGGGGGTACCTTTGCTGTGCGCATAAGCGATTCCTAAAGAATTAGTAAGTTTTTGGCTGTACTATGCGCCGAGACTTGTTTTTCTTATCACGTTTGTTATTTACAATGATATTTGTTTTCTTTCGGTTAGGTTCAAGCTGCGCATCCCGTTCACAAATTTAATTTAAAGAAGCACTATTTTATCAGACATACATCAAACCATTACCTTTTCATTTTTAAAACGGTTCAAAGTAAATATTATCATGACCTTAGCGAATATGATAGTTTGTAATCAAATGAAATGTATGAAATATTTGTATTCACGTGTCCTTTCATCGGATATGAAAAGCACCAACGAATTTCGGGTTCCTGTGCTATTCGAGTAGAAGGAACTCCTTCCGTATAAACAGTCGGCTTTTTAAAAAAAATATTTTATAAAATTGTATTAACCGCTGACTGCCCGACGAGGGCACGCGTCGGCGGTGCACTCCCGGCAAAGGCGGCCTTCCCACGTCGCCGCGGCAGCGCGCTTCCGTCAAGCAGCAGAGCCCCTCCGACGCCGCCACCGCTGCTCGCCACGCCGCACCGCCGCCCGCCGTGGAAGGGGCCGCCGGTGTACTCTGGACGTCCTCTCGGATCTTTTCCAGGCTGGACCTTCTTCTGTGCTCTGCTGCATCCGCAGCTGTTAAGGCCCGTTCACAATGCAAACAGAATCATAAGCATGGCGTTAAGGCCTATTGCCCACGCCGCGGCAGAAGCGCGCAGAAGCGCGCGAACGTCAATCATCAAGGCTCTTCGCCGACCCTCCGGCGACGACGGACAAAGGGACCGCAGCAGGTACCTGCTTCGGTCCCTTTGTCCGTCGTCGGCGAAGAGCCCTAATGATTGACGTTCGAGCGCTTCTGCGCGCTTCTGCCGCGGCGTGGGCAATAGGCCTAACATAAATGTTAGGACTACGCCCATAAGCGGACTCATTCACAATGCGTTCGCATAGGCATAACACGTAAGACATTAACTTACACGCTTGCAATCTTCAAGCTTCTGTGCTTTTGCTTAAGTAAGACATAAGGAATGAACCAATCACAGTACAGAAACTCAAAATAGAGAATAGAAATATGAGCGAAGTCGAACTAATGCCATATGGGCCATGGGTACAGTCGATACCTCGAAATCGATTCTCACAACCAACCAATAGTAAACTAGAATGTCTCTCATCCAATAGAAACTCTTCCTTTGCTTCCGTTTATGTTAGACATTGTTAATACTTCAGTCTATCACTTATGTTAATATTTTCGTCTATGCGTTATGCTTATGTTTGCGTTTGCATTGTGAATGGGCCTTAATGGAATGCCGCTTGCAGGGGGGGGGGGGCGGAGGCGGCGGTGGCCTCTGTGGGCCCTCGGCCCCGAAGGCGGAGAGTATTTAAGAGAGTGATTGCCCCCTGCCCGAAGGCGGGCGACCCGCTTGCGGGAGCCTGCGGCGGAGGGGCGTCCCGCGCTCCTCCACGCGTCACTGGGGGGCCTCTCCGACTCGGGGGCGGCGGCGGCGGGTCGGGGACAAGGACCTCGTCCTCGACCGGCGCCACCTCCAGCCACTCAGCCTCCGCATAGCTGGCCACCAAATAGTCGCCCTCGTCGTCGCCATCTTCTTCTATGGCCAGTATTACATTGTAAAATATATTTGACATATATCTTTGATGATGAACTTTGTGGAAGTTCTTTGAAGTTTGACGAAGGAAACTTTGACAAAAAAAATTGATGAACGTATTACATTCCGCCGTGATGTCGATCGGGGCGCCGCCAACACGCAGGGGGACAGGGGCAGGCAGAATCTTAATTCGGAGCGAATTCTACATTTCGCCGATACATTTTATGTAAGTACCGGCGAATGCTGTGGCCTTCTCGACGGTATCGGGCTGGTTCAGAAGCTGGATGAGCTCCCTCACCGCTCCCTCACCGTTAGGTCCGCGTACCATTCTAATTCCCCCCCCCCCCCCCCGCTTCTAAATTTCTGCAAGTGGAGGAGTGATGGGTCCCCGCTGGGAGCTCCCGCTGGGCCCCCGCGGCAGACTGACAGTGTCCGCGGGTGGCTGCCCTCACCCGGTTCTCGCCCCTCCCGCGCTTGCTCCCTTCCACGGCCGCGGCCAGCACCTCGGCCTCGCGTCGCGCGCTAGCGGCGTGGTCTGCTTCCCTGCCTTCTCTCGCCAGCGGCTGGTCGGGCGGGTCTCCTGGCGCGCGTTGGTCCTGCGATCGCGGTCCTTGTTGGGTCGCAGGTGCCGGATTCCGCGCGGCAGCGGCGTTCGGTGGGTGTCCGCTCGCAGTCGTCGTAGGGGCAGCGGTCAGCGCCTGGGCGTTGCATTGGTCCGCTCCCCGCCGCACAGGAGTGTGCGGTGGGTTGCTTACCCCCACAGCTTCAGGGGCTGGGCCGGCAGTTCGCCCAATTGCACCCTGCGTTGCTTGTATGTCTCTCAGCTGCGGAGGGGTGCCTACCCACCTCCGATTCGTGATCTCTCGTAGCTCCTGGAGGGTTGGGATGTCTACGCACTCGAGGTTCGGGGACCGGTCTGCGCCGAACTCTGGCAGGACTTTCTCGGTGTATATAGATGCCTCGATCACTTCAGCCGCAACAGGGGATTGCGCAGATGTCTTAGAGGTGGGGTGATCCTCTTGGTCTCCTGTTGTGCCTGAGGCGTCCTGAGGGAATGCAACGCCTTCTCTACCAGATAGCTTTCAACGCCTTCTCTACCAGATAGCGCAAAGATGGAGAAAGATATTAAACTACTGATGATAAGAATACAAAAAAGAAACTTTTAATGATTTTCGAAGATTAGTCTTTTCCTAAAGTCAAAAAACATTTCGATGCATCTACTCACATGATAATTATTGAAAAACGACTAGCTGTAACAAATGTAATATTGTTAATTTCACATATAAAATCCACAAGTGCTATCGACAATTCTGTACACCAATGTGTAATGGATTTTCATTGTTCAGATGATGTTAACCCTAATAAGAGAGGAACAAAGAATTTTATTTCAGTGAGAGAGAATGGGGGAAAATGCTCACAAACAAAAGAGGATATATACCAAACTTTATCAACAGGAAATTATAAGGTTTGATCGTAATATTAATATATTTAATAAAATATAATAGACGTCCTGTGCCTATTAACATACCAGCTATTGTTGGTTGTTAAGTTTTGTATATTTAAAATAATATCCTTGTCATTATAAACTCTACTGTGTATAGTATATCTCATGTAAAATAAAAGATTAAATATATAAAATACTGAAAGGTCGCTAAGAACCTTCGATTAATGTGACTGTGTTGTACAAAAACTATTGGTGCTACAGAATGGCACAGACTTTCCGGTATTAGTTTTCCTTCGGTCTCGGCTAGCTATTCTAACTTGCCACATATTCTTGCCAGCTACCATCTATCGCCGGCCAAAGTACATCTTTTTGAAAATTTCTTAATTTTTAGGTTTCTTAATAATAGAACGGAAATATAATTATTAAAGAATATTAAAAACCAGTAAAACCTCGTCTTAAATGGCAATTTCCTTTGAAAAATTAGAAGCCGTTTAAAAAAAACTGTGTTAAAGCGCTACTGTAAATTCGAAATTTGAAACTCATTTCACATAGAACTTTTGAGTGTTTGAAAAACAGCATTTGAAATCATTTTAAGTACTTTAACTCACAAATACAATAATGTGTACAAATTGCTAGAAATGTGCAGTTCAACGACGTGAGAGATCTTCAAAAAATTTAACCTTTTTTATTTTTTGAAAAAAATACATCGAAATTAACATTACGTCATGTTAAAGAGTAAAAATAGCACTATCCGTTCGAAATTTTTTAACAAACAATTTGAAGCCGTTTTTAAGAAAATGGCGTTTGAGCGTGTTGAAAAATGCGAAATTTTTAACTATTTGTGACAGAAAATGATTGAGTTTTCGATAAACTTAGACAATATTAGACAACTTAGACAAAAAAGACTTATTTAAAGCACAAGTTCTCATAAATATAATAATGTGAACTAATTGCCGCTGATGTAAATATTAACGACATCAGATACACGTCAAAAAAGTACATTTTTGTAATTTCTGTAAAAACAAAAGAATAGAGCAATATGACGTTTATGTCAGTTTATAGAGTACATTTAGCACTATGCGTACCAAAATTTTAAAGCCAAATTTGGAGCCCTTTTTGAGAAAATCTTGTTTTTGTATTTTTTTAATTACACATATTACTCGCAATATTGCGTGAAAAGTACAAAATTTTCAAAAAATGTTCCTTATTGAAAGAACTCACTATGAAGAACATATTTCAATTTAAGGAAAATTCTCTATCTTTGATTTTGTAGTTGTAGAAAATTACCAAAAAAATCAAACTTTAGAATTTTTCGAAAATTCAGAGTTAACTTACAAACATATGCCACGTTTATAAGTATGTGTTACTCTATTCTTGCAAGAAATTTAAAGAAAAAATTTGGAGCCATTTTTGAGAAAATTTTGAAAATGTACGGAGGGCTTCATGTAAAGTACCCCCAAATTTTGAAGAATATTTGTTCAAAATCTCAAAGTTTTTACTCGAGCTAGATGGATAGGGGTTTCATCAATTTGAAAATATCCTACGTATAAGGTTTAGGTGCTAGTGGTGTTTACAAACGGACGGACAGACACGGACGTCAATTGATTTTTTGGTATCAAGGATCCACAAAACAAGGTTTGACTCTGATTTAATGTCAAGGTTTTGTGTCAGCCGAAGGTCAGAGAAAGTTCCAAGTGATCAAGGGAAACGGATAAGCGAAGAAGTTAAAAATGTTCTGAAACAATCCTGGATATAAAACAAAGACAGTAAGGGAAATTCTAAGGGAAAATAAATGTAAATTCACAGGTTTCATTGTTGCAAATTGTGGAATTTTAAAATATATGCCAATCATTTCAGTTGATGTTGAGATATACTTCACCGCATTCAAACTGATTTTCTCTCTCAAACGTCGCAGATTTGAAATTGAGAACCTTGTAAGAGTTGCAATGGATAATATGTAAATCATGTTTATATATTAAAATGTACGGGTTGAAGTAAAGAACGCGGTACGCCCTTCGGGAGAAGGAGGGAAGCGGGGGGGGGGAAGAGGTGGAAGGGGGAGGGTAAGCTCCTTAAACCTTCCTCAAATTACGCAAAGCGCTCTGAAAAAATATTCATAAAACTTACCGATATGTGCCTTTCACGTGACGTAAAGTTTGAATGCATAGAACACTTTCGCGTAAGTAGAATGGCCCCTTCTTTGCACTTTCACTCGAACCGAGCACACAACTCCTTTCACTTGGCCAACTTCTTTAAACTCTTAGTACGCACAGGACATGAAAACCCTGCATCAATCAAACCATGTTCTTGCGTCTACTCAATTATAGCCAAACATCCCTTTGGCCCAACTCGTTAAAAAGAAACACTTTTTTTCTTACCATTGCAGCACAAACACTCGACACTCAAAAACACAAATCACAAAAGAATATCAGAAGAGGACAAGAAATGTCACTGTACGACAGCAACGTAGCTAATCACGACGAAAGCTACAACACACAAAATCACAGGGGTTCCCCTCCACGATTGTAGTACCAGGCCCGGCAGATAATATGGGTACGGTAGGTAGGTGTACTCACACGAAATATTCCCAGTGGGTAATTGGGGTGAGATCAATATTCCATAATCGTTAAATTCCAGAAAGTTTCTCGGTATTGCGTCGACTTGAAACGTATAAGCGATCTACTAAGTTCAAGATCGGCTCAACAGTATTGCTATTTATATGTTTATAGCGACATGGCAGACAAAATCGATTTACAATAATTGTTAAATTAGTTTATATAAATGTGATAACGATGTTATTCAATGACATTCACAGAAATGTGATAACAATTTGATGACAATTTAATGATAAACATGACAATTTGAAGAAAATTACGTTTTGTAATTTTCCCTTCATACACATTTCCGGTAAGGGTTGGTTGTAGGGGGACTCTCCCCTGGTTAAATACCCACTTGGACATAATACTAATCTATGGTCCTGTGCGGTACTATTTGATAATACAGTTTCGACAAGATACTAGGCTGAAATTGCATCCCCTAACTTATGACACCACGATCGTGACCAGTGCGTGCGCTGCAATAGGCATGGGTAGACCGCGCGATTGCTCGGGGCTCCGCAACTAAAGGGGCCCGATGAAGAGACTGATGGGGGAAAAATAGTTTTAAAAAGTAAATTAGAACTTGAGAAATTCGTTATTTTTAAATCGTTAATTTTATAAGCCGCGGTACAGTATTTACTATTTCATAAAATGTTTAATTAACTTTTTACCTTCAATAGTTAATTATAGTTATTACTTATAAAGTAGGTCACTCTGAAATGAATCAAATGACGCTTACATTAAAATATGTTCTACTGATATTCATATTTATAATTTCATGTATTTAACAAGTGATTTTCTCTAAACACTAACTAAACACAACCATAAGTTTTAAGCTCACCAATAAGTCGTAGTTTCTTGTTGCAACTTTTAACATTCTTAATTTTTTCAGGGGCAGGGGGCTACGTTTCAACATTACTCCGGACACAAAATTGCCTAGATCCGGCACTGATCGTGACCAAATACGAACCATTAAAAGATATTTCAGTAGTGTAATTTCTACAATTTATTTAGCACGCGAACGCGGCAACCTTGCCGGCGAAATCACACACGCTTTGCTCATTATAAGCACTGTGTACTGTTACTTATTTTTATATATACAGTGCTCACTACCCCTCCCAACCGAAAGATTCCCCTCAGAACTCCTAATCACCACGACCTCTCCACCATGGATTTTTCCCCTCGCCCGAGTGGCACGAAGTGCCGATTTGAACGACTTACGTAAGTTGCATCATGGTAACTTATACCGTGTTCTTAACTTCAGTCAAATGTACGTATTTTTTTATGCATTTAAGTAAAATAATAATAATAATAATAATAATAATAATAATAATAATAATAATAATAATAATAATAATAATAATAATAATAATAATAATAATAAGAATAATAAGAATAAGAATAATACAGGAAAATTTTTCGAACAATGTTTTATTTTATTGTGTAAAATATGTCAGTTCCTTTCTTCTCTTTCTTCTTGACATTTTCAGGGATTTTACAAGCGATAGCTGAAATAGGTTAATATGGTCAGAAATTCCAGTATTATAATTTTTCACAACCGTTAGTGAGGCGAGAATGTGCTATCGTGGCACCAATTATTGACCTATTATTTCTAGCAGAACTTAAAATAGTAAAGTGAAACATAAGGTAATTCGGTGCAAATATTCGTGGAATGAGGCGAAACTTCTGAAATCAGACTAAAAAGATAAAATGCAATTCAAAAAGATGGCGATTAATTGTTCTAAAGTGGACGCAGAAATGAAATCACAAAGATATGGAAGGCGAGAAATAATGTATTGCAATTCGCCAGAATAAGTATTATCCCAACAACGCGTCGTTTCTCTTCCTTGTTTCCTGTAATACCTCTTTGAAATTTCGCTCAACTATTTTGTGAAATTGATATGCCATGTTTGCCAACCGCAGTATGGTAGTTTTATCAACATAACCACAACAAACGCTTATTCGCAAAGCCCACGAGTATTTAAGGCACTCAGTAAATCATTTATTGCGCAATTGCACTTCTCCAGTTTTTAGTGAATCTTAAATTTGACCTCATGTCCAACAAATTCGAAGCGTGAGTATTCCGATTGTTTCTATTGTTTTCAGAATCGCGAGTAACACTTGAATTGTAATAGACCGCTTTTGCGATATGGTTGCGTCAAATTCCAATTTTGTGTTAATATTTAAATATAGTTTACTTTAAAAATGATGGGTAATTGATAAAAATTTATTTAACTGCGCTCACTTCTTGAAAGTTATAATTTCAAATGATATCTGGTTGTTGTATTTAGTAATTGTTTCAGGCTGAAAACGAGTGATGACAGTGGTGAGGATGAAAATTGTTCAAAAGACTTACAAAAAATTGAAAAAGATGCCTTAGTAAGTGTGGAAATGTTTTTTCCCATATTTTACATCTCCTTTTCTTTTGTGACAAATCACCTTTTTGCCTTCAGACACCTCTTACAATTCCTCCTGGAGACCACAAATTGCAATATGAGTACTGGTTGTGGTTTAGTCATCGATCTCCTGGCAAGCAAGCCTCAGTTCAGAATTATGACCAGAATTTAAAGCTCATTGGGCGCTTTGCATCTGTGGAGCAGTTTTGGGCAATATATAGTCATCTTGCAAGACCTTCAGAATTACAGAGTCACAGTGACTTCCATTTATTTAAAGTCGGAATTAAACCCATGTGGGAGGTAAGTTTGTATCTACATTGTTTCCTCAATTCTGCATTTTCTGACAAGTTAAATCTAAAATTCTCAATCGTTTAGGACACTGCTAATCAGCGTGGAGGAAAATGGATTGTGCGTTTGAGAAAAGGATTAGCTTCCAGATGTTGGGAAAATTTAGTTCTAGCAATGTTGGGGGAACAATTTATGGTTGGGGAAGAAATTTGTGGTGCAGTAGTGTCTATAAGGTTTCAGGTAAGAATACTTTTATTAATTAATTTGTTCTTAAAAACCCTTATTTTTTTGGCAGTCCATTATTCTTTGCCACATATTCCATATTTGTAAGAAACATTGATATTTCAGGAAGACATTATATCAGTTTGGAATAAAACGGCTCAAGATGCAGGAACTACAGCACGAATACGGGACACATTGCGACGCGTGTTGAACCTCCCTCCAAACACTATTTTAGAATACAAGACCCATATCGATAGTTTAAAGTGAGTATGTTTTTCTCTTTAATATTGACGGTTTTGCTGTCGAAAACCCTGCTGGATGCTCTTCATTCATTTTAATCTTTTTGTTCATATTTAGTTATGATACTATTTGTTGTTTATGTTGATTTTATTCTTTTATTTTGCTTATTTCCAAAGTACTGTAAAAATGACATGGTAGTATATTATTATCAAAATTCTTTCTAGAGCTTGGAAAGCTGTTCCTTCGACCAACAACTGAAGCATGTTGCTGACATCATGTTTGAGCATTGTTGCAAGTATGCCTTGTGAAAGAGAAAATTGAAACTAATCATCTAAGAAAATTTATATCTCTAACACCAGTATTGTTCTACAATTACTTCTTGAAAGATTTTTAAGTGCTGAAAGTATTTTTGAAAGAAAAGTTAATAAAATGTCATATTAAGTTACACTGGATCTGGCTTGTAGTTGCCTGACCAGAGAAACTAAACATTATGTACATGTTATAATATACTGAAGTTTTGTCCTCACCTTGAGAAGTATTACATTACAGAAGAATATATTATTACTCATGCAAGCCCTTCTTTTCAGAGACAACTCCAGCTTCAGAAACACTGACGTTTTTACAAGATAGCATAGTGCACCAATTCTCATATTTGATATGAGAAGCAATGCAACAAAAGGAATACTTTACCCCAAGTTAACTTTCTTTTGTATAATTTTAACTTATTTTTAAAGATGTTTATAGAAATGGGAATCCATTCCTGAGTTGTACAAATGTACTAGGATGTAATTGTTATGTT
The DNA here is from genome assembly GCA_038098605.1 of Gryllus longicercus. NCBI lineage: Eukaryota > Metazoa > Arthropoda > Insecta > Orthoptera > Gryllidae > Gryllus > Gryllus longicercus. Next base: position 808,829 of record JAZDUA010000581.1, on the reverse strand, counting down.
GACTGAAAATAAAGAGAGAATTGGTGATTTGTATAAAAAATCTCATTTAATCCCAGACATTGGCTATTTAAAAAAAACGCGTTCAAGCAAGACGTTAAAAATACCCAGATGAGAGAATTGATTTTTTAGGTCACTTTTTAACAACTCTGTCTTACAGAGACCACTATGATTGCTGTAATTGTGTGGACAACACGCACACAAACATCCATTGATCCGAGGCAGCAACGGCATTTCAGCCGTAGCGACCTTGGCTACCCATGCTGATGAGAGGATTGATTATTCATCCAAATTGTTCTCAAAGATTCTTAGGTCGAAGCTTATTTGTCTATTAAACACGGTATTTACAGGTTGGGTCAACATGCAAGTGTATTGACATAGTGACTTAGTGCCCAATATAAATGAGGCAGGTTTCTGTACTTCTTAGTTGATTACACACATTGATTTTTGTTGTCCTTCTGTCTTACATTTCCTAACCACAACTATGTAACCAAGTTGATTTGGTTTAGACCACTTGTGCTGAACCGTTTAATTTTACTGAAGTGATCAGCTTGAGATCATGATTTTTGGAATTTGATGATTTCAAGTAGAGCAATGAAATATGTGCCAATGCGATAGTATGCTTTGAATTCCAACTTTATAGCAAGCATTCATACGGAAATAGTGCAAGTCACATTTGGATTCAGAAAAGGAAGTTTCTTAATACCTTTAAAGTGGGACTAGAAATAAAGTACAGTATTGAGCTGTTCCCACTTATACCTAGACAGCTCCTGGTAGAAAACGATCTGCGAGTTCCTTGTGAAATTTAAGTTCTCTTTGGAATAAATAACAAAAGCACTGAAGGTCATTTCACATTTTCTCAATTTTTCAGTCCCCTAATGATAGAACAGAATTATGATATACTATAGAGAAGTAAAAACTGGTTCTAAATGCAAATTTTCAGACAAAATTCAAGCTGTTTTTGAGAAAATTATCCTACAGGGTTTCTGAAAATTTGCAATTCTGGGCTGATTTTCACAGAAAAGTTTTTGAGGAGCTTCACAGAAGAGTTTTTGAGTTACTTCATTGATAATTTGGAGCAATTTTTGAGAAAATAATTGTTTAAAAATAGCCTGCATCACACAAAGACTACCCACATTTAAAAAAAAAAATGAATATGACTATTTAAAGATCTGCTATTGATGAAAAGATTTAATTTAAGGAAAAAATTATATTTGATACTGAATAATTTTGGAACTATTGAAATTTTTGAATATTTAATAAACGCAAGATACACCATTTCTTTAAGCTTCTTTTTGCTCTATCAGAGGGGGGGAAATTTTCGTCCCGTTTTTGAAAAAAAATTGAAAACATTGAGACTTAATGTAAAAATCCCTTCAAAAATCAAACTGACCATTTCAAATTCAAGGCCTGGGACATTAGTCAGTTCAATCCAGGAACATAAATTTTGGTGAAAATCATGCGTACCATTTAGCTACTAGCGTTGTTCACAGACGTGATGTTTTGCCGTCAATCGATTTTTCACATTATTGACCCACCAAATATGGATTCTGATTATGGAACATGGATGGACAATGTGTTAGACGATGTATTAACATTCACAGGAATAAGATTTCTCAATCTTTTTGTTACCAGCAATAGTTTTTCTGGCAAATAATAGCTGTTTTTATCCCACAGCAATTTCTCTAATCTGCTTAAGCAGTAATTTTGTTTATTTAGTTATATATATTCTATAGAACCAGCGGGCGAGAAAGTAAAAAATTCTGAGCCATTTTTGATAACATTTCGAAAATATCCCATTGGCTTCAGGTAAAGTACCCCCTATGATTTATGAAACTCTTTTTAAAAGGTCTTCAAGTCAGATCAGATCAACAGAGGAATATTCATTTTGGAAAAAATTGTACAAATAGCTAATGTAACACAAATAGCTTAGTGTTGTTCACAGACAGACGTTTGAAAAACAACCTTACAAAGTGTGTGTGTGTGTGTGTGTGTATGTATCGTAGGCTATGGCATGGCTTCTTTCCACCGAGATTGGTTGCGCACACATCAGGATACTGAGCGAGAAATGTATCTTGCAATTGAAACAAAATATGCAACAACAAAAGTATCTTATGATTTACATTTAACAAAGAATATAAAACATTGTGTTTAACACTATACTATACTAATAAAACTAACACTATACTAATAAAAGCTCTCAAAGTAAAAATATTCTATATATTCTCAAAAATCCTGCAAAATGCACAACTAGAAATTAAGAGGGTCATGGAATAAGATAGGCATATCTATCCCCGGGGATAAAAATTTTGATGTTGAAAATTATAACTGATACTTAACGTCAGATTTAAATCAATTTACCCAGAGTACCATGAGTACAAATGAAAAAACATGTTTTTTAACTTCTTATGCAAGTTAAAATTTTTTTAACCACATTACACTAATGAATATTGACTTAAATTATTGTTGCAAGTTCCTAAAGATGATAAAGATGTTTTGAGAATTTTTTCAGGTGTTTTAAGTCATTCAGAAGCAAAGATGTAATTGTGATCAAGATCAATATTTTCTAGAAAGAACTCTTAAAAATCATCAAGATTTACATTTAGAAACTCCAAATTTCCGGAACACCTTATTCAAAGATAATTTTGCTTTTAAGAGGCTTTTCATGGATTAATTTCTCACTATAAGAGTTTCTACATATAAGAGATAAAATGATAGTATCTGGGATGATTTTTTAACAAGGTTTTGCTATTTGTTTTTCAAATTTGACTATTATCACAAACCAGTTATAAACAGTTTCTGAAGTTACAAATTTGTGATAATGTTTGAAAAATAGTGTTTGTAAACTGAAAATTCTCTCATACAGAATGTAAATCTTCTTTAAGTTAGGGATTAACACCACTAGTAGAATTATCCTTATGTGTAAATTTTGCACTAAAAAACTAGTGTTTAACAATGTTTTAATGAATATATTCAATATCAGTGTGTGTGTGTGTGTGTGTATATTGTTTGTAGAAACAAATTAAATATATACCTAAATTTCAATGAAACCATTTGCATAAATGTAGCGAAGATTTTTGCGCAATTTTGCTGCATTTATTGTGTATTATGTCAGTAATTACACAATATATAGTAAAAAATATTTATGTGCTGCCCACAGAGAATTTTGACACACACCTATGAGTAAATGTTTACATATTTGAGTATTCATGGACAAATGGAAGCACCACTCATAAGGCGTTAATTAATATATACAAACATTACCAGATACATGCACAAATAAAGCTTTAAAAACCATATAAAAAGACATTACAGGTAATTATATACAATGCACACAAATATCAACACAAATAATACAAAAAGTTGCACAAGTTTATATTTTATTTCACGTTGGGAGTTTCTCATGCTGACGTGCCCAGATTTGCGTCTTCATCTGCAAGGTCTTCAGGCTGGTCTCAATAATGCCATTGTTACCAGACCTATAACAAAAGCTATGTTGATAATTCTGAACTGATGGATATAATCAACAGCAAACAAAATATTTGTATCACACATCTGCAAAGAATTATTCAAATCACAATTTATGTGAGATATCTCAACAGTATAACAAACAGTATTCCTTAACCAACATGTGTAATTACAGAAACACACGTTTCATATTAGCCATACCATGTCCTATTTGTCTTTCCTTTTCTTTATTCAACACATGCATATGAGATCCAATATAGTGTATTTCAGTGGTTGTCTCATGGAAAACAATGTGTTTCCATGTATTTGACTGATTTAGCAACAAAATCTTTAATCACCAATCCTGAAGAGCTAAGCTTTTATGGAAAAGAATGTTGTACTGGGCTTGATGAAATATCAGAGATCCCAGCTGCAGCTGTAGCTGACTTCATAGAGTATTTACTGATATTTATTTTTAAAAAAGGTAAAGAGATGGGCAATGGGCAGAAAATAGTTTCAGTGGATATTGTAGGTTAGGACAAGTGATGACCATATTCTGAAATTTTGCATTCAAATTTGCAATTAAATTTCAATTTACTTGAGCTTTTAATGATGGCACAACCGGTGAATAGATTTACTTGCATCATACTATTCAATATTTGTAATGCCATGATGTGCCATTTTACCCACCCAAATCTTGGCTTCAACAAAGATCCCAATCTACTTGAAAGAATTCCTAACATTTTCAATATAAGGAATATTGTTATGTCATTTAGACTGCATGTATCGTCAAATTATTATGTTAATCCTAACCCAGCCTAAAAATCTTAACTATGTTTACTAAACTCTTATGGAGGCCAAAAATCCTGTCCTACTTTTAAAACACCAGTTCTTGCACACATGAATGAATGTTTAAAAAATAAATTGTAAAGAAGATAGTGTAGAACACATGTTCAGTCAACCAAAGAAAAATAGTTTAGTTATTAATACTACTGTTATACTGAAGTTGAAGATGTATTGGATCAAGACACATCTAAACTTACTTCATTTTGAGTCCCCACAAAATTTTAAATGAAATAACAGTTTATAAACAAAATATAAGCCATTTTTGAAACAAATGTAACACTATACACAAAAAGTTATAATTTAAAGCTTTTGCGTTTATGAATTCAAAATTTATTTGCATTATAAAGGAAATAAATTATTCAGAGACAAACTTTTTCAATACAAACACTTTTTGGTACCACATGTATTCCTGTCAAAACCTGAAGATTGGGCTTGTTTGGGATTACTATCCGAACACTGTGTATGGTGAGAGTAAAATAATATTGTTATTTACAAAAACGTAACGCAGCTCTGTACAATTAAATCGGTTTGCAAGAACAAACCAAGTGGCATTGCACTAATTTTTGGAAAACTAACAAAAAGCATTTTAATTACTACATGGATTGTTCAAACAAAGTTAAAGTGAGAATTGTGTATCACTCAATAAGTTAATTGTTAATTTATGACATCAAGCTGCTACACTTCATACAGTAAAATATTTTTTTATGCTGTCGAATTAAGTTGTTTTTGCAATCAATATGTTATTGATTTAAAAAGAAATAGAAATACAAAAACTAATTAGATATGTTTATTTATAAGGCAGTACATTGTTCCTATGCATCTTGCAAGACAAATTTTTTAATGACTTCCCGTTTTCTCCTCCTTCCTATCCTTGAAACGTTTTCATTTGACAATTGTGGTTTCTTCTCATAATCAAGATTCAAAGAGAAGTTTTTGTTACGAAGCCAATACTGAATTTCACTGCTTTTGAAACTCCTGGTGTTGATGTTACGGACGTGACATAAACGTCAATGTTTTCAAAACATCAAATCAAAGCCAATGTACTTCAAACATCAATGTTTTCTGCTTGATGTTTTTATGTTTTCCATGTTTTATTTGTGGATGAAAAATTACCATAATCACAAATATATAGCATATAAATTAAAATATGAAATAATATTTCATTTCATTTATTAAATAATGGTAGCAGCAACAAGCTGTTTCATACATAACACATAAGAAAGAGTTAATTATACATTGATTATATCTCAGTTCCTATATATCACTCGAAATTTGCGAAATTATGAGTATCCAAACTATTCCTAAATGCGTTCAGGGTATCCTTTCCATTGTAGTTGGCTAGTCATGCATTCCATGCATTGTCAATGTGATTGGCAATAAAATGTGATGTCTGCCCCGTCTTCTTTCTTTCATTTCATAGCATCATGTGTCAACGTAGTTTGGAATCGGCGAACCTCATAAAGAGAGCATCAACCCTGGTATATTATGGCAGCACTGCCTATTTATGTGGTCAAACCAATCAAACGCAATTTATACTACCTTAATCGAGTAGACTATCACCCGAGATGACAACGATGCTCTGGTATATCCTATGGCTTTTAGTGTATTTAGCACACAAAGAAGCAGACTGCACAAGTGACATAGTGACAAGTGACCTCCCCCCTTCACCAACTCTCCTTCCGTGGACTGAGGTCTGACCATTCGAGATGACCTAGGTGTACAGTCTTTTTAAACTTCATCTCTCTCTCTCTCTCCTTTTGTGTGTGTGTGTTTTAATTAATCTTAATTATAACTTAATACACATGACCATTGTCAAATTAAATTGCATTGCACATGAATTGAATGTTGGAGGTTACTAAAGCAGCTTTAAAACTTGATGTTTAAAAATATTGGTGGGCTTTAGTTGACGTACTAATAAATCAATGTTTTAATTTTAAACGTCATTGCTTGGTAATATCGATGTTTTGTAATCATGTTTGCATCACTAGTTTATGATTTATAACAAAAATTATAATGAAATTTTGAAACATTCTGTGGTTCCTTGTTAGCTCTGGGAATATTTTAAATTGAGATCTCAATACAAAAGAATGTCTTCTTTTAAATTGATGGTCAGCATTTCTAGAAATCTATTATTTCATTTCTATCCACCAAGTACACAATGAAATTTTTGTTTGCATTTACAATATGCTCCTTTCATTCCTCGATTGTTTACCATTTCTTTGATATACTGAAGAAGATGTCATTCTTTACATAAGTACTGGTACAAGTATCTTCCTATTTTTTCCTAACAATACTAACACCAGCAAAGCATTGATTTCTTCTAAACAGTATCACCACAAATTACTGCAGTGAGAACAACCTGATGTCCAAAACTTTGGGTATTTCCGCACTCAGCTTAAAATACCTACCTCTGCATGCAGGTAAGAATGGACTTGTTCTTGCAATCAGATTCAATTATGGTACAGAATTTGTCCAAACAATGTTGGTGGTATTAATATAAAATAAATATGAAAATTAAAGAGTGTCATTATCTAAATTGCAACATTAAATTTCTAAAGCGAAACATAATATCATGAATGAGGAAGTATTAGAATAATCATTTATTAACAAAAAATTAATAAAATCTATTTACTCACCAAGGACATAAGCAAATATTAATTTTAAATTAATAGTTAGGTGCAAGTAGACAGGAATTCTTGACTCCTTTTCTCCTTGTGTTGGCAAGAGGAGAGCTCCAATACATATTAAAGCAGCTGTAACTACTATATAATTTGGCGTTTGTATGCGACCTGGAACTGAATTTATTACATTTTTGGTAAAAAAAAAATATTGCATAAAATACAAAAATGGCACAACATTGGATGTTAATTAAGCTCTCTTCATGATCCACCAATCTATTAAACTATGAGGTCAAGGCCAACATTGACAAACATTTTTTCATTTATTTCACAAGATGCAAGAAAAGTAGAAAATAAAGTAAAAAAATTTCCCTTTTACTTTCCTGTACACATACATATATACGGAGTAAAATACATAGTGTAGGGAAGTTATGTAATGCTGCGGAAAATCAATTTCAAAATTTCAACAGAAATATTCATTTAGGGGTCTTGATACAGACAATGTATTCATTTTTTCCTTCAAAATGTCCACCCGTCTGTCTGTCTGTCTGTCTTTCTGTTCATCTGTGAACACCACTAGCCCTAAACCATGCACAGGACTTTTTCCAGAATGGATATTCCCCGTCCGATCTGGCTCGACTCGAGGCATTGCAATTTTGAAAAACTTTCTTTAAAATTTGGGAGTACTTTAGGGACAGCCCCCCCCCCAGATATTTCCAAAATTTTCCCCAAAACTGCAAATTTTTTCTTTACATTTTTTGTAAAAATAGGCTCTCAGTCATTCCATAAATTAATTTGTACACGAAAATCAGAGAATTATGGTTTCTATAAAATTTGAGTGTAGATCTGTTGGGTGACCAAGCTATTGCTGTGTATCATTATATAAGGATCAGGTAAGTTGAGTTTAAAGGCAGACATTCTACAAAACCTGCATTGGATGGCTTCAAGACGTTTTATATGACATATTTGATATGGCAACTATATCAGAGAAGCAAACGTTAGCGTAGGTTTGTAGTTTGAATGTAAAAGAATCTCAAGATTTGTACTGAACCGATTTCTTGACATGTTCTACAGACAAAGCCTAGTTATAACGTAATCGAGGTGATCCAGAAATAACACCCCACTGTCAAAAATTACACCAAGATCACAAATGGAAGACATCTTTACTAGTGTAACAGACTGAATCTTGTGTGCTGTGTTTATTCTAGATCTTGTGAATTTAATATGTGTATATTTGTTTAGGTTTAAAGTCAGAGCATTAAAGGAGCACCAATCTAAGAAAAAGTCAAGTTCATTGCAAGGCAATCACATCAGTACTAGATTGAATGTCCATAAAAATCTTGCTGGAAAGATACCCTGAGAAAGAGTTTTCAAAAATGTATTTTGGGTGGTCAATAAAAGTTTCAAAAGTATAGAGCAAATGTGTTAGCTATAGCGCCTGGGTTATCATATTGTATTCCATCCAAGTACATAGAATTCAAAAGACTTTTATCAATTTTTTTAAATTAATATATTTCCAGAAGTTTGTGGTACTGAAGTGATGAACTGCTGTAAATGAATATAGTATGCAGCAAAATGTCTCGCGGCCAGAGTTTTACAAATCCGTCTAAGATCAGAGAAAAGTCATAAAAATGTTGTGAGCAGGAACTCTTATAATTTAAGTGAGCCTTCTTCAATAGCAGATTTGCCTCAGCTCACTGCTATACCAAATAGGAAATGTATATTGATAAATATATTTCTTCTGAACATAGGGCCCAATACAAATGTATAAACAGAAATAAAAACATGATACAATTTTGCAAGCAATTGGTGTTCATTAATAACAGTGAATTATAAAGTTCACACAAATAGTAACAAATAGCATTGTACTTCCCTGATTCAAAATCGTATCTCCAATTCCCACTTAGCGTAGGTGTGAAGTCATTATGCACGATTAACTTAACAGTCAATGGCAGATGATGTGCGTTGACATTTACTATAGACTCTCCACGAGATAACAAATCTAACTTTTAAGTGTCAGAGAAAATCAAGTCCAACATGTTGTTAATGTTATCGATAGGATTGCACTGAGGTGTACGTAAAGTGCAGTGACGTGTATGTATGTGCATGCGGATGTGTAAATTTAAAACTGTCCATATCCGCAACTACTCTAGCACATTCTCTTTCTAAGCATAATTCCATTTTTAAAAGAGGATGGGTCAATGATGCCCGGACTAGACCATTTGATATTTGCGAGAATATAATCATTGAGGACAAACCAATTTGTTTCAAGGTATTCGAGTTACAAGTTTTCTAGTGACTCGCAGTGTGACGAGACAATATGAGCAGGAGCTGGGGAGGAAAGTATACTGCACTAATAACAGCATCAATTTCATAACCAAAAACATGGACAAAGAAATCTCCAACATCATTTGAACAGTGTAATAACATGTAACTCAAATCCAACACCAATCAAAACACCATCACTCCTAACATGGAAACTGTAAGACACATTGCCATTATTCCTATAAAAAACAAATTTATCTAGCACAAACTCGGAACTAGCAATGTCATGGGACACAACCTAGTTTCCGTGAAAGTAACTAAATCAAAAGCATCTATAATATAACTTAATTTTTCCACTGTTTTGATTTTGTCCTCTTACATTTTGATAGAAAATTTTTAGTTTGAAGATCTCTCTCCTTTTTTTTGAGATTGCTGTTGTGGCAAGTCTACTATTCTTAGTTGTTCCCCTCACATATCTAATGATTTTATTAACAGATCCCACATTGAGTGAATCTAATTCAGGACAAAGTTTTTTGAGGCGATCTCACTCCATCTGTGCCAAATCATTAGATATTACAATACCTGTTTTCTCCTAATTTTTTACGAGCTATTGAAATAGATAAAACTAAGCCAGAGCTTTTGAGGCTCACTTTCAATGGATGTGCCTTGTCAGGGGAACAATTTCCTATTCTGTAAACCATAACAATACCTTTTTGGTTTATTTCGTGGATATTTAGGATCACATTGATAACAATATTTAAATCATATTCATTGCAATCAGATGAATCGTTCGAATCAGATTCATTTGTGTTGAATAAAATAATGTTTGATTTACATTTGATCCAATCACAGATTTAATCAATAGCACTATACCACATACACCAAACGCAGATTTACTGAAGATTGCAGTCTTTTTCAAGCCGGTTATAATGAATCGTATATATTCCTCAACTCTGACAATTCAGACAGGACTTTAGGGAGTACTCTGAGGCCTCAGCAACAATCAGTGCAGAAAAGCTGGACTTGGCGGTTTTCTTTCAATCATATGCACCATTTCTCTATTGCCATCAAGGCCCTGGCTTAGTTTTATCTATTTTGAAAGCTCATTGATGAAGCAGATGGAACTCACAAATGTAAGATCTCTCATGCCGATAATATGTGCAATTCCAGCAATTTGTAAACAATGTATTTGTCAGTTAAAGAGCTTCAAATGACTTCTAATGAAAATTTTCAATAACTTAAAAATGTTCTGTGAAAAAGACCTTCAAATTTTGAATTTACAGTACTGCTTAAACCCACTTTTTTTAACACATACAAATTCTTTAAAGAAAATTACCAGTTAGGGCGAGGTTGTACTTCCTTTAATGTTCTTAAAATAATATTTCAGTTCAAGATGAGTTTACAAGAAAATTTATATGACATTATTTAAAGCTCATGTACTGATCAAGAAAATAATATGAACAAATCACCACTAATATAAGTATTAACAATGTCAGAGACGAGTCAAAAAAAATTACAACATTAAAAAATTACATTAAAAACACAAAAAAATAGAACAATATGGCATTTATATCTTCTTAAAGGTACATTTAGTACTGTGCCTACCAAAAGTTTGAAGAAAAATTGTTTTTTCCATTTTTGACAAAATCTTTTGTAATCTTTTAACATTGCACATAATACTCACAATATTGCATGAAAACAACTACAATTTTTAAGAATGTACACGAAAGAACTCACTATGAAGAATAAAATTTATATGCACGAATAATCTTTAGCTTCAATTTAGTATTTGTAAGACATCGCTCAAAATATTTTGAAATTTTCAAAAATTCAGAGTTAATCCTGAAAATCAGACCTATGCCACCTTTATAAGTGTATTTAACTCTATTCTAACAAGAAATTTAAAGAAAAAATTTGGAGCAGTTTGAAATGAAAGTGTATAGGGAACTTCGAGTAAAATACCTCCAAATTTTAAATATTTTTTTCAAAATCTTAAAGCTTAGCCTGCAACCAGATGGACAGGGGATTCTTCAAATTGGAAAAAATCCTACATATGGTTTAGGCGCTAGTTGTGTTTACAGACTGACGGATGGACAGACGGATTGCTTTGAAAAAAAATTACTTTCGATATCATGGGCCCCCAAAACGTGTATTTCGTTGAAACCTCAAAATCAATTTTCTTTCTTTTCAAAACCATCGCTTTTAAAGTCTTCAATGAAAAAGGTGGCACAGAAATTAATCTATTTATAGTATACTTTAGATGCTTTAATACACCGGCTTTCCATGCCTAAAATTCTAAGATATACTCATTTCAAAAGCCCGGAAGTTTGGCAATGTCTTTTTATTATTGTTATGATTTTATGACTTTTGCCAATAGGAATCACTTAATTTTACTTCTGGAGTTGTTTTGGTAGATTGGCATTTTGCCTTATTTGTGCCTTTTCTGCATTTTTTTGTCTTATACAAGCCTGGACAACATGAAGGCACGGTCGTGTATTGCATGGCATTAAGGCACGGTCATGGAAGCTTCAGTACCAGGTTGTGTTAAAAATCTAAAAGGGAAAAGATGATACCAGTGAAGATTTTTGATATTTTTCGTGACAGACTTGTTCACTCATGAGAAATCTCATCCTATATTTGTGTATGGCCACTGAGCCCTTTTGAGGACAGTGCAGTCCGTACGTGACACATCCTTCTCAGTTCCTTCTTGTTCTCTCTTTGCTTCTGGCAAACACACAACTGCGAAGAATCAAATCTATAATTTAATCACTGACACAATTTCAAGACTGAAAAAAGGAGTCCACAATAGCATTTCGTAGAAACAGTATCGTGAGTAAAATAAATTTGTAGTGGTCATACCGGATGGTCATGTGCAATCAAGATTACAAAGAAAAGGCAGTTACCTTCAAAATATGTGCTAATATAAATTTTTGTGTTAGAATAAAAATGTGAAATAATTTCTCTAATTTTAATTATTAATTTCTTTGCAATAATTACTTTTAAACAGTGATTTTTCAACATTTCCTGTATTTTTACCCACTACTTTAACCACAATAAATGCCATTTTTCCAAGCTTATTTTAGTAAAAATTAATGCCATTTTGCAGGCCTATTTTAGGTAAAATAAATGCCTGAACTTCTGGGCTCTATTCATTACTGTCACCTTTCCTCAGTCAACTTTTTAAACCTTTTTTTGACATAATGATTTACCTGCTCTTTGATCTCGCACTAATCCAAATTGCTGTTGAACAGATGCAGTAGCTTTTGGTAACTTTTGAAATTCTTCTGGATCATTGGTACTAGTTGCAATGACAATCGGTTTGCCGGGCAACAAAGTGGCAGGAACATCTTGTTTTCCTATCACCTGAAATTGTATAATGGATAACACAGAATTATTAAATTTAATTATATTCTTTAGAATGAGTCATGATATAGAAAATTCTGTGAATCATTCAAAAATAAATAAATGAAACAGAAATGACATATGGTCTTTGGGAAACATTTGGCATAATCTTTTAATGTAATAGTGAATTCCTGTTACATATTTCTTAAAACGCATTTTATAAATTTTTTGTTTTCTTTTAAATCTATGCCCAATAATACTATTTTGATGAACAATTTCCCAATTTATTTGCCAAATAATCAAATATAACAGGGGACTATCACTTAAGCGCCATCCTATAAGTGCAAAAATTATCAATTAAATTAGCACATTAATTTATCGGCATATAGACAAAAGATTGGTTTGATAACATTCTTGTCACAGTTGCTGACAGACAGTGGATCAATCATTAATATATCTGTCAAAAGTGATTTCCATTAATTCAATTTGACATCCAAATCATTTTCACCTTATCAAATGCTACTCTGGTATTTAGTTTTGTGAGATGTACATCGGAATTAACCAATCCTCACACTTTCAAAACCCAATTTTACTTTAATAAGGCCAAAGCATATGCATTTTCTATACTTCAGTTAAAACATTGGGTCTGTTGACACTTGATCAGCTGTGACAACATCATCCAATCAGGAGCTTGAACGTCATTACAGTGATGTCACTATAGTGACATTTAAGCTCCTGATTGGACGACAGTATCACCCCTTTCCAAATGTCAATGAACTTATTGTTTTAATCGAAGTATAATGAGTCTCCAATATAAATAACTTAGAGTGATAAATTACAAGCTGTTACAAATGAATTTCTCTGCTGAATAGACTTTTAAAAAAACTTCCTTCACTGAGAATTTCTCACGTCTGTGAGCAAAATGCAAATTTATTGAGTATTAGTTCCTTATCAACACACAGAAAATAAGACTTTTTGTATTTACAAAAGAAGGTTAAATTAGAAAATTCATTGGATGCAATTTTGTCCATAAGTTAATCTCTGATATAATGATTATGAAATGTTTTTTATTCTTCATGTGAAATCAAATTTTTATGATTGATATTCCCTATGGCAAATGTGTATAAATTCAAATTAACATAAACTAGATTTTAATGTCTTAAACCACATGTTTAAAAAATGAATGCAAATTCACTCGTTAAGCAATTTCAGAGAGCTTACGTTACTTGGAAATTGGGTGGTTTTCTGCCAGTAAGTAAATATGTAATATCTTGTAATGAAGAAAAAGTGTTAGGTTACACAGAAATTAGAAAAATCATATGAGGATACAAAACGAGACAAACAATGAACAACTGACTATAAAAAAAGGTAAGCAATGACAAAAACAGGAGCACAATACATTCATACATACATACAAGAAATTTTACAATGGAAAAAGTACTGATCATAACAGCAGAAAATATTAAAGGTTAATGTAGAAAGTGAAAATATTGAAGGTAAGGCACAAGATGATAATGGAACAATATGGCCAAAGTAATAATATACAAAAGTGAGCAACAGATAAAAATTAAAAGCAAGTGGCATGTTTGAAATTGATCTGATGATACTGAATACTGGAACTTTTGAATAGGATTAAAATCAACAAAAATTTTTTCATTAAGTTTTCAGTTATTTAGTGGTAATTAAGAATCTCAAGTACCTGTCTTGTAGTATAGTTCCGCATTTGAATTCGAAATTTATCTGTAATGTTACAATTAGTTGGAGAAACTGCATTATGTCTCACAACTATATCAATACAATTATGAGATCTGATTGCTCCTTCTGGATCTACGACCGTGTATTTGTTAGGAGCAGTACAAAGAACTGGAATTGATAACAAAAACACAAACATAATAAAAATCTTTAAAATTCATCAATAATCAAATAATGTACAAAGTTTTACTTACCTCGAAATCGAATAGTGAAGTCATACGGATTGTACAAAGTTATAATGTGTTTGTGAGTACTTTGATCATCTAAATAGAATGCTATCTGTTGAGGATACACAAAGACAGGCACTTGAACTACACCTGAAGGCATTCCATTAAACTCTTGCTGATGTGGGGTGGTAAACAAACCTGCAAAGGCAAAAAGACACAATGTCACAACGAAATGCGATGTCAGGTCTACGCACTTCTATTTATTTACAGACTGAGAAAAAAAATTTAACTCATTTGGTGAGGTGTAGTGAATGAAGAAGAGTATTCTGAATGAAGAAACACATCCTCAAAGTACAATAATTGATCTATTACCAAGTTTACGAAATGACACAATCAACGTAATACAATTAGGTCACCTCACCGTACCACAGTCATTTCCCAAGGATTTGAAATTTGTAACAGCGCATGAAGCGCATTTATTCCTTGTAACGTGAGTTAGCGATTATCAGGGTCAGGCGACTACGACAATTTAAAGATTGTCAAACAGCATTACCAGCAATCTTTCCAAGCATAACAAACTGTTGACCTTGTAAGTTTCTTAAGCATGTTAACAGATAGCGTTACTGCACAACAAACGACGGTCCCATTCAGTTCCACCACAAATACCACTTGTAAAAACAACACATTTTGAATGTTTGGCAAGCCTGATTTAGCGCAGTGCTTAAATGAAATTTTGAATGTAGAACCATGGGCGTCCTTATAATTTCTGACCGCTACGAATGATTTCTTTTCTGAGATATTTCTAACATACTTAGCAATTAATAAGTATCAAATCATTATTATAAATAATTGGCAGTAATATTTTTATATTTTTTTAAAAATCATGTACGTATTATAAATATCTAAGCAGTAATTTAAACACAGGAAGTTTATTTAGTAATTAATGAGCATCAAATCATTATTATAAATAATCGGCAGTAATATTTGCATTTTTTTAACCATGCAAGTATTATAAACATCTGAGCAGTAATTTAAACGAGGAAGTGAAACAAATTAAAAACAGAATTTATCGAAAACCTTAAATTCTATAATAGAATGATTTTATTTTCATTGCGTCTAAAAATATAACGTAAAAAAGTACAAGTCTATTCACGATGTTTATACCAATGAATCATTCAAAAACTCGTATTACAATTAATTGAAAAAAGGCTTGGAGCATGAATGAGCGTTTGCGTAATTTTAAAAGATCAAGAGAGATGCTAAAATGAAAAGAAAACATAAGAAACTCACTCTCAGTCATAGTCCCGGATACAACAACACCTAAAAGACCCTTACTCTTGCCTTGGCAATGCTACTATATAGAATGAATATCGCACTGCAGCCGCACCGACAGCAATGGGAGCGGCTCAACGGAACTCTACCTGCTCTGTGCACTTTCACTAAAATACTATTTCAGGAACCCGTCGCTTCTGCATTCAGACAAAAGATTTGGAGAACAAAAGGAATTTGGTGAAAGGTGTATGAAATGTTAACACGCGCTCGAGCAGTGCTGCCAGCTCTAAAAATTACTCAAGAGAGTAATGCCGAATTTTTAAGTAGATACTTTTTTTTATTTATTTTTTTATTTTTTATTATTATTTTTTTATAACGGGAAGATGAAAGAAATCTATAACATCCATGTTTCAGACTTGCATATTTCTAAGAAAAGTGGTCAAAAAATTGTAAATGATACGCAAGATGAAACGTGCTGATGAAGAGTAAGCAATTTTACTTTCTCGTATGCATGCTATTAACTCAGTTAAACAAGACCAAAAAATGGTGATTCAGTGAAATAAATTCCATGGTTTTGAAATTTGTCTTCCTAGTTGATTAGCATCAACAATAATTCAAACTAAACAAGTGGTGCTCAACAGCACATACTTTCTCGTATTATTTCTAAATTTGCAATTTTCGATAATTCAATGAATTCAAGGAAAATGAGACCTGGGTCATTCTTTCAAGCGTTCAATCCGTGGAATTTTTTTGAATAAAAATTACGGAGGTTCTAGTCATCGTCTGGTTACGAGCGGAGCGTGATGTTTACTTGTTCTATGGCACACCCCTCCACTCAGTGTCAGGGGCGCCCAGAGGGGTCTGGGCCAGTAGATCCACGAGGTCCCATCGATTCAAACAAAAGTTCCTCTCATATATTATTGTTATTATTATTATTGTTATTATTATTATTACTATTATTACATTGAAAATTTAATTATATTTCAACTACAGTTAATTATCTTTTTAAAATGCATTAAAGAACTTCGTGTACATTTCAGGGCCGGGGCAAGTTGCCTCAACTGCCTCACTCTGTGGACGCTCCTGTTCAGCGTAACCAACCTAACAAGTAAAAGGGTGAAAAGGATCGTAGGGACGGAAATGCATGAGAAAACAAAGTTATAATTAAAAACGCATGTTTATTACAGAAGTAGCACACAATTCAATAAGGACCCCAGTTTCAGGATCTACGAAGTGAAAGCAGTGGTTCGCTGCCACATGAATGACGATATATTGATGGAAACAGTACCAAGGTGTAAGAAATAAATACTACCCTACACCGTAACAGTACTAAACTATTGCGTACATCAAGACGCGCAATAAAAAAATAGCTTTCAGAGGGCGGCTGCTTCGAAATCTCCGTGTCTTTCCGTATTGGTTTGCTGGCTTGAATATATTCTAAAGGGATAATTTGCGGTTCGAACAGTGAACCTCGACGTACAAAAAGAGCACCGCATTTCTGTCGGAACAAGGTTTTATAATATAAATAAACAATAAAATATAAATATAATATTACACTGTGGCTGCTTGGGTTTTGTTTATATTTTGAAATTTGAGGACCATGTATCATATGTGTATAATAATACTCTTTCTTTCTGAGAGTTAATTCAAGTGTTATGACTCATGATTTTAGACATGAAACTGTTTAATTTCTAAGTAAATAACGTTTAAAAGGAAAATATAATTTGAAAGATGATTTAGTGATACGGAATTTTCAAAGTAACGCTCAAAATTACCCCGCGCGTTTCATAATTCTGAACTAAAGTTCACCAATTTATTAATTATATTATTAGCTCAGCTTAATAATATTATTGTCCGCTTAATCAGGCGCGGATCCACGGGGAGAGAAATGAGGGAAATTCACCCCCTATATTTTTTCAGTAACTATTAATTTTAATTTGTCACGAACTTTCAAGCAAGAACATTCGTATATTCATTAAAACGAATAAAATCGTAACCCAGCATGAGCTGAGTGTAGCCTGCGACATTTTACAGAATCTGTAATATGACACAAAATTTGTCTCTGGATCCGCCCCTGGCTTAATTATTACGTGGCGTCGCCGACGCTGTAAGCTGTTTTAAACGTATTTTCATGTATTGAACATTTCTTTCACACATTTTTCTTTCATCCCTTTGTTAAAATATGTTTTCAAAGAATATGGCATTGAACTTACCAATGAAGCGTAGTAGCTGTTCATGCTACGCTACGTTCAAAAGTTCGCAACATCCAATGGCCTTGAACCAGACTTCATTCAGGAAAAAAAATCTCTATTTTCAATATTCTAGTAGTAGGAAGACACCGAAAAAAATTTCAAAATGTTCGAAAAATTGGGAATCTTAATCCTTTACGCTATTTGAGGAGAAAGATTAATAAAAAATTAGTGCCATTTTTGAGAAAATTTTGAAAATGTTCATGTAAAGAACCATCAAAAATCTTTTTCAGACTTAGAGGGCCTAAAGTTCATTTAAATCGATCGAGGAATATCAATTTTTGAGAAAATCGGCTAAACGGTTTTGGCGCTAGCTTTGTCCATAGACGGGCGGAAACTTTGCTGTCAATCATTTTTTTTCTTTCTTAATGAAATGTGTTCATTATAAACAGATCTTGAAATGAGGTCATGTTCAATTTTTCTTAAATAAGAGTATTTTTGTTGAGTATTTTAATGTTGCGTGAATTATTGGCAATTTTTACATTTTAAACAATTATTTTCTCAGAAACCGTTCCAATTTTTTCCTTAATTTTTTTTTCACGGTCTCCCATAGGAAGATAAGAAATGTGTGTACCAGCACTACTGGTTCTCAAACTCGAGACACAGGCACACACAGGCTCGAACGAAAACTCAACCAAAATTTCGCCACATCATCAAATTTACACTCACTGACACTATCACCAATACACCATCACCAAGGATCGACCTAGTGAACAATATCAAAGACGTAGTGGTGCCCTTTAATGGCAAACTTATTTCCTTTGACGTGACTAGTTTTTTTCCTTCCTTGCATTCCGACCACGGAATACAAAAGTATTTTACGTGACCTCCTTGACAACTCTTTGAGACTTATTCCTATAAAAAACAAACTTCACAACTTGATACCCCTCTGTTTAGACAAAAACTACTTTAAATTTAACGATACATTCTTTACTCACACCTCTGGTTCCCTTTGGAATCTCCACTTTCCCCGTTACTAGCAGACATGTTTATGGACAATCATGAGAAACGGATTTTTAATTCCGGACACAGTCACCTAAAAATGTGATTTACTGGTATAGATACGTTAATGACATTACAGTATTTTAAACTGGTACTTACAGATAATTGTAAAATTTCTTCTGTTTTATAAATTCTATACATTCTAATATACAAATTCACCGTCAAAAAAGAAAAGGTCCGAACCCTTTGCGTTCTAGACCTAATCATCATCACTTCATTGAATGACAATGAGACATATTTTGAGATATACAGGAAATCGATTCGCACTGACATATAACACATCACAACTTCCACCCTCTCACAAGCACGCAGCATTCTACAGTATGGTTCAAACGCTATTTTCGATTCCTCTCTCCCCTCAGAACATCAGAAAAGAAATTTACAGCACAAAACTTATAGCTCTCTACTGTGGTTACAATACTTAATTGATTGACAATCTAATCAAAAAGAAAACTATCTCCCCCAGCATAAAAAACTTAACTTCTCTCACCCCTACACCCAAAACACGCACACCAGATAAAGCCTACCAATCCCTTCCTTGAAACACCATTACGGAGTATTGTTAAAAAACCAAGACAATTTGACATTCATGTCACACTCAACACACCTAACATTTTTCAAACACACTTCCCCACAATGAAGATCCAATTCCGAAGTCTCTATCATGAGGTGCTAACTCCATTTCCTGTAGTAATTGTAATGTACAATATATTGGCCAGCCCGGAAGGTACTTTAAACAAAAAATTAAAGAACATATACAACACAAAACAACAGGATCATACTGCAAGCCATCTCTTTATTCAACGTAGACAGTGATTTCAAAATTTAAAAGTTGAAAACAGATACTAACACAGACTTAAATCAGTAGTTATGCTTATTAATAATTTATTTAACAATCCCCAGCACACTATTTTAAATTAACAAATCCCTTCCCCCTCACCCCTCCTGAAGTTGGCCGTCTCCCACGCACATTAACCCCTCTTCCCACCTGTTTGCCGCCACCCGGGCGCCCCTTTCCCTTCTCTCTAAAAGCCCCTCTCCATTGTCAGCTGACCTTTAAATAGCAGAACAATGCTACTGACCCTCATGACAGGTGGAGTATTTCTGGACGTTGCCAGAACTTTTGACAAGATTTGGCACGTCCATCTCCTTTACAAACTCTAAACCTTGAACTTTCCTTTGTACCTTGTGCTCCTTATCCACTCTTACTTATCAAACAGAACATTTCAAGTAACGCTTCTGAATGCTAAATCTACCCACCGCGTCCTACGGGCCGGAGTGCCGCAAGGGAGCGTGATAGCTCCTATGCTCTTCAGCACTTATTATATATGTATGTGACATTCCTCCGCACCCACAAACGTAACTCGCCTTGTACGCCTACGATTCGGCTAAAATAGCCCCGCCGAAAAAGAACAAGCTTCTCCAGAAATACTTGGATCAATTTTTATTACAGATCCGGCAGCGGCTGAAGCTGTAGCGAATCAAAGTCAATGTAAGAGTGCAGCTGTACTCTTCACAAGGAGGTAGCGATTCTCACAACCGAAGCCGCTCCCGCTATGCAGAACGAGATTAAATGGAACAAAAATGTAAAGTATCTAGGTGTCACACTAGATAGCCCACTTAATGTTAATTTGCACGTACAAAACGAGCAGAAAAAGAGCGCGTTAAGCTCGCAACAGACAACACCGAGGAATGTGTTTCCAGAAACGTGCGACGAGAAATGAGGAGAGAGGCCGATGAGGCTGCATTCACACACTAGAAATGTGTCATTCGATGAATCGAAATGCTTTTATGTGCTATAAGCCGAGAGTGGTAACAACAGTTAGCTATGAGATCAGCTGCGAGTCCCATTTCTTGTTTTATTAACTGCTCTTTTGTAATTTTTACTCATGAAATCCTTCTTTTGTTACCATAATTGTAAAGCATCTACTTGAGTTCGAATTGCCTAAAGAGAAATACTTTACTGCACTACATATGAATCGTTATTATAATGTAAAAAGGAACTGTATGTGACGTGTAGGGAAGAAGTACAATATATGTCTCTTTGCAAATTTTCTTGAGCTCCGATATTTCTACACTGTCTGTTTTATTGTTGGTTGAATTATGAATAAATGGAGCATAATTAAATAAAATTCACAATTAATACATCAAGTCATAAATAAATGTGAATTAAGAAAAAATAAAATATTAATTAACATCTTTCAAAATGCCCTTTCAAGTTTCATGCTTCATATCTTTATTTTTATATTGCTCATTATGTACTGCTTTTTTACAAGAAATAATATTTTGCACACAAGTTTTTCCTAGTTCATTTCCGTTTAAAGAAAAAATTCAAGTAAGAAATTCAAAAAACTGGTTATCACAGCTTATACTGGTAAATATTAACTCACTCGCATTTACGCACTGTTTAGTGTTTTCCTGCGGCAGCAAATGCCTAAATGTTGTATAACAAATGAAGGAGCAGAAATGTGTACGATAAAATCTCTATTGATGATAATCTGCCCGCGACGCGTTGTTTTTTCATGAGCGGTACAGAATTGATTTTACGGCAACAAATTAGAAATAAAATAGTTAAATTTCCGTTACTAGTATGGTTTACTTCTGCTATGATGGGCAGGCCAGTTTGATGTCCGCCCCCCGTTTTTTGTTGTTTTTTTTGGGGGGGGGATACGGATGAGCTGTGACACATATGTTTTACGGTAATAAATTAATAATAAAATATTTCAAAATTCTGGTACTAGTTTGGTTTTATTCTGCTATGGTGGACAGTCTAGCTTGATATCATGCTGACCCGCCACCCGTTTTTTGGGTAAAGATAAAATGTAACAAATGGTTTTTCGATAATAAATTAGTAATAAAATTGTTAAAAATTCTGGCACGGGTCTGATTTATTTCTGCTGTGGTGGGAGGGCTGGCTTGGTGCACCTAGCCACGACTATCGCTGTGCACCGCTTGTCTACGCGGCAACCGATGTAGAAAGCAAAGAACTGATGTATGCAAGTTCTCCTTTGTGAATCGCACTATAGTAGATTAGAATAAGCTACCTGCAGAAGCACTAGAGGCTCTTCCTTCTAATGTAGCCAAATTTAAAAATATGCTTCATTCCATATAGATCATCTCGAATAATACTGACTGAGACATATATCTTTATTATTATTTTTATTATTATTACTTTTATTATTATTAATATTACTATTACGTTTATTATTATTGTTATAATTATTATCGTCATGTCCCTTATACAGTGAAGTGAAGTGAAGTGAAGTGAAGTGTAGTGTAGTGTAGTGAAGTGTTATGTAAACTAGAAGCGAATCTAGAGTTAGCTAGAAATAAATTGGAACTATGATATAGACCCATAATTCTCATAGTAAACCTAATTGTAAATGTTGAAAATGTTTAGTAATTCTAATTCTAATTGTTATCATGTTTGCCACCGAGCATTAGCTCAAAGCGAACTTTAATAAATCTATCTATCTATCTATCTATCTATCTATCTATCTATCTATCTATCTATCTATCTATCTATCTATCTATCTATCTATCTATCTATCTATCTATCTATCTATCTATCTATCTAACCAATAATTACGTACTTCAATAGTCAGGAACAATACTCCTTTCTTACTTCTACCAATGATACAACCATGAATAAATCTCGAATCTTACAATATTTGCAGCACATTATACAGAAAAGTAAGGATAATTTCACATACTCGTAGATGTTAATCATACGGAACTGAAGGCCATCCAAAATATCACTTTATAAATGCATAGTATGTAGTAACAGTGGCATTATTTACGAAAGGTCCATTTTAAGCATGTATGTCTTGCATTATATGTTTTTTATTATCTACTGTATAAAAAATATTTCGTGTTCATTGGATTGCGATAAAATTTGTCAACTTATTGCTTATACGTCCGGAAAGAATATGGGCATTTTCGATGGGAATGTGCATATGCCTACGCATATAGACGCGCGTTGATTTTATGTACATTCAAGGGCCCTGATGAGGGCGCTTTACGACACGGCGCTATCTACGCAGCCCGCCGCACACTGAAGTATGATTATTAAGTCGTCTTCATTGCGTATTCTGCCCTTGGAATTGTAAAATTTCTCCCGATAGAGAGAAGAGAGGTAGAGAGAGAGGAGAGAGAGAGGAGACAGAGAGGGAGAGAGGGGGGACAGGGAGAGAGGAGAGAGAGGGAGAGAGAGGGAGAAAGATGGAGAGAGGTGGAGAGAGAGGGAGAGAGAGGGAGAAAGAGAGGGAGAGGGAGAGAGAGAGAACCACACTCGCGAGAGTCTTTCGTCTATTGAAAATTTTGCAGAGCATAGCGTAAAACGTGATTAACAATCACGTGACAGTAGCATGTGAAGTGTAATAAATTGCAATAGCGAAGCATTGCCGGGTCCACCAGTAGTATGTTTATAAGCTGGGCTTGATTTCTGGCGGAACGCGACGGAACGGCGTTCCGGTCTCAGGAATAATTATTAATTATATTATAAATACATAACTCTTTCTTTTAATTAATTATTAACTTTGTTGCGCGTTCCGGGACATAAAATTTTATAAATCAAGCATTATATATACTGGATGATCAGTTTAAAATACAACCTACAGCAAGTAGAGAACTGCTCTGGCCACTATGGTCGAGCGGGTTGAATCAGAGAGTATGGGTCGGATAGTGGCTGGCTGTTTCAAGCAGGTAAACTGTCGGGAGGTAGTGTCACCTTTGTAAAGGAGGCCCTGAGTGAAGTAAGCTTAATCCCCTCTTTCCTTATGCCACAAAGAGGAGGAGAGCGGGTGACCGTTATGGCTACCATTTCAAAGAGAAAGGCACGCGTCTGCTTGTTAGGTGTCGAAAGAAATTGGAATATTCTTTACCTGTTGAGGGACGCAGCTCATTGCACTCGTCTTTTGTCGTGACACCAACCTACGAACATGTAATGCCGTTCTGCATGCTACTACCAACTTAGGGAAACGTACATATAATACTTGTTTTCACGTAAAAAGAACCAAACATTGTAAAATAACGTTATTTTCTCTAACCTAAAGCAAACATGAAGGAAAAATTATACAGAGTGTTTACAAAACAGAGTTACAAATTTCAAAAACACTTTTTTTAGAAAAATCACAAGTTTCAAAATGCAATATTACAATGTTCAACTAGAAACATGAATGTATCGCTATCCATCCTCTTGCAATCAAATATTCCCCGAAATGGCTGTCCAAATCATTCTGGCGTAAACCACTGCGAGGGAGAAGATGACGTAAGGGGCGCCATTGGCTTTCGATAGTGTTTGTGGCAGCACCCGCCACTTGGTTCACAAAATTAATCGAATGATTCACCGTCATGTCATTAAAATTATGTTGGGTTTGACATTGGTATCCCCTCGACATATCGGCGATAGTAGCTGTTTGAGGTTGCACATGCTGTTGAATCACGGGCAGTAAAATATTAGAATCCCTTCCATTTCCAGGGTAAATCTGCAATCACTTCTTTGATTTCGCGATCAATGATGCCAAGCACCTAGTTACCCGGTACCACATGACCTCTATTCTTTCGCCGGCCGATTTTACATTCGGCAATTTCTACGTCTGAGTTAGGCCCACCAATTCTCGGTGCTTACAAATATCTTCTGTTGCATCCACGCAAGCATCACGCAGAAATGATTGTCACTCCGCAACAGTCTTGTGAGACAATGTTTTTCCTTCGTAGGAACTCTTGATCGCAGTATCACAATAGGAATATTTATATGCGAAGGTGCAAGTAAGATAACTTTAGGTCTAGATTGTAAATTAGTTGTAAGAAAAAGCCCCGCCTCTAGCTGCTTAAGCCGCAAGGCAGCAGCATAATGTAAAAACATTTATAGATAATAAATTCCCCTTCTTCACAGGGTTACTGTGGAGGGGACAAAGAAAAAAAATATGCGAAGCAATACATACTTCGAAGAGCTTGCTCCACAGCTCACTTCACATTTGCAAAAATCGTATTTCTTGTTGCCGCAGTTTTCACCCTTGGATAATTCTTTTCCTCCGAGAAGTCACCAAACCCTTTTCCTCTGATCCCAATAGCGGTTAATAATGCCCCACTATCCGGACATGGCATTTGAGTGGGAACAAGTCGATGTTGACACCACTACACACAGACTGCTTTATTTCTCACAGTATTTGATAAACTTATCCAGTTCCTGTTTTGGTTCATGTTGACAACACTGAATACTATTAATACTTACTCAGATTACGAAGGTTGGCAGAACGAATCGGGATTATGTACATTTGTTATGATGGCAGACCTATAGTGACTTATGAAGAACATTCATAAGTCACATTATACACATTCCCCGAACATGTAAAGAACAGCCGGAAATTGTATTGACAAGAAAAGTGCATCCTTCATAAAATATATAAAAGTAAAATAAACTTGCAATATAAAATACATAATTAGGTAGATTTAATAACAAACTTTGCTTATTTGAGTTTGTCAACAAATATGATCCAAAAATGTACACATGAATCATATTTTCATTTTTAAATAAGTATTATTAATAAATTATCAATTCCAGATTCGCAGGAAAATAGCGTTATTTATTATTATTATTATTATTATTATTATTATTATTATTACTATTACTATTATTTAAATAATAAAAATAGTTTTGAAACAGCGGGTTCAATAGTCAGTACATTCACTGGTTAAATTGTCAGCGAGTCACTGGTTATCAGTACATCACATCCTTGCTTTTCATCCCATTAAATGCTCATAAAAGTACGTCCCAAAATCCCAATAAATTTTTAAAACTTGTTTCCTCATTTGGGAGAAATATCCAGTAAAAATGTATGTACAGTTTTGTCTCTGTACGGAAAATAATTGTTGCTGGTTGAAAACACTTTTGCATATTTTTGTAGTAGTCAAATATAGCGAAATGCTTCGAAATTATTTGAGAAAGTCATTCTATTGAGGCACTACTAGTTTATCATCATGTCGCATACAAGGAGACTCTTTGATGAAATAAAAATTGTGGCAATTTACGAAAAAACACGAAAGATGGCCGAAAATAGAACTAGGCCTGTATTTTTACCGTCTCTTATTCCATAAGAGGGAGAAGTTTAAAGAAAAAATTAAAGCAAGTTTTGAGAAAAAAACATTAATTTTTTAAGACTTATTTATATTTGGCGCAAAATTACACGAAAACTACGCATATTTTCTAAAAATTGAACATAAACGTATTTGAATGTCTTTTAGGATCAGATTTTAATAAGAGAAAATCTTTACCTTCAAAACGCTCAAAAAATTGCACTTTTGCAATTTTTTTAAAAAAATCTGCGATTTCAACGAATATGAGGCTTGTACCATTCTCTTAGGCATTCCTTACGGCATCCGAGGACAAAGTTTAATCACAAAATGTGAAGCCGTATTACAGAAAATTTTGAAAACGTTCTTGAAGTTTAATCACAAAATGTGAAGCCGTATTTCAGAAAATTTTGAAAACCTTCATGTAAAGTATCCTCAAAAACAAAACATCCCTTTTCAAACTCACAAACTCTCGAGTTCGTTCAGGTCTATAGGAGAATATCAATTTTGGAAGAAAGTGGGTGAAGGCCACAGACGCCACAGACGGACGAACGGACGAACGGACGAACGGACGAACGGACGGGCGGACGGACGGACGGACGGACGAACACAACAGACGTTTTGCATTTAATCGATTTTTCGGTATCAAAGACCCACTAAACATGGACCCTAGCTACACCACGTGTTAAAGGAGCGTTTCACATTTAGCAACCGGATTTGTCCCCTTTTTCGTTACCAAGGCTCGGTGATAAGAGTTTTTCTGCCGAAAATTCGCCGTTTTTCGCACCATCATTACATTACTGTCTCTGTACTGCATTAGACGTTGGTTAGTATTAAACTAATGTGCTAAAAGAGCACATATTTTCTCGCGTTATTGAAGACTGCAACGTAATATTGATGTGGAGCATAATGCATTTTCTGCGCTACTAACACCTTAGCTATTACTTAAAATTCTCTAATTCAAACATAGCGCCTGTGATGCACATATGCATTTATTTTGATAGGAGCAATAATCATTTCTTACTTTGACTAATGAAACAAACAGGAATACATTTGACTGGTATTTGCAGTGAATTATACAGAAGAGAGCAACGGACTTTGCCAGCGCTGCGTTGTCAAAACTGTGCATTCGCTTGGCGAATAAAATCAATTCTTTGCAAAAACGCTTAATACTTTCCCTTATACGGAGTATTATACGTAGTATAGGGAAAGTTATGTAATGCTGCGGAAAATCGATTTTGCGATTTCAACGGAAAATCTCGGAAAGTTTTGGTGGCCCTGATACGAAAAAAGTGTTGTTTTTTTTCTAAACGTCCGTCTGTATGTGTACACCACTAGCAACTAAACCATATCAAACTTTTTTTTTGGCAAACTGACGAAATCCCTATCAATAGGCTAGAGTCAAAAGCTTTGAGATATTGAAAATCTCAGAAATCTTTTTAAAAAATCTTTAATTTTGAATGTACTTTACATAAAGTTTTAAAAATTTCTCAACATTTTTTCTTTACATTTCTTGTAATAGAGTATAATACACATATGAAGATGGCGTAATTCCGATTTTCAGTTTTAACTTTGAATTTTTTTAAATTGAGTATCATAATTTTGTTCCAACGTTTATAACGTTAATTTTATATCACCACTGTACGCTGTATAGGGCAACAAAACTGCAAAGAATATTTACTTAATGTAAGTATTACAATGTTCTTAAGGTATAAGAAAATGGTATATTCAACTTTATTGAAGTCGGGTAGAATGTATATGCAGATGTGGATAAGGTAATTATATCGTCATTTTGAATGCATTCATAATGCGATATATTGGATAGTCTTTGGTTCAGAATGTTCAATTTATATGTGAAATTATCCTTGATTGCCTGTATGATGTGCTGGATATAAATAATGCGAGAAAGTATGTGCTGTTTGGTACCATTTGTTAAGAGAAACCAAAAAGCGGAAATTTCAAACATTTCGTGAAAGGTTCTTGCTAGTTGTTTTTCAAACAAATGTTAATGAGCTATTTTAATGAGCTGATTTTTTAGAACAGATTTCGTTTAAGATAAAAACCTCTACCTACAATTCTGTAGTTTGGAAAAGGTAAGTTTTGAAAATACGGAGAGTTCAACGAAAATGAGATTTGTGCCATTTTTTAAGCGTCCCTTCTTCTATCCTTGAAAAAAGGTAACCCTTTGACTGCCATATATATCAAATTGATACAATTTTTTTCCCCGCCAGGGGAAGCCATATGTATGATTCTAATACACACGATCTGGTGTTGTTTATAGTGCCCTGCAAGCATGGCCTGGCAGCGTAATTTTGAGATTAACATACATGCCATACAAAGGAACTATTTCGAGTGGTTTTTGAGATAATACTTTTTTAGACATTGCATACAATCCAAGCGCAAATTACACGAAAACTACCCTTTTTTCAAAAAATATACATGATATTTTTTAAATTAAAAGATTGTTTACAACCGCTTCTGCCCGAGGCAATAATATCTATCTTCAATGTTGTAGTTTTGAAATTTTAAGTTTTTGCACCCTATTTTTTACTGTCTTAAAGAGGAGAAAAAAATGACAAGGAGGAGGAAGCAAAGATCGCGTGCGGTCCGTGGCCGTTTGTTAGTGTGCTGCACTGGCATTCGCCTGGTGTTGGTCGGAGAAACCAAGTAAAACTACCAATTATAGCAACCGGCCGCCAGAATTCTCCTCCAGACAGCGACCGAATTCGACCTAGATATCTAGCTAACATAAAAAATCCTGGCACCGTCGTGAGTGGAACCCTAGAACATCCCGGTCAGAGACACTGCAGTGACATCAGTCGATGTCCTGAGCCACCTCTCCCAGTCCGTGCGTTCGAAACTTGCGTTGTTTAGTTGTGAACGTGGTGGGGACATTCCGAGTTCTTCGTGTATTACCTCTATGCCACTAACCTTCCATAATATCTTCACCTGACAGGGAACTGTGTGAGAAATGTGTATGTAATTGAAGAATTGCATTCCACTGCCAGAACAAAGATACAAGCAACGAGATAGAGCCAAGGGATGCCATGAACAAACGTGTTCAGGACTGAGATGTAATGTTCGGAGAGCACGATGGAGCTCTTCACAGGGAATCACACAGATAGTCATCACAATCACTCAGATGAGCACTAGTTACCGAGAAACGTCCTGGTAGGTCTTTTAGGTGCAGAAAGATAGCAACTGGGAAGAGTGTGCGGTAAAACTGAAAAGCAAGTTAAGGTTCAAGTCAACAGAAAACCAAGTAGTTCACGAAAGTCTATGCCATTCTGAAGTATCACTAATTTACATCACATATCACTCAAAGAAATGTTTTTGGATTTTGAAAAACAAAATATTTAACTACATTTACCGGTACTCCGAAGAAATTCCGTTATTGCAACAATGGGCGTACAGAAAATTAGAGTAGCAATAAATAAAAGGGAACTTTCAATTCGGAGGCACATACTTAAGATAGCTTCGTCATTATCGGGAACTCGTATGCAGTGGAACAAAAACAAAAATACTGATCAACATGAAATGAGGTCTTGCTGATAACAGGTGCTGAAGTTACTTCGATATGAAAACTCAGAACTTTTTCTCGCTCTCACCTGACGATCAGTAGTTTCCCATGACGTCCAACCTCTGTCAGGCAAGAATTACGATTTCATTACGATGTTTTACAACCTCTTTTGATTCGATTTCTGCTAAATAATTGTGCAAATATGAGTTTTAGACATCGAATTTAGTAATGATAAGGATTTTTTGTCAAAGAATAGAAACATATTAATCAATAAAATGAGTCGTGGCAGCGCAATGGTTAGAACACGTTTGCTTACATGAAAGACCCGGTTCAATTCCTAGCAATGCAGGGGATTTTTACCCATGACCTATTTAGAGTAATCCTGAGGTCCACTCATACTCCTTCCAAAATTAGTATCAAAATTTAATGGATTTATTGACAGTAAATATTGGAAAACGTGTGCACATGAAGCATGGCGCTTGACAAGCCATCTTCTCCCACATCCAGAAAGCATATACGATATTCTATGAACCGTTAATTTACAGAACCGGGGGTTCCTGCAGTAATTAATAGTACAAAGAGTAATAAAAAATGAATCAAAAGAAATATTTGCAACAGTGTAGACTTTTAATCATATGTGTTGCCTAAGGTAAATATTTACCTGATTAAAAGTGTTATAATTCATAAAAAATATATCTAATTTTAGAATGCATTGACTATTATCTGTTATTTCAGAAACTTCGATATCAAATTTAATACGAACTCTTTCTTAGGTATAGTGGAAATGAGACATCTTTTCAGAATCAGAAAACAAAAGAAAAAAGATCCGTGTGGTAATCATAGTGAGTGTGAGGAGTTACGATGCTACTACATACAATATTATAACACAGGTCAATTTGGTAGCAATTAAACTGGGAATACACATTAGTTAATTAGAAATAATGAGAGCGTTTTGAAATAATTATTCTTGGGGTACTTTTACTTTCTCGCTACGGAGTAGAGAGAACGTTATGTAATGCTGCGAGGAAAAACGGAGAATTTTCGGCAGAAAAACTCTTATTACTGGACCCTGGTAACGAAAAAGTGGATAAATCTAGTTGTTAAAATTAGTAAAAAACCCTCTAAAACGTACTATAGCCAGAATATGTTTTGTGGATTCTTGATACCGAAAAATTGAACGACGGCAAAACGCCCTGTCTGTGAACAACGCTAGCGGCTAAACCATTCAGAATATTTTCTCCAAGACTGATATTCCTCAATCGATCTGGCTGAGGTCGCGGCCCCTCGAATTTGAAATCGATATATTAATTTTGGGGGTGCTTTACATGAAACCCCTGGGACATTTTCAATTTTTTTAAAAAAATCCATTTTTTATTATATTTTGTTGCTGGATAGTATGAAGGACATTTAAGAGAATGGTGCAGGACTCGGGTTCGTTGAAAACCCTGATTTTTCGAAAATTGCAAAAGTTCAAATAGTTTTCGGAGTCTTCCAACTAAAATATTAAAGATAGATTTTTATATTAATGATATATGTTCCTTAAAGATAGATTTTGAAAGAAGGCCATGTATAATTTGTCAACAATTTTAGTAATTTTCGCGTAACGTTGCATAAAATTACGGGCGAAAAAGTACGTGCTGTTTTAGCATGACTAGTTTCTTTCCCGGGTTCTGCCGGAACTTCGCTTTCGGCCCAGATGCTGCAAGATTAACTCTCATGATGATTGCTACGCGATCGAAATGATCTTTAGAAAAAAACTGACACCTAAAAATACCTTTTCTCAAATTTAAAAAAAATAATACAGGTGTTGTTCGCAGACACTCGGCGGCAAAGACGGACGGACATTTTTCCTTAAACGGATTTTTTGGTATCAAATCGTGGATTCTGACTACGCAATGTAGTACAAAGTAATTTACCATATATTGGAACAACATTTGTTCACGTTTGTTGTATAAGGGCTCCATAATGAGAGTTCTTCTGTCGAAAATTCGCCGTTTTTGCCGCAGCGCTACCTAACTTTCTCTGTACTACACATACAATTCCATATACGAATGACAAAGCAAATATTGGGGTCATTTAAAAAAAGTCGAAAATGTCGTTGGCGCTTCGGGTAAAGTAGCATCGCAAATTAAAGTAGCCGTTTCAAATACAGGCGGCCTGGATGTCAACGTGATCGATTAGGGAATATCAACTTTGGTGAAAATTCTCTGTACGGTTTAGGCATTAGTGTTGTTTACAGACGGACAGAATCAGTAAGACGACTTGAGAGGTACATTTTTTCGTTATGAAGTTCCTCAAAACATGATTTTGATTGTAGTTCATATTTGAGAAAGTCCTTTTTTACATATGGAAAGAAGGAAAATTCACTTTTCTCACTGGGACAACTCCGTTTTCCGCCCAGACGCTGCAAGATTAGCTCTGATGAAGATAGATAAGCGATGGAAAACATCTTTAGAATAAATATATTGATACCTGACATCAAATTATTAGTTGTCAAGCTCACCAGTGATATTATTTACTAGTCCCTAAGCTTTTCGTAGGATTTTTTCCAAAATCAATACCTCCAGGTGATCTGGCTTACCTTAAAGATCTGCAATTTTCAACATATTTCTTAAATTTTGGGGGTACTTTACATAAAACCTTATTCAATTTTTTTCAAAAATTCTTCCAAAATCTTCCTTTAAATTTCTGGTAAGAATATAGGAAAATACACTTACAAAGATTGCAGAGGTATGATTTTCACTGTTAACTCTAAATTTTCTAAAATTGATAAATTTGAATTTTTTTCGCCGTCATCCAACAATTAAAATATTGGAGATAATGATTTTTTCTTCAAATGAAATTGGTTCTCCGCAATCATTTTTTAAAATTATTATCAAGTACATCTCGAAAGTTTTAGTAATTATCCCATAATTTTGAGTAAAATATGAGCAATATTAAAAAAGATTAAAAACAAGATTTTTCAAAAACTACTCCAATTTTTTCTTTACTCTTTTTTCTAGGGATAGTAGTAAATCTATCATAATAATTCTACATTCATAAGTCGATAGAAACGTCAATTTGCTGTAGTCATTTGTTTTTTTCAAAAATTAAACAAAGGTAATATATTTGATATATCCTCACGTCATTAATGTTTACGTTACAGGTGATTTGTAAACAATAGCATTTTCTCAAAATCGCTTCCAAATATTTTCACGAAAATTTGCAAGTAGAACCAGTTTTAACGCTTCTATAATATTTTTAAATTAAAATTGCAGTTCTATCATTAGTGGACCAAAAACTGGGAAATTCTGAAAAAATGACCTTTAGGCGGCAATAAATGACAGCTGAGAAGAGGGAGGGAAAAAACCGAAAAGCTATCCTGGAGTAAAGGAATTCCATAACTAACCAGTTCAAGAAAGTCTGTGCCATTACGTAGCACCACTGATTTCATTAATAAACCTGTTCTTTAAGATAAACGTCTTTAAATAATTTAACATACATATTTTCGAAACTATGGATAGTTTTCCAGTAAAACTGAATGAATAAAGAAAAAAAAAATATTTTTTTCCAAAAATATGCTTTGCTCAAATCGAGTAAAATTTACTTAATAATACGGAACTATTTTCATTAAAACCTCTTGAATTTCGAAGATTGCAAAAGTTCATAATTTTTTACCTTTTAACTCCTTTAATATTGAAGCTAAAGATTTATTTATCAGTTCTACGTATTCCTCAAAATTCATGTATACCTTTTCAAAATATTATTAGTTAAAGCGTAATTTTGAATTGAAATGTGGAGTATAACAAGTGCATTTCAAAAATATTGTAACTCAATAAACACGGCGTGACAGTGACATTTCACTCGGATAATACTTCGTTAAATTTTGCAAATCGTTAAAAGGTTTTATTTCGTTATCCATTTGAAGGTACTAATTAATTCTTTGACATTAGTAAAAATAGAGAAACTTTTTATTTCATTATAATTTTGCGTTCAAAAGAAAACTTAAATGAAGTTGAAGTGCTAAAATCTTTGTATCTTGCGAAATTGAAATTTCATTAGATGCGGATCTAAAGTGTCCCATTGCAAAGTGTCACACCTCTGCGTTCGTCCCAAACAATTATAAGTCATTAACTGAGACTGTTGCGATAAGGCAGTAAACATGTAGGTGGTAATGTAACGAACACAGAAGTAGTCGATAAGTTCGTTTCTTTAAACGGTTAATCTCGACCGGCAGTAAAGCAATAAAAAGCAAAGAATGTGAGATAGAAATAAATATTTCGGTTTCACGCAACCGACGCATAGTTCTCCGAAAGTTTCTCAACTCAGACACCTACACACGAGTGAGATTGTGGTGTGTATGTTAGTATTTGTCCCGCTTTTCCAACCGCAAAACATCGTTTCTTTATCAGAGAAACTTCTGGGATATATTTCAAGCGCTTCCCGCGAACACCGTTAGTGAAGCAATAAGCGAGAATACGAGAACCGGACTGAGAGCGCCATCGAGTGTTTTTTGCAACGAGCACCACGCGTTCGCTGGAGTTCGACGACCAACGCCGCTGGCACCGGTTCAGGACGCCTCATCAGCAATTCGCCTCGGTAAGAAACGCTTTGCCTCGCGTTATCAGGTGCGGCCCCGTGAGTAGCAATCAGGTTTCTTGATGAGACGCTGTGAGCTTCGCGTAATCACAGATTTCAGGATGCTATAAATAACGAAATAGTTTGTTAAACACTCTCCCATTTCAACACATTATAATTACTCGCACGTCATCTAGTAACCTCTCCAAATCTTTGTCTCCGACTCATCAAATCAATTGTCACTTTATCTCCGAGGTCCTTGATCGTACTCAAAGAGGCTTTCATCCATTGTATTCTGAACTATGTGATAAAATATCAAATAACATCTAAATATCTGGAAAGCCCTTCGATAAGGGAAGTGAATGCACAATGGTGATTTGTGTGTGCAGATTCAGCGACGCCTGTACACGGAGAGCGGAGCGGCGCACCGCCTGTCTCCGAAATGAGAACCCTCGGGATTGTTGCTGGCCTCTTGCTCCTTGCCGGGCTGCACTATGCTTCGGCGATTGAAGGTATGGTAATCTCCGACCGTTCCTCTCTTATCAAGTTTCTATTAAAATGAAAGGGTACAATTAATTAACTCGTAAGAATATACCAAAATGCACAAATGGGACTGGCAATACTGCTCCGAACACACAGACTTTTCGGTTTAAATTCTCAAATTATTTATTCTTTTGTCAAGAGATTCGTTATATTTAAATTAAATATTTTCACTTACGGTTGATTCAAACGAAAGAGATCTGAGGATAGATCATCTAGGACAGGGATGCCAGCAAATTTAGTCCGTTAGTGACCTTTCAGACACGAGTTTGGCGTGCTCCGCGGTCTCATACGGTGGAAACCGGAGGCCCGAGCTTCACAAAATAGTGGGAAACGCCTGACATTGCTTCTAACAAGCAAAAAAAGTTAAATTGTTGTATATTTATAATAATAATAATAATAATAATAATAATAAAAGAAATATATTTAGTAATCACCCCCCCCCCATCACCGGTATTATGTATTATGAAAAGTTTCGCAATGACGCTAAACGATAATTTGTTAATTATTATATTGTGAGTTTTGCTGTCAAGATTATCCTTTCTATAGTTAGTATTTAAGTGTATTGACGTTGCAAATTCACATTCTGGGTAAATGTCTTCTGCATTCTAAACATTGCGCATAATAATGCGTCTTCATACACTCAGAAATTCAAACATAACAGAAATACAACACCTATACTCAATACCTCCTCCAAAGACAGAAGGAAAGTTTCAGAATCCATTGGTATTTTGCGTTTTGTTGCACAAAGTGTTGACACGTGATTAACGATATGAGTTACATTCGACTCTGCGAATAGTTGGTGCCTCGTCTCTGCGAAATGAGTAGAGGCGAATTCTCGTCTTTCTTCTTCAGCGTCTCACCACTCTCCAAGACTACACTGGCGACGCACGTTGGGATGACAAACATTGTATCCGTTTCCTAAACAATCAACCGATATTTTCTAATTTATTCTTTTTCATAAAATCTATTTACGTGCCACGACAGTAGTTCTCCCTCACAATCAATTATTCGTTTTCTCCATCATATAACAATACTTATTTTTAATATGATCATTAGAAACGGTCTTCCAATGCATTAAATAATTTGTGAAATGGCATTTTCTGTTAACATTACGCCGTTACTCTTTCCTGTCCGAAATGGCGGCAAGTCGCCATTAAGGGGGGGGACAAAATTTTTGAATGGGAAGTGGAGGGGCTGCGGAAAGAGAACTGAAGACTAATATCTTATCATGAGATAGGTCTTGTGCACTACTACTTCCTGTAGGACAAC
Source organism: Gryllus longicercus (assembly GCA_038098605.1). NCBI lineage: Eukaryota > Metazoa > Arthropoda > Insecta > Orthoptera > Gryllidae > Gryllus > Gryllus longicercus. Next base: position 772,909 of record JAZDUA010000581.1, on the reverse strand, counting down.
CTGAGGAAACGTATTTGGACGGAGTTCGAAAAAAATCGTCAGTAGGTAGCTCTGGACATTCTGCAAGGAAATTTTGCGCAAGTGTCACCGATTCCGGGCTGCGCCTGCATACAGCCTTCATTTGCAAGTCCCATGTTGCAATTTTCACAACTGTAAATGATTGAGCTTACGGCTACCCTGTAAGAGTACACAGTTCTCGAACGCCTCTAACCAATAAAAGGAAATACGGAACATGAAATGGCTTAATTTTTAATTCTGCTATCGAAGAATAACATGGCGAACACCTACTTTGACATCAAATACTATTCAGAATGAAAGGAAAGATGGATGTATTATTTGGGAGGTTAGTGTACCTTGAACCGCCTTGCCATAGCCGCCATTGATAATAACAAATAATAAGTCAAAGCACTGCTAATAAAAATAAAAAATATTATATCTCAAAAGAGATAGGTAATAAAGTATTGGTACGATATGTTTCTCAATTAAATATACCATTGTCTAGTCTGAGCAACCCTTATGCATACAATACTTGTGATTAACCCAACTACTCTGATAGATACGCAAATATATTTCTGCAAATACGAGTAATATTTGGATTTTTACCTTTCATTAAATAACGAAGTTCTTTTCTGTGAAATTCAGGAATTTGCCTGTGATGTAAGGCTGTAATATGTACTAAAAATTATATTGGTGGTAGGTGATACTCGCTTCTAACACAAGAAATTTGTGAAACAATTTATCGTGCAATAAATACACAATTATAAACTAGTTGCATAATATATTGCTTCAGGTCCTCCATTTTTTAAAGTATGTAAATACGTTAAAACTAAATTAATATATGTTTTGAAACAGAAGAGGATAGTGCAATATGATACGTATAATAAAATGGCATGGGCAAATTCATTAAATAACAAAAAGTGCTTGGCATGTTGTAGTTGGCGACTCCTAAGGTATGACCAGGAGATCATTGCCTTCCCCTTATCATAGCGCCTAGGATTTCTTACCGAATAAGTGATTAGATTTGGGGTAGAATCTATATCTTATTGATAACCATTCTTTACTAATTTCAGATAAGTGGGTCCGTATAGGCTTAAAAGAAACTATTCTTTCCGGGGATTTAGAAACAAAGTATTTGATAACCTACTTAAAAACATTTCTTATAAAAACAAATAACAAACAGCTCCAGTGGTAAAAATCCTAATTTCAGTAAAATTGTATTTTGTATATGGCTCAAGAGGTGACTAACGCCGCCCTCTTTTTTTTAAAACGATAATAATAATAATAATAATAATAATAATAATAATAATAATAATAATATCTAAGGCCAGGGACCTTAGTATCTTAAATTAGTGTCTTACCCTCTTAATATTTAAAATAACACAAGATGTCCGGGGAGGAAACGTCGAAAATTCGTGAAAAAACTCTTAGGCAATTTTAAGCATATTTTGTATAATAAACTACTGGGTTATTCCGAATGGTTGGGCCGCAATAAACACTCAAACGTTGGTTTGAAAAAACGCTTTACATGCAATTTTCATTACAGAAGCATAGAAACACTCCATAAACATAAATTGCTTATTTACTAAAGAAACGAATATATTTGTTCGCAAAAAAAAATTAACCCAGAAATGAAAAAGCAGTCGAAATGTGTAAATTGGGCACTTTTCTATTTCTATGCTATTTTTTTCTTTCTGAACCCATATATTAATTTCTTTTGTAAATAATAAACAATTTACATGTTTGTTGAGTGTTTCAATGCTCCTCTAAAGCACATTTTTGCTAGAAAGAATTTTTACTAGCCAACTTTCGAGTGCTTATTGCGGCTCAACTATTCGGAATATCCCAGTTGTTTATCAGAAAAAAATATGCCTAAAATTGTCTTAACAGTTTATTTGCGATGTTTCGAAGTTTGTTCCCTGGTCATCCTGTATATCTAATCCAGCCGAATTCTTTTTGTCGGGAGGGGGCATTACAGATATTTGTTAAATGATAAACATATTTGTTATTACATTGTATATTATTTGTGTAGTGTATACGATACTATATAATATTATTTTCTTAAATAATTACATAATTCCAACATAAATATTTAAATACATTTTATTAAATAAAGGAAGGTAACAAACAAAACTATAGCCCTTTTGAATCCGCCACTGTCAAAGGCGTAAATTTTCTCTCACTAGTTTGTTTTCTAATTCCATTAATTTAGGCTAGCTTTTCGCCGTTGTCCCACCCTCTTTCCCGCTGCGACATTTCGGCGTCTAAAAAACATTTTTCACAATTTTCTCAATTTTTCATTTTCCTAATAGTAGAATTGAAACATGACTTGTTATAGAAAAGTAAAATGAGGTTCTATACGTAAATTTTAATTGAGAAATTTGGTGCAGCTCTTTATAAAATGTCCATTTCAAGTGATTCTGAATGAAATAAATTGGTCTCTTCACTCTCTCAGAAAAATGTATGCCTCGTGAATAAATTCTCAAATGTTTTGGCTGTTCATATCCGATAAAATAGTATTGTACTTGATTAACAAATGGCGGCCATTTTCGTTTTCACGGCTGTAGACCTTTATGGTTTGGTAAATTCCAAAGCGCTAGGTTGTAACTTTTTAAACTAAAATGCATTGGATTCAGTAAACTGTCGCCTTTAAATCAAAGTGTTATTTACCTACTACTTATTTCTGTTTATTCTTTCAACTACATATAAATTCATATTACATATGTGTCGACTAGTAGTCTACTACCGTATATTTATCTACTGTTTATCAGTGATAAATTTCTACTTTGAGATTCAACCCACAGTAAGTTTTAAAAAATTGTAAATTTACGCGAAAAAGCGTCATTTCCACGCGGGGGAGAAGTGGCTTTAAGGAATAAATATATTATTTTCCAGCCAATTTCAACGTTAATGTAAAATGACCTTATTTTCATTTTCAAATAAGTTTTAAATGGCAATAAAGTATATAAAAATAAACCGGAAGTGTCTCTACGTGCTTTTTCAATTTGAAACTTTTAAACATTTTTCCACCTCTCTTTTTCGATTTGTAAAACATATCAAATCAATTGTTGTCTTTCTGTTCATCTGTGTGAATCGATTTAAGTAAAGTAATCAATCTATCAACATGAAATTTCAGTACAATATATACACTACCCATGGGTTCGACGTATATACCCTTAACGGCTGATCGGGAGAAGTGGCTTAGGGCATCAACTAAGGGCATTGTAGTGCCCCAGACTGGGTGGTCCTAGGTTAGTGTCTTCATGATGGAAGTATTTTTCGACACTAGCAAGAAAGCTAGGTCGAATTCTGCTGTGTGGAGGAGAATTCTAGCGGCCGGCTGCTTTGATCAACATCAGGCAAATTCCGGAGCAGTACCCTAACAAGCCACGGACCGCGCGCGATCTTTCCTTCCCCTTCCTTGGGCTATCCTCGTCCCTCGCACACTCTTACACTACCACACATGCATGGAGACAGGTCGGGAACTTATTGCTTGTCCCCGCTGGGGGATGAATTGAATTAATGCCTTATTTTACGTGGCTTGCTCTTCCGTCTGACCACGCAAATTTCGCTACGCTCCTTTCACCAACTAGCAGAGAAAGGAGGTATTTCTTGGGCGAGAAACGGGCGACTTGAATTTAGCTCAGAGGCATTTAGTCTTGAGGATCTTTTACATGCAAGTAAATCTACTAACATGGGACAGCCGGCTTTACTTCCCCTCCGAAGGAAGGCGTACGAAGGATTTTTTCGCCCTTAAAAATCCACGGCTTCGATCGGGTTTGAATCAACGAACGCCAACTTGGGTACAACAGTCCGAAACGCTAACCGTTACACCATCGCCGCCGCCGCCGGGGATGCATCTCTGATGGAAGGTACCTGGTGGGGGAGACCCTGCTAACGGACGGTAGGTCGGCGCCGGGTCTAGCGCTACCTCCCGAGCAAAAGCACGCCCTGCGTACGGGGCTAATGACCTTACGAGCTGCCGCGCCCGGAATCACTATTAATCCATCAACCTGACAGCTGTCAGGCCGTCTGAGGGCAACTGTAGCGCCTGGAGCACTCAGCCGAATTACTGCAAAATTGTCTCCAGCCCCTAATCAAACTAAACGGACTGGAGGTTTTGGGAGTTTCTAACGGATATTTTGATTGTTGAGGGTGTCGGGCCTCTGCCCGAGTTCGATCCATACAGCGTTTGTTGTGGCGTAGCGGTATGAATACCGGCAAGGTAACTTTGAGGACCTGAGGAGCGGAAAAACATTTGTTGGATGAAAACACTTTTGTTAGTTTATGTAGTAGTATAATATTGTGGAGCGTTTAGAAACAATGCGAGAAAATATGTGCTTTGATAGCGCCGCTAGTTTAAAAATGTTATCCATTTTTCGGTTGCGTAATGGGAGATCCGAAACATTACTTTAAGAATATTATAGAAGAGCAAAACCTCATCCTACACAGAAATTTTTGTTAAAAATACGGAGCCGTATTTACGAAAATGTCGTTTACGGGTTACTATTAATGCGAAATTATAAGCTTTTTTTCAAAGAAAAGTTTTGAGTTTCCAAAAATAAAACTTATTTGGAGTAATTTTAAGCATTTCTACCCACACACATTCAATAATGTGTACAAATGGCAGTAAATGAAACGCGTGAGTCACTTCACTTATTTATTTAAAAAAAACAAATAAAAACAGAAAAATGACATTTATGTCATCTTCAAGTGCATTAGCACTTTTCGCGCAACATTTTTGAAGAAACAATTTGGAGCAGTGTTTGAGAACATGGCGTTTGAGCGTTTCCGAAAATGTGGAAATTTGAGCTAATTTTTACAAAAAACTTTTGAGTTTTCCAGAAACTTTATCAGACATAATATGAAGCACGTGTACTCATTAATGTAATAATGTAATACAAATTGTCGCTAATATAAATATTAACGACGTGAGAGGCTAGTAAAAAATACATGTGCAAATTTAAAAAAAAGCAACCAGCTTTTTTGCCAGCAATGCAGCTAAATGAGGTTTATCTCATCTTCTATAGCGAATTTAGCAGTCACCACCAAAAGTTTAAAGAAAAAATGCAGAGCAGTTTTTGAGAAATTCTTGTTTTGGGGACTTTTTATTATTGCACATATTCTAATCAATATGCGAAAACATCTACAATTTTCAAAAAAAAAAAGTGCAAGACTTTGTGAAATACAATAAATTTCATTTGAAGGAAAAATACCTATCTTCAATTATTAGAAGGCACCGCAAAAACTTCAGTATTTGCGTTCAAATCTCGAAATCGATTTTCCGACGCTTTTTACATAACTTTATCGATTCTACGTTTATTACTCCGTACATACGTACGTATACGAGAAAGTAAAAATTGCCTTATTTTACGCACAATTACGAAAAACTACTCAAATTTTCGAAAAATTGAACTTTTAAAATCTGTGTCTAAAAAAGAAATTTGCTCTGAAAATCAATCAACCCGTTTCAAATGCAATGGGCTCACATCGATCGAAGGATATCAGCTTTCAATATATTATTTCTGAGCTTCTGGTTAGAAATATCGTGTAATTATGTCCAATAAATTATTTTAAGAAGGTCAACCGTGTATAATGATTAAAATCAATACATGAGTGCTGAGATTTGTTTTGGATTATGGATGTTTCGAGCATGTAAGCAGAGAGTATGTAGGCATGCAGTTAAGTGCACTCATCGTCAGGAGATCTATTAAATTACAGTTTTTACTTTTTCCTACACGTACGTATGTATACTGAGTAATATACGTACTATGGAGAAAAGTATGTAATAATGCGGAATATCGATTTCGAAATTTCGACAAAAATACAGGTTTTCGAGTCCCCGGATCAGTGGTTGCTGGTGCCCCAACAGTCGGAACGTTGCACCTCCATCGAATGACGGAAATGTAATATCCAAAATTCAAAATAAGAAAATATAATAAAATTGTAAGCAATTCAAATTAATTAAAACTAAGTTAAAGAAAAGTCCATATTGCTGCATTACTTACGTAATTTTATGCGTCGTGACCGAATTAGGTATATTATACACCTCCCGCGCGCAAGGTTCTGGCTTTGATTTCCACTGGACACTTAAGTTCGCAACAAGCACTATTGCTTCGTCATATTTCACACAAATAAAATTGTTTTATTTCGAAACTATCACTACCCTAGTATATTTTGTAACAAAGATCCTTCTACATACACGCTCATATTCCACCAGCGCTCTCCGTGGTGTAACTGCAGCCTGCTGCATCTACCGAGAAAGGGACTTCCTTCCAGATCAACCAACTTTCCCCAAAGAATTCATCAAGTGTAAATTTTAAATCAGTAAATTGAATATCAAAGGAAAACAAATTCTCTAAACACCATAAATAATGCATAAATGCCGTCAATAATTGATTGAACTTATGTACTTTCAATAAGAAGCGAAATTCATAAAATGACGTTGCAGCGAGGCAGACGAAGATTGAATTTTGGTATTCCCCTGAGACTCCGTCGCCGCGCGGCGCTAAACAGCGCAACTCGTCTGGTTGTTCGACCAAAAGACCGTATGTTGCCCATAATAAATCGAAAGGCCAAAGAATAAATGCAGTAAACCCAGTAATACAGCTAAGATCCAAGACCGTGGTGCAATATCTGGCTAGGCACCAGAGAGGCAGTTGGACGCTCTTTGGTTTCAAAACGATTGCGTCAATATTGCTGCAATATCTTGAATATTGAATGTCATTAAGAGAAAAATGTATATTCCTACGATATTAAGAGAACTTTATCGGTTATATCTGGGGGTTGTGCAACCGTGCAACCTAAGCAAGAGTCGCCACTGCCCCGATACCAAAAAAAGTGTTGTTTTCCCAAAAACGTCGGTCCGTCCATCTGTCGTATGTGAACAGAACTGGCACCTCACCTATACATAGGCCTTTTACCGAATAAATACGTATCGATCTGGTCTCGCTTGAAGATATGTGATTTTGAAAATTAATCATTTTTTGGATTTATTTTAACTGAAGCCCCTGAGACATTTTCAAAATTTTCTAAAAAATTGCTTTAAGTTTTGTCTTTAAATGCCTTGTAAGAATAGAGTGAAATGTATTTCGAAAGGTCAAATAGGTCTTATTTTTCACTGAATTTTCGAGAATTGCGAAAGTTTGAATTTATCGGCGTCTTCCTACGACTACAATATTGAAGATAGATTTTTGAGTTCGCTTTTAAGATAATGGCGTTTAAGCGTAATTGTAAATGCGAAATTTAAAGCTCTTTTTCACAGAAATATTTTTGAGTTTTCTAAAAACATCATTTGAAGCACAATATCTCACAAATGCAATAGTAATTACAAATTGCTAGAAATATGCTTATTAACGGCGTGAGAGGTATTTAAAAAGATTACATTTGTGTGATTTTTGAAAAAACAAATAATACTCCAAAATGAACATTATGTCATATTCAACAGTGCAATTAGCACTATCAGGTGGAAATCTTTGAAAAAATCGTAGCCATCTTTTAGAAAATACGGAATTTTGAACTCATTTTCACAGAAATGTTGGGATTTTGAGAAACTGTATGTGACATTATCTAAAGCACATGTATTCATAAATACAATCATATGAACAAACCGCCGCTAATTAAAAATTAACGACGTGGTATACATCTGAGATCTTATAAGAGTACATTTAGCAGTCTCACTAATAAAAGCACTTCACTAACAAAATTTGGAGCCGCTTTCGATAAAATCTTGTTTATATTATTTCTTTTTAATATTGCACAAAAAATACTAAGATTTTCAAAAAAAATTTACATGACCTTGAAAGATTTAAATATGAACAAAAATGTTGCCTGAAAGAAAAATGTCTCTTTTTAATTTTGTAGTTGTTGGAAGATACCGAAAAAAATACAAACTTTTGAAATTTTCAAAAATTCAGAGTTAACAGAAAAAAACGGACCTATGTCATCTTTCTCAGTGTAGTTTACTCAAAAAAATTAAAGGAAAAATTTGGAGACGTTATTGAGAAAATTTTTGAAAATGTTCTAGGGGCTTCATTGAAAGTACTCCAAAATTTTAAAGAAAGTTTTTCAAAATCGCAGCGCCTTAAGTCGGGCCAGATCGACTGGGAAATACCCGTTTTGGAAATAATTCTACGTATGGATTAGGGGGTAGTATTGTTAACAGACGGACGGACCGTCAGGCGGACGGACGTTTCGAAAAAAAAAAAAAAAAAAAAAAACACTTTTTCGATATCAACGGACCCCTAAACTTATATTTCAGTTGATCACGAAATCAATTTTCCGCAGCATAACATAACTTTTTCTGTACTACGTTTATTACTCCGTATATACATACGTATGTATTCGAGAAAGTAACTAATGGTGTTACAGAATGGCACAGACTTGTCGTATTCATTTTCTCATTCTTTCAAAAATATTACATTTGTATAATTTTTGAAAAACGAAATAACAAATTTATACAGCAAGATTAATTCATAGTAATCTTGAACAATGCTATTAGCACTATCTGTTGGAAAAGTTTGAAGAAAAAATTTGGAGCCATTTTTGAGAAAATGGTGTTTGAGCGGTTTTGAAAACGCGAAATATTGAGCTCATTTTCACGGAAAAAGTTGAGTTTCCGGCAAACTATATCTCACATTATTTAAAGCACATGTACTCATAAATACACCTACTTGATGTATTTACATATGTCTCTAAATTATTCGCCCAAAAATTCATTTTTTTAAAAATACAAAATGTATTTAAAATACATATTTCAAATACAAGTATTTAAATCCTGCCCATTACAAATAATACATTTGGTGCAAATACTATTTTCAAGCAAACATCAAAACAAATTTGACAATTATAGCTGCTTTTCATATAGGTAAATCATGCCCCATCAATAAGACGTAATTCACAAAAATGAGCTCCCGAGTGGTTGTAGCATTCCAATCTGATATTCCCTCAAAGCCAGCAGTATTTGAAATATGTTTTAAATAATTCTTAAAATATAAACATGCAAATGTATAATAAAAATTGATTGTAAGAAACGACCAAAGAAATATGAAATAATATACAAATTCTAACTTACGAAGTACGTCTACGAGGCGTAGTAAATTCGGAGCGGGCGATTACTTTGGTCTTCAAATTACCCAAAAATACTCAATTTTCAAAAAATTGAATATGTCCTTATTTGATGATCTATTTTTAATAAACACATTTCATGAAGAAAAAAATGTATCCGCATAAATTGGAAGCACAGTCAATTGGGAGCGGGCCATTAAGCTTCTCGTAAAATTACACAAAAAATACTCATATTATTAAAAAACGTGCTTTTGCTAAATATAAAGGCATTGTTAACATGAAACGCAACGTTGTGCAGACGGGGAGGGTGGCGTAAAGAATGAAAAAAAGGTGAAAAAAAATAAGAAAGTTTTTTATACACACACTTCATTAAGAAAAAAATGTATCCGCATAAATTGGGAGTGGGCAACTGATGGTTAGTAATCTTTACTTCATAGTTATTTCAAATAAATTTTAAATAATTTTTAAACGTATAACAAAATATCCAATGTAAGAAACTAACACAGAAACATGAAAAAATACACAATTCTAATTTAAGTAGCATCCAATTAACTCAAAACACTTCTAAAATAACGAAGCGTAGGATTTTCAGAGCGGGCGATTAAGTTAGGACTCCCAATTACAACAAGAAAAAATACTCATAATTTCCAAAAAATTCAACATTGCCTTATTGGAAGATGTTTTTGATAAACACATTTCATTAAGAAAAATTAATCCTTCATAATTGTAGTTGTAGGAAGACAACAAAAAATTTTAATTTTTTCAATTTTCGAATATTCAGTTTTCAACCTACATTAGCATTCTCCATACGCCATTCTCTTAAATGTCCTTTAGGCTATTCAACAAAATTTAATCCAAATTGATAGCGCCATTTTTTTTAATGTCCCAGGAGCTTCATGTTAAGTACCCCCAAAATACAAAAATATATTTCAAATTCAAGGGGCCGCGATTTTAGCCAGATCGATTCGGGAATATCAATTTTGGAGAAAATCTGCAAATGGTTTAACCGCTACAGTTGTTTTGTGCAGCAATACGTAACTTTCTCTTCTTATGACGATCCTTCTCAAGCGCGAGAAAGTAAAAAGGGCCGTTTTCGCAGAATTTGGTTCCGAAATCCAGGTTGGTCTTCATGAAATCTATTCTCAATAGATCTCTAAAACACATCTTCATTTTCCAAAATATTAGTCGACTTTAGTTTAAATTGTGAGAACTTTGTCAGGCTTTACCAACTGGTTTACTGCAATGCTTGCACGCGGTTTTTACAAGCATAGGCAAGTAGTTAAGGCACGTGTCTGATAAGCCTAGGCTTTCCAAGTAGGAAGGGGGGGGCGGCATGGGGGGCCACTCTAAAAGGCCTAGAGCAGGCGTTTTCAAAAAATTACCAACCCTTTTTCAACCACTGCTCCCTTGACCTAAACAAAACTTCCTGCGGCTCCCCTGGCTGGTAACAAGTTTCAAATATAAGGGTTAATATAGGCCTACTAAAGATTCAGCACAAATAAGTAATAAAATAGGTTATTATCTAAAGAATCTGGCAAATTCAAACTCCTTACTCTAAGAATGTAATTCTTTCTGCTCAATCAACCAATCAGAAGTCGTTGGCGAATTCTTTTCATGTATTCTGTAACATTGAAAATGTCCCTATTTGAAATTCAAACTTAATTTATAAATCAAAGGTTGAGGGGGCGGCTTTAGTCTCGTTTAAATCATTTTTAAAATAAAAATATGATTTATGCTGTTATAGTTTTTAGAGAACCTAAATTTGTTTTAGAAAATATCAAGAAAATTTAGCGCCTTTGAAAATTTGCCGCCGTAGGCACGTGCCTACTGTGCCTATGCGTAAATCCACCTCAGCTAAAAGTTTAAAGTCACTCACTTCCCTTGCAGATTAAAATGAGGGTATTTGCCCATCTTGAAGCAATAAGTTTGTATTTGTGATCAACAAAGGACTCATGAATTCCTAATCTGCTTCATGCAATTCTAAAAAGTTTGTGGTTTCCAGCCGTTTTCTGTTATGAAAAAAAATTGTGACCATATCACTGATCCCCACATCAATATTGGCAGTAGAAGAAGAAAATATAAGGTTTTAAGAACCTCAACAAAATGTAACTCTTCATATGTTCTAATGAAACCTAGCTTTTGTATCGGTCAAAAAGAGCCTTAAAGGTCATTGAGGAATCAAGCACCCTCCTCAAGTCCTTGATAGTTTAAACTTTTTTGAGGTTCACTACATCTACTGAATGCAATCACTTTTGAATTTTCAAAAATTTCAAATAAATAAATAAAATTTTCAAAGCTCTTGCACATTATTTGATTTGAGTGTTTCACGAGATTTCTGAATGTTTAGTAGGGTAGAAGTAGCAATATTATAATATTATGTAACCAATTCACAAAAGTATGCGCTGTTGAAACACCAAGGGTTAATCAATCTTTCTTGTAGAATTATGATATTTGCATTTATTACCTGATATTATGTGGACTGTCTTCTCTTTATCACTCACTAACATTTTGTTTTAAAAGGAACAATTTATTAAATTCCTAACATTATTTTTCTAGATGCTGAAATTTCACAAAAATTTTACCAAGAATTCAAAAAGTACAGAGAAACCAAACACATTACACCTGAATTTCAAGACATTCTCCATGAGTTCTCATTTCAAGGAGCTGACATAAGAGCTGGGACTGTTCAGCGTTTGGGAATGTGCAGTGTTTGCAATGCAGTTGTTCGTACAATTTTAACATTCAAACAAGGTGGAACACCAGAAGAGGATATAATAGACATGTTGGAAGATTTGTGTGTACTTCTCAAAATAGAAAGTGAGAGTGTCTGTGCTGGAGTTATTGAGACCAATGCAGTAAGTCTCCATCAACCAAATCCAATAAATTTAGTGTATTTCTTTGCTTATTTAATGAATTCCTTCCTTTGCAGGATATTTTCATGTACATTATGGACAACAATCCTAACTTGCCAGCAGAGCGTGTTTGTGGTTTACTTCTCCAAGATGGACAGCAGACTTGCAATCCTAAATATGCCATTGAATGGACTCTGGAGGTTCCTTTGGGTGAGAAACCTCAACCAGCAGTCAAAGAAATACCTGTAAGTATTTACTTAAAACAGAAATTGTGAACAATGAGATATCAATGTTATTTACATCAATATACTGGCAAGGCATCGCAAAACACTTTTCGATAACTTTCCATTTTCAGGAAAACGGAGAGTCATACACGGTTGTTCAAATCTCGGATATTCATTACGATCCTCGTTATACCATTGGTGGAAACGCTAACTGTGGAGAACCCACTTGTTGTCGTCAAGACCAGGGTAGTCCAGCCTCTCCCTCAGATGCAGCTGGCTACTGGGGAGATTATAGGAGTTGTGATATGCCTTGGCATGCTGTAGTAAATGCTTTGGAACAAATAGAAAAAGAACATCAGGTAAATACGGTATGAATGATAAGGATCCAATATTACAAATTTCAATTAATTACCTCTGCAATCTTTTCAGAATATAGATTTTGTTTACTTTACTGGAGATTTGGTTGACCATGGAGTATGGGAAACAAGTCGTGACTTAAACAATGGTATTTTTAACCAATTTTATGCCGAATATCAAAAAAAATTTCCAAATACTCCTTTATTTCCAACGTTGGGAAACCATGAACCACATCCACTAAACGTGTAAGTACCCAACAAAGTAAAAAATCTTGATCTACGTACTTTCTCTTATTTACAATATTCTAAGAAAAACAAAAGCCATTATTTGTACTCTCCAACAGTTATACTAGTTTGAAATTTATGCTGTAAGGATACTATACTGGGTCTTTATTGTAACTCGAAACTCATGTCTCGTTTTGGGAATTTGGCAATGCGTGAAATATCTTCGGCATCCCTCTCACTTTCAGCAACCCCTGGCCGCGTGCCCTCAGATTTCAGGCTGAGAAAACGTTTCTAATTTTAGTGGGAAGAAAGAGAAAGCAATTGTTCTGTCTGAAAAGAGTATCCTGTCTCTTGCTAATGGTCACTTTGAGCATTTACTCGAAGGTCAGTTTTTTGACATATTAAGGAAATTATATTTTTTTCTTTTTTATTAATTATTTTTCAGTAATTATCTATTACTACCTATTTATATTTTATTAGTATTTTTAATAATTTTATAAAGATTTTCTTATTTGCTTAGTATGCAAAACCATTATTATTGTTATATATAAAGAATAGTTTGCTGGTAACACTTCACGAGGTATCTTTCTGATTTCTCCGAGCTGGCTTTCATTAAATAATAATTGTGGTTATGCGTCTGTTAATAAATCAATAAGACACAACTTCCCTCCACAGTATTACAATTTTGTCCCTTAAGCATACTGGACAGACTCGCTTAAAGAGACATTTCGTTTTCCTGCCCATACCTCAGCCCACCTCACACACTCTGTAGCATGAAGAGATTCTGGTGTGTGAGCCACTTTCCTGCTGACCCAAGATCTCGAATGGGAAAAATGCACAAACAGGAAAGTTGGTGCAGCAAATGACCTGACAATCGCCTCCTCCTCTGCTCTCAACGTGCCAGGTACAGGTGTCTCCAAAGGTGGCAAAGAGATGTCATTGCCAAATTACCAAAACAAGAACAAGTGCTCTCAAACATGGGTTGCTAGTTAAGTTAAAGACCCTGTAGATTCCATGACCTAATAGAAAAATGTATGTGAATATTTTAGGTATGCACCACAGACTGTCAAAGATGAAAGTCTCTCAACTCAGTGGTTGTACAATGCTTCATTAAATCACTGGCTAAATTGGTTACCAGAAGATGTATCAAAAGATGTTCTAACTGGAGGTTCTTACACTACAATTGCAAAGCCAGGACTTCGTGTTATAAACCTAAACAACAATGTTTGCTACACATTCAATTGGTAACTCTAACATGAGCATCACAACTATGAAGTACCTATAAATTATTGAAATGTTTTATAAATGATCTGTTCACAGGTGGCTTCTTGATGATCATGGAACAGACCTTTTACGAGATCAACTTAACTGGTTGACTGAGATATTATTACAGGCTGAGAAAGCAAATGAAAAAGTGCATATATTGGCTCACATACCTCCAGGTGTATCTGATACACTAAACTCATGCAGCAGAGAGTTCCGAAGAATTATAGACAGGTATGGAAATAAGTTTCAGCAAGTTTTGCTTCCACTGTTACTTAATTGCAGATGACAGCAATTAAAAAGTCAACATTGTCAGAGTATTTAAAATCTTCTGGGCAGATTTAATTTTTCTATCATTCGTGAACATTATTATCATCATTATCACCTTGACAACTATTTCAGGTTTGAAAACACAGTTGTAGCTCAATTCAATGGTCACACTCACAATGATGAATTTCACATTTTCTATTCGTTGGAAGATCCTGAAAGAGCAACAAATGTTGCTCTGAATGGTGGAAGTGCTACAACTTACACTTACCTCAATCCCAATTATAAAGTATACAAAATTGATAAAACAACTGGGGTAAGTTACAAAAATTCTAATATTATTTAATGCTTACATTATTTCTGTCTCCTGGTAACTGTGGTCATGTGCAGCTTGTGATCGACTCAGAAACATGGACCTACAACTTAACTGATGCCAATCTTAATGGAAACGCAGTTCCCAAATGGTACAAACTGTATTCTTTCCAAGAAGAATATGGAGTGAAATCCCTAGTTCCATCAGAACTAGATGATTTGGCCCACCGAATGGCTAAAACACCAGCACTTTTGGAAAAATATCATAGGTAACGAAATATTTAGAAAACATCAATATCTAATACATAGGACTTTGTTTCGCAAGATTGAAGATTTGACATTAAAAACCTTTTATCTGCTGAAACTGCTAATTGAATTAGTCAGTAAATATTTAAGACAAACTTTCACAATGTTAATCTGCCTTAATTTTTGAACTTGTTCAAATTACATGGTTGATTCAGTATTCAATATTACAACTTCAATGAGTGATAAAATTAATGTTTTCCACGATTACAGATTTTATGTAAAGGATTCTGACGCCAGACAAGGCTGTGACAGTGGTTGCCGACAGAGACATTTATGCCAGATTGTGACAGATCACGCCCCTGATACATCACATTGTTCAACCATTTATCAGTAAGCAACAAACAAAATGTTGAACAAGCTACTGCTGTTTTTGTTCATTACTATTTTTATACGAGTTCTTTTTTTTTCTTTTTCTTTTTTTTGTGAAACTTAGCACATGGTAAATTGAACTGCTAAGTAAATAAAGTGCCATATTTCATGAATTCCAATTTATACACCTATACATCACAATTTCAAACCCAAAGATTTCCACAACCAAACATTTTTCTCCTTGTCTTTTTGCAAATTAATAATACAAAAATTTTCACAGGCACACTCCAGGCAAGTGCCCTTACATCCAAAGTATTGTAGATGCAGCCATCAAAGCAATACAAACAGTCAGCTGATATTTGGAAATGAAATCCAAGATATTTTACACCTCAAATGGTATATTTAATCGTTTACTTCTAAATTCGGACACAAAACAACTAATCAAATTTTAAGAAAAATGGATATTTCCATTTCTTCTTAAATACAATTTACAGAAACAAGTAAATAAGGTAACATTAAACTATTACCAATACATTATTTTTGCAATATACACTTCTCTCACTTCTGTAGCCTTTTATGGAAGAAAATCTGGCAAAAAATATGTCAAAATGAAAGGAAAGGAAACAAGTCTTTTCAAGTCAGATAATAAATATGTTATGTCTCAGTAGTTACAGTTAGTAAGTCAAGTCTTTCAATGAAGTATTTGTGATGTTCCAATTAATAGAAACTGAACACTGATTTTTCATAATCATGACATATCAAATGGAGGAAGTCATACCAAATCTACTAATGAACACAAAAAAATTAAAAGAATTAATTTTAATAATATATACTACATCTTAAACCATTTCAGAATGAATCACTTTTCCTTTATGTGGCGTCATACAGTAAAATTCAGAATTTTTGACATTTGAGATTTTAACATTTTCTAAATATTTAGTTTCCTGAATAAAATGGTATATACATCATTTTGAAATGCACTCTTTTAACATATTGTTTTGTTATTTTCTTCCTTCACTTGCTTCAAAACGACAGTCACTTTGAATACAAGTCTCTCATTTAAGTTATATTGTTTGAACAAATTCATCTAGAAGGGTCTGCTTTCCACTAAATGGTGGAGAAAAGTTCATTCCATAATGTTGTTGGTACAGCAAAACTTTATCTTCTATATCTATTTGCACAACAAATGTGCTTTGTTTACTTGTTACTATGACAAGATGACAGGTTTCGTAGAAGGATCAATTTCAACACTGATTTCTGTAAAACTATATTTTTGAACACATTTGTCCCATTATCTCTGAAACTACTCAAGTGAATTTTCTCTGTTTTGTAAGAGACCAATTAGTAATGTACATTACCAAAATGAATACAGTAAGTTTTATTTTTCAGGATTTATGAATAAAAATACAGAATAAATAATGTAACTATTTTGACATTTACATCAAATATCCTATAAATTATCAAAACTATTCAATATGTAAATTTGCTAATACTACTTAAAATAAGGGCCTAGGCAAGTATGCCTTTATGTCTCCCCTTAACAAGAGACTCAGAGCCATATTCATATTCGACACTTATACGATAAGTAAACGCGTAAGTAATAACCCTTATGACAGTTTTGTATTCAGAGATCCCACTTCTTCGAGTCGCACTTAGGCAATATTTGGCAACATTTCTTTATTGGTTATTAGATACGAATCTAGAAGGCCGTGTCAATCTTGTTTACAAGTTTGGCAGATCTTTTAAGCGTATGAATAGCATCTGGTTTCATCGACTATAAAACAGAAAATAAATAAAAAAATAAGTCCTGTGCAGATAATGATATTGTTAGAATTTTTCTGATTTTGCGTCATTAATAAGTATAATTATCGGCATGCAATATTAGTACAATCTATGAAGGGTGATTTTATGAACCTTTTATTATTTCTTGATACCTTCAGTTATTTCTGTAATAATTCTAGAAACTGAGGACTGACTCATTCTATGGAGATCTGCACATATCAACTGAAAAAAATAAAAACACTTTTTCATAAAAATATGTAGCCAAGTATTTCACTAGATTTTTTAAGAGTTAATTATGAGTAAATGTATTCATGTTTACTCCAAATCTAAAACTAAACATCAAATAACATGACTATTAGTTCTTCAGTGTGCAAGAAAACTAATCGCCAATTACTGAAGAACAGATACTTGTCAAGTAAGAGCCATTGACTCAATTATATTCTCCCCAAAAACTTCAACAAAATATTAAAGTGTAAATTTTAAAAAATATCACACTTTTTTTTTAAATGTTTGGATAGCAACACAATTTGATGAACATCAAATTCTAAAATTTGTTGGTCAGGTCAAAAAGAAATGTTTAACTATCGCTTAAAAAAAGACATACAGAAATCCAGTAACAATAGAATGATTCACAAGTATTTGTAACATCAATGGGAAAACATATACTAGTATATGCACAAACACTAATATTTTAATTATGTGCAAATAAAACAGATGGATACTTTCATCTAACATTTACAATAAAAAGAGTATGCCAATCTCATTTCTTTTCTTAACAGCAAATCTAAAGCCCACAACACATCACAGATTAAAAATTTATTTGGGAATCATTTAATGAATAAAATTGTTAAACAATTTTAAAATAAATTATAATTTTAAACAGATAGCTTCCAATAAATTATTTCTTCACCAAGTATTTTATACCAACCCTAACAGCACTGACAGTTGCAGTAGCAACTAATCTGCACAGAATGAAAGATGGCAAGATCAAATTCCATATAAGTTGTGGACACTTTCACCCAGCACTTCCATGAAATGAAAATAAAATTGAAACAAAAAATTTAAGACACAAAAGTTCTAGAGGTACTTGAATTCCAGTAAATCGGTAGTTGCATTAACAACATTAGTGCTAAAAAGTAAATTTTACAGGAGACGGTTAAAACTATTTACTATTTAAAACATTAACACTGACAGTATCTTTTATCTGTACTTCACTACAGAATTTTGAATTTGTGGACTCATGTTGTTATTGCAAAATAAAAATTTCAAGTCAACAATAACTTTAATTTTCAGTGTATTTATTATCAATAGAGTAAATTTTTTCATAATCTGTTGAAGTACAATAAAATTTAACTTTATTTCTATGTTAGTCTTCTGATGTCTCAGTACTTGGCCAATTTTTGATATTCTGGAATATAACTGGAATATAACTATAATTCTTCTGGAATACACTGCATCAGTTTCGTTATGTTATGTCATGTAATTTTAGTATATTTACTGGAATCATCTTATTGTAAGCTTTTTCTGTACATAATTTTGAAGCTACATTTTGACTGTTAAAAAGTGAAAATCGATTTTCATGCAGCCATCAATCCATTCCTCACATTGTACTGGACTCTTGAGGTTTATGCAAAGATGCTTAATCTAGCATTCATATTCACCCAATTTTAATACACAAACTCATGTTCTTTATACTTCAAAGCATGTACCTACCACTTAGGAATCTGTTTCTGACCATAACTCAAAAATCGCAAAAAGTGGACCGATGTTTATGCAACTACCAATTTAAATGTATAAAATATTAAGTATTTGAACACATTTTCTCTTTCAACACTTTCAACAACAATAAATACTGGTGTAATGCCTGCAAACATCATTTGAGAAAAATTGAAATTAATGTTTTTGAAACTGGTTTATTGCAAGTTGACTTAGTGTTAACCCCGGGTGTCTGAAAAAATTTGATTACCAAATCAAAACACAAAATAATTTAATTTCACTTGATGTTTTCAAAACAAACATTTAATAAATACAAAGCAGGTATAATACATTGATTTTCTACTCTTTCTTTCTGTCAGAACACATTAATACATACTAAAAACAATGTACTTTTAATTATCACCGCAAACCTACATTATTAATTGGTTCTAAAGGAATCCAAGTAATAGAAGGTGAAAGCAACACTTTTTCTTGAGGCAACTCGTCCAGCTTCTTCACCTAAAACATGAATTGACACAAGGTTGTTAAAGCAAAATTAACTAAAATATAATAATGTCCTTCAATATAACCTCCAATAAGTTTATAGGTATCTTATTACAAACAATATCTAAATTTTTAACTAGCTTTCAATCAAATTACAACACTGAAAAACATGGGCAAGTTGCAGAGCAGAGTTACTCTTGAGAGCCCCCATTGGCAACTTACAGGATTAAAAAATATTTTTAAACAATTAGATATACGCTTCAAAATGATTGTTTTCCCGACATATTATTTCTGAATTTATTTAGCAATATTAACAATTTAAACAGTAAATTTTAAATGCTCTCTTCAATTTTAAATTCAAACATATATCGAGTAAAATATGTACAACTAGTTCAGTAAAACATCAATAAACCAGATAAAACAGAATACCAAATTGTATTTTCAAAAAGTACCAATCAAATGGCCAGTAGATCACTTCAACGTTAAAAAAACTAGCTAAAATCTTTCAGAGTACATTGATAAATAAAACCAGAGGAGTGGATGAATACAACTTTTAATGTAGTAACATTTTTTTCTGTTTTTAGTAACAGAAAAAATGTATTGGACATACATTATTACATGCACAGACCATCTGATTTTGTACACGAAAATCTACACCTACAACGAATTACAGCTTGTACATTAATAAACAGTAATAGCATCACCAGAATCAAATCCATATAACCAACAATCCAGATTTTTGATGTCAGAATTTTTGACCCTCTTTTGTTAAAAAAACTCATAAAAACATTATTTAATGTTTTATTTTAAAAATGTAATTTTAAAAAATGTTTAAATTTATATATTAAAATGTACAATTTAATTGTAAGATTAGATAATTGTGAAGAATTTTGTGGAAATGCAGTTACTGATTACTACGAAGGAAAAGGCTAAAACATGAACGTGTAACTGCATATGCACCTCAGATGAAGCAGGATAGCAGAAAGAGCCAACAGGACAATCATAGAAGCAGCACATTCAATGTTGATTGATGCAAATATATTACTAAATGAACTATATGAACGAATTTTTGGCAGAAGCAGCAGCAACGGCATCATATTTACTTAATATATTATCAAATAAGAAGAGAAATAAGGTACCAATGCAAATATGAAGTCACAAGAAACCATCAATAAAACATTTACAGTTTTTACAGAATTTGCATGTAACGTATACATAACAGAAACCCGACCACATACATTAAAAACCATGATGAAAGAGTGAAAGCAGGGATATTTATTGGGAATTCAAAAAATATAAAAGCATATAAGAACATAAGCAAAATATAAGAACATACCAGAAGAATTTATGAAATTCAGGATGTTTGTTTTGATAGAAAAAAAAGTTACAGTGTAAATAACAAACATAATTATGGAGAATTCAATTATGTGACAATAGTTAAAGATAACGGTGTGGAGTCAGAAGAAAAAAATAAGATGAGGCATCAAAATGAAGTTGACAGAATAAATTCAGAAGAGAACACAAAAGTAATATAAAATCAAGATCAAAGAGTAATAGAAACAGAAAATCAAGAAAATCAGAATAGTTTTAAGGTCAACAAGGATCAACAAACCAACAAAGTGGTTCTCTGCAAATATAAGAAAAGAAAATCCCAGAAATTATCAAGAAGCACTTGAATAGATTGAAGTTGCAGAGTGGAAACAAGTAATGGATAGCGAATTAGATAATTTGAAAAAATACAAGATATTGGAGGAGGATATGATACTGGAAACAGGCAAGATTTTAAACAATAAACGAGTGTTTAAGAAGAAAATAATAGCAGAAGAAATTAAATTTGAAGCTAGATTAGTAGTGGATGGGTCCATGCACGTAAAGGGAAGAGATTTCAAGAATAGCTACAGCTCAGTAATGAGAATGGAGACATTCAGAGCACTCCTGGCATTAGCAGTGATAGAAAACTATGAGGAAAGATTTATTGATGTGGAGACTGCACACCTCAATGGCACATTCGACAAAGTAGTGTGTGTGAAACCATCTGAAGGAACACATATAAGAAGTGGTACAATTTTGAAACTTATAAAAATTTGTAAGTTGTTTTCAGAAGTTGGAAGGCGCTAGTATGACAAATTATGTCAAATATTACTTTAATTCGCAACCTTAAATCCTCAAAAAGCGATCCAAGTTTGGTCATAAATGGAAGAAATATAGAATTCTTAGCAATTGGTTTTTTATGTAGATGTCTGTATTATAATAGTCAAGTATGAAAAAATAGTGGAAGAATTGATACAGAAGATAGAAAAATATTTAACAAAAAATAAATTAAAAATTATATAATCTTTTTACGAATAAATATAGAAAGGGATGAAAATGGATTTCTATTAAATCAAACAAACTATATAGATAAAATATTAGACAGATTCCGAATGAGTGAATGCTCTACAGTAAAGACACCAGGAATAGTTTGACTGACTTACAAAAATTGACAGATTACAAAAAAATCAAAGAAAATTCCCATGTGTTTCTGTTTTATCAAGAAGATTATCAGAATTATCCGGTCTGTTCATGTAATTTGTAAATAAATAACATTAATACAGAAATATATCAAGCGATACTAGGAAGCATTGGTTATTTAGTAACTACAACACAGCCAGACTTGGCGTATGTATATAGCAAAATTTCTCAGAATTCAGAAGATGCAAAAGAAGTGCATTACACAGCTTTAAAAATAATGAGATATTCAAAAGGAAGAATAAACATAATGGAGAATATAGTTAGAAAAAGGATGTTTCAAAAGGAGTTGCAAGTTGAAGCACTACAAGTGATTCTAATTTTTTTACTATAAAATTGGGGAAGTCTTTAATGATGTCGAAAAAGGAAAAGATAATGGCACTTCAATGTTTGAAGCAGAACTGATGAGTTAGCAAAGCAATTTGTGAAAGTCGATGGCTGACAGAGTTGATATCAGAAATGGGTTTTTCAGATTAAGTAAAAACTCCAATACAATTACAAACAGACAGAAAGCAGTGATGAACTGGTTGAAGAACTCAAAAATAAAATCAAAGAATAAACATATTGCAAGAAAATATAATTTTGTAAAGGATGACATAACAGCAAAATAATATCAAATTGTGTCATGTCAAATCTACAGAACTAGAATTAGATATTAAACGAAGATGTGAATTACGATGTACTGTTTAAGCATATGAAAGAATTAGATTTGGAATGAGTGCTGTGACAATTAGCTTTAAGAGTGAGATTTGTTATGTTTATTTACGATATGGTATCATGCAACAAGTAATTATGCATGTATACCTAGAGATGGTATCTATGTAATGGAATAAGTAAATTTAAAACTAGTTTTTTCTTGCTTGTCATGTTGTTTGTTGCTCTCTTGTCATAAATCTTTGTAAAAGTGCTAATAAAATTAATGTGTCTTATCAACAGGAACAAGATTACCTCAGTGTGAGGTTCAGGGATGGGCATTTTACCAAGTAGACTTATTCAAGGAGTGGAGTACAAGCCAAAGTAGCCCTGAAGCACTGATCAGGTAGAAATATGAATATATTGTACATTTCTTAACTTGTATAACTAGTGGTGCTACAACAGTACTACCCTCTCATATTATTGAAAACAATTGCATAGTACTATAATATTGCAACTTCAGTCTCACTAGAATTTATTTATCACAATCATCTATTAGTCTTAATGAATTCTATCTAGAGGTGAAATGAAAGCAATTCTATTTATATTCCCTCCATGCACCGCTCCTCCCTCACCCTCCCCAGTTCTACCTGCCCGACTCAAGCCGGCTCCACTGATCCACAATACCTAAATGCATTGCATGCTGCAAAACTTGAATAGACATGTTTGAAGAAATTGCACAAAGGGGAAAGTGAAAACTTATTTTTAACTTTCGTCTTCACTCGTGTGTAACTTAATAGAAAATAGACTGTGTCAAAATGCATTTAGTAGGAAATTTTATGATTTTTTGATATTTTAAGATAATTAACATCCACTTTGGCTGACTTCCACATTTTCAAGATATTCATAAAAAACAAAAAAAAACAACAACTTAAATTCTATTTTAAGGGCAGCGGATGGGGTAGATTTTTTAAAAATCTTTTGAAGTCAGAAACTTTTCTATAGCACAAAGACTAGGCAGTTTTCCTCTCTTGAACTTATTTGTCAAAATTATTCTCAAAATGAATAATGAACTTACCTGCTTGCGAACATATTTAACAAGACATTCAATTTGTTCAGGATCTGAGCATTCTTGACGGAAAAACCTCCTCCAAATTGCTCCAGCTAATTCACGATCTTCTGACAGAAGACCTTCATCATACCCTACGATGGCAGCTTGAAATTGCTCAGAGAGTATATTCATTTGTTCCCTGAAATTTGCTAAACTATGCACCTGAAACAGAACCGCTTTTAGTAGTAAGCCAAAAAAGATACTGGACGTATATAAACTTAAATAACAAGATTTCAAGAGTTAAGCTGAGTTCTGCAACTAATAAAATTTCTTTTGCCCCACCAAAAGAGCAATAAAAAAAAACAAAAACAAAGGAGAAATAATATGAATTGAAACAACTGGTAAATCATTTTAAAAGTTTTCTTTTTCTAGATCAAATAAATTCATAATTTTGAGATAATTATTTTGATTTACATTGTCACAAGTGCTTCCATCTAAAATTTTAAAAACCTATTAAATCACTTTCCACGATAATTTGTGAATGTAATCTTGACAAGCAACTGTTTTTGCATCCTTTTCACATTTCATCTCTTTGCTCTTTTTTGGCATTTAGTGTGTATACACCTGTAGTAATCCTCTGGTAAGTTTTGTCATTTGTCTCGATACGTTGCAGTCAGTCAATGCCTTTTATCCATTCAGCCAGGGGGGCGTAGTAGTTAGTAACCATGGTTCCCAGACAGACACTCATCCATAAAATCGTTGCTTAACTTCCATGAATTCACAAAGCTTAGTTATGCAATTCAGCGAAAGACTGGCTAATTTTATTCCCACTTAGCAGTTTTTGTATTCATGACACTATCTTTCTCCCTGGCATTTTTAAAAGAGCAAAAAAGTGGCAGTAACTTGCGTTACAGTCATTTTCTTTTTAATGAATGCAAATTCTGAATGGCAAGAAAATTAACAAGTAGGGTCATTACCAAACAACAATCTAAAATTTGTAATTTGAGTTTTAAAAATTATAAGAAGAAATGAGGCACAGACAGCAATGTAAATTGAAGCGCTTATAATATTGAAGCACTGATGTTTCATCCTTCTCCATCATGTTGCCAAGTATTATGTTCAAATATGGTGCTTCTGCTATATTAATCAGCATCCAAAAACCATTTAATCATATCTTTAATTACAAGTCTGAATTTAGAAACTTTTTTATTTTTGAAAATTGTTTCTCAGAGACAAATTCTTCAATTACTCTATAGACCAACTACATTGGCAAACTGATACATTCCAGAGCTTAAATGGTTCCTTGTAATTAATTTAAGAATACAACATATGTGTGCAATAAATCTAAGGCACACACAACCCTGAGAAAAGTATTGAAGTCTGGAATTTTCAAATGAATTAATAACCAAAGGTATATGTTAATTTTCAGTAAAAAAACTAGTTGAATTAAAGTTAGCAGAGATCTTGATACAACAGACATCTGGAAAATTATACTCATTCACATTCCTTGGAGAGTTTGAGGCCTGTATAACAAATGGTGAGGGTCATACGTCTTACTTGCCTGTCAGACTGCTGTTTATTATGTTGTCAATACCTATATTTTAAAAGAGCAAAAGTTTGAATTATGAATATGCCAAGCATTTCAAATTACATCATGACCAAGAAAAAGTAATGTCAGTGTATGTACTTGTAAAATAAAACCTTTTTTACAAAAGTCTCTACAATTTATGTTTTTAGAATGGGTACAATTTTTCATATGCTTCTCAAGCAAGTAGCAATGACATCATATGGTGTACATCAAAGTATTAAATATATTATAGGGCATTGGTACTTGTACAAGAACCACTGTATTGAAAATATTTAATTACAGCAAATTTACTCAATAACTAGCGAATGTTTTTGGTGCTTTGTATCTTTGAGAATTCCAGTCAACTGTCTCTGTAGATAACACCTTTGTCAGAACGTATTAACCTGCACATTTGTACATTCTTATGTAATTTTCTTAATATTTCGGCAAGCACGTGCATTTCACACCAGCAGTACTGCAAGTGATCATTTCAGTCGAAACATCTAATAAATGTGAGTAAGTAATATAAAAATAACTAAGTAGTTTATCTCTCCCATGACTTCAGAAAATGTCTGAAAATATGTCAATTTCATTATGTTTGTTGTTCCAAGTATTGTGTCCTCGACTATTTAACTGCCAAAAACAAAAAAAATCTCACACACTTAAGGTTGTTTTTGACCATCCCAAATAATAACTGCTAATACATACTATAATGAAATATCTTCAAATTTTCAACAATGTAAAAATTATGATACATTTTTCAAAACCTGACAAAAATTTGATAAGCTTCAAAAATATTACTGAATACGAGAAATTCTATCTTGCTGCATTGCACCTTTTTACAACACAAGCAAAAAATGCTTAAATGAGTTTCTTAAAGAAGATTTAGATAATTTATACACTAAATAATGTTAAATATGAAGAAATTGTCAACAACGTAAAACGTAATTGCATAAAAGTATTTCTCGTGATGTGTTGTACACACAAAACACAGCTGGAGGGTTCCTTCTTCTTTTCAAAAAAATTTGAATGTTACTATATTTCTTAATTTTGTCTCCTCTATCATGGCAATCTTCAGGTTCATTGACATCATTGTCAATTCCAAAACAATCTTGTCACTGATGAGATCCCACTTCCCGAATTGTCATCACTCCCCACATGTACTGATAAATCACTCAGCTGAAATCTCCAAATAATTAAAACAATCTCACTTGGTACTTGATTGAAATTCACAGATATTGAAGAGCAAAATTCAACTAACTAGGTTGTTAATTTTGATTAAATATCATTGAAACTAAATGGTTTCACTGATACATGAATTAACATCAAATTTTATTTTCTCGAGTTTAGAAAAATAAAATAGCTGATGCACATATTTTAGCTGTAGTACACATTTCACTTCTCTCAACATAAGAAATATATATAAAATGTGCTGCTTGACTGATTTATGTCCCACCAACTACACTCATTCACTGAACCTGTGTTCTCCAATTTCCATTTTCTGTAAATGTTGACAATATCAATTAAAACTAAATGTAACCATTTTCCACCAATCTATTGTTGTATTACACAATACATGGCTAAGTAGTAACCCACAGTACTTTTCAAAAGAATAATGTAATTCTACAAGTAATGCTATCATTTTCACATTCTAGACAAAGCAAACTGTAGCAGACACATCATCACATCAGTCAATAACAAAGATAATTATGAAGAAATTCACAATGTAACAATGTAAAATGTAATGGCATAAAAATATTTCTCTTAAAATGTTGTATTTTCAAATAACAGCTTGAAGGTTACCTACAAGCTGTACAAAATAATTTTTATGGCCATCAACAACAAATGTATTAGTGGGAAGAATGGTTAGATTGGATTATTTGTCACATATCGATAAATAATAGTGTACTGAGAAATCTACTTACATCCAACTTTTTGGCACGAGTGGAGACGTCTTCCCACATTGCTTCAATAATACGATTTCTCAGAAATCTGCCTTCCTTGCCTTCAGCCATAGCCCGAACTAATAACATCCATACATGAAGTTCTGTTATAAGGAACCACGAGAAAAAGGAGTCTTCCAAATCAAATACTAAAATCAAAATTAATGACACATACCAAATATTCCAAGTTAACCACACACAATGTGCAATAATAAATAACACAAATACCTTTAAAAAATGAAGCATAATCCACACTATCAGCTACTGATTCATATAAAAAATACCCGCTTCGAGCAAGAGTCTGGGAATATAAGAAATTGAACAAGTAATTAAACTTTCTTACAAATTTCATCTCATTAAAAAACATCATTTATTTAACATACCGAACGTGGAAAATGTAACCATCCAAATTTTCTTAATATTGCTTTGAAAACGCTTTGGTTGGAAGAACTTTGTTCAGCAACTGTGGTTTGTAGCCTACGTACTGAATAAAGTGGATGACATAGAGAGGAATTAAAAGGGATAAGATAATTCTTTAAACAAGGCTGCATTAATTTGTTAGAATTACACGTCGATAGGACCTGCAATAAGAGAGGTCTGAAGTAAAATATATTTAACTTGTTTATTACTAGTCATTTAGTTATCATTATATAAGAATCACTGCATAACACATTTAGAAAAATATTCAATAAATCTCTTCCAAAAGAGTTGTTTTTGTATCCTGTGTTAATGCAATACTCTCCACAGCAATTGCAAGTGATTATTGTTGTGGGCGCCAGTCTCATATCCATTACTTACCTTACAGAAACTGCGAAAATAGCAATAATTCGTCCTCATTTTTACGTAGAGACTAAAATAAAAACAACAAAATTACCATTCACAAACTATTTAAAAATCGTGTTCGAGCTTAACACATATCTTAACGATGGAAGAATGTCTTGAATGCCATATCCCATGGTAAAATAATTTTTTTGTGGATTACCTGCCGCAGATCGGTCCCGAATCGGGTGTCGAAAACCAACCACAGACTACAACAATTCCTGCGTAAACTATTTAATTAATCTAAACTTCCATTAAAAATACATATAACCTCCACAATTGCATGTATTTCAATAGCAGTGGTGCCCAGCTGTGTGGTATTTTGAAACAAATTGATTTCGTGTTTCAGATTGATATATTTTTATTATATTACATTACATTATACATTATTATATATTATTATATATTGTATAATATAATATGTATTTTCACCATGCTCACACGCTGCAACAGCTCGATTGATCGAACAACCTATCGGATATTACTACATATTTGACAACATTTTCGGGTGAGAAAACAAGCATTTTAAGATAAGAAAATAATACTCGATGATAATAATAATATAATCTTAATGATCATTAAAGAAAACTTTTCAACACGATTCTACACGGAATATACCATTTTGTTCGGTTAATCGAACGATCAATTGAAATCGAACATTTCCCGTAGAATTTAAAAACTAAATTCATTCATTGCAATTTTATTACAATGCCGAGATTTGTGTGACAGCCTATGATGGTGCGGAGATGCACATAAAAAGACAAAAAGAAAATGATTTATTTTAAAAATGCTTAAAATGTTTTCTGACAATAACTTGTTGCTGTTATTTCAGCAATCAAATTACACAATGAAACCATTCTATTTTAAATGTCACATGTTTACATTTTACAATCTTTTAGGATTAGTTTTTAATTTTGAATAAGCAATTATTATAATTTAAAAACCTAACATTTAAGTCAAATACAATAAGGTGGCAACCCTACAAATCACTTAAGAGTATGATTCCACGAGTCTATTGACGGCAAAACGTCCATCTTTCCGTTCGTAGTCTGCGAACTACGCTAGCAGCTAAACGGTTCAGCCTCCAAAATTGATATTCCTCGATCGATCTGGCTGATGTGGCCCCTTGAATTTGAAACTAATATTTTAATTTTGGAGGGAATTTACAGGAAGCCCCTGGGACCTTCCCAAATTTTCTAAAATATCCGCCATCGATTTTGATTAAATTTTGTAGTTGTGTAGTCTGAAAGACGTTTAAGAGAATAGCGCAAGTCTCAAGTTGGTTGAAAACTCCGATTTTTCGAAAATTGAAAAAATTTAAAATTTTTTTGGCGCCTTCCTACAACTAAAATATTAAAGGAAGAGATTTTTCCCTTAATACAGTATGTTCCTTAAAAATGGATTATGAAATAAGATGATATACAATTTTTCGAAAAGTTGAGTATTTTTCGGGTAATTTTGCGTCAAATATATGACATTTGTAATTTTTTTTAAATGTTTTTTTCTCAAAAACAGCTCCATCGTTTGTGATGGAATTTTTTTGGTGGATTGTCTGAAGGACGTTTAAGGGATTGGTGGTTTCACATTGATTAAAAACTCAGACTTTTTCGAAAATTGAAAAAAAATCAATACTTTTTCGGCGTCTCCCTACAACTACAATTTTGAATATATATATTTTTCTTAATGAAATGTGTTCATCGGATCTTTAAATAAGATCACGTTCAATTTTTTTTTTTAAAGAAAAGAGTATTTTTTGCAAAATAGAGTCAAACAACCAATTTTTATTTTCTTTAAACATTTTGTCTCAAAAACCGCATTATTTGCCAGTACATTATTTGATTAAATTGGGACATTAGACAGTATAAAGGATGTGCAAAATAATGGTGCATTTCTCATGTTTGTTAAAATGCCTGATTTTGGAAAAATTAAAAAAATAATTGAAACAAATCATCTTCCTATAACTACAATTGTGAAGTTACACTTTTTTCTTAATGAAATGTGTTCATAAAAAAATCTGCGAATAAGGTCATGTTGACTTCTTTTACAATTGAGTATTTTTTGTGTAATGTGACAACAAAGTGGCCTGCTCCAAATTTACTGTGCTTCATGAACATTAGTTGAGAAGTGTTTGAAAGCTATTGCTATTCTTATAAAAGAAAATAGACTGACGGAAGGTAATCAATTTAACTCAGAACTAACAAATTCCTTCTTTACTTCAAGAAATTTTAATCGCTAATTATGGTATGTTGCATTTCTGAAAGTTAGAAATGATTACTGTTCCTGGCTATCGAAATAAATGCAGGTGTCTATTACAAGCACTTCCTTTGAATGGTTTGGATTTGGATTATATTAGCATTATTTCCAATACTTTACATGAAAAAAAAAATTGAAAAAATTGTGTACCGTTAATTTTTACATTTTAATTTAAATTACTACATACACTTCCTTGGAAAACAATGCATCGATGTATATTTCAGAAGTTCATTGTTGAGTGACAACAATTAATATAATGAAATGTAAAATTCTGTTGAATTCTTCTCTTTGTTGAACATGGTGGGAGTAGAGGTAAGGGCAAGTTACTTTTTTGTTAGCAATGCAGAAAAATCATACTGCAATTCGTTTACCTATGCAAATAAGTTTTCTGTAACTCAGGAATGGAAATGTCTAGTTCTTTTCAAATATTGCTAATCTCACACTCTTTTAACAATGATTTTTATTTATTTATTTTAAACTTTTACTCTTCTTTCAACTATTTACAGTTAAACTGATGGGAAGGAATTCTCGAACTCAAGAAAACATGCGCATATGATCTTCTCCCCCATACATCACACTGTTTACTGTTTTTCTCCATGTTGAGGAATATTTTCTGCATTTCTCCATGTATAAGGGGTATTGGTAGTATCAATAAGCACTGGCATAAATTTAATAGAATGTCCAAGAATATCTCATCCCGTAGATTACGGTGTGAGGAAAGTTTTTTCAGGCCTTTAGCCTTAAAAGTTTAGTTTTTAAGGCTCTAGAACGCTTCTTTTAGGAGTTATTTACCGATATATTTGATCAAGTGCTGCGAGTGGTATTTGACGTGAATACTTAGATGGTGTTTTTTAAACAAATCCTTCATATTTTTTAAAGTCAAGGTGGAATTCGTCCAGTCTCCATGAAGTTATCTTTCTTTAGAGAACCCATTTATAAAGATTTGTAACGTGTAAGAGCCGCAAAAGATAAGTATAGGTACTACTGAAATAATATAGGAGATTATTCTGGTCTTTCATCCTCCTGGAGTTTGTAACCAAAGTCAGTTTGCGACAACTGTCTAAATAGTGAAGTCAAACTAATGCAAAACAGCAAAGAGGATAGCAAATCTCCTTGAAAATTTCCCCTATTAATCAGAATACTTCTTGTTTTTCCTACTTCCTTTCCACTGAAAATTAGTAACCCGGTACTCCATGATTTCATACCAGCTTTGCAAAACTCAATGTCTAGGATGAAATAGAGAGATATCCTAGGATCTCCAAATTTAAACGTATGGTTAACTCAAAGAAACCTATCTCTTGAATCACAAAAATCCCAGAGCACATGCTATTGTACAACACAAAAACAATGAGAAAAATCTTATCCAAAGAAACATACTTTTTTTCCACAACAATATTATCATTAAAAATGGCTTTAACAGTTTGTGGTCAGGTATTCATTAACATTGGAAGAAAGTTGCTCCTATCATTATTTATATTTATTTAAATACAATCTACAAGTTTTAGGTCAAAATACACACAATAATTATTACTTTTCTACAACTTGTTTATAATTTATTGTAAAGCTATTATTAATTAAAAATTATAGCTCTAAAACCCTCTGTATACACCTAGGAAAGATTATGGTTTTGTACAATCTGTAATCATCAACACAATTAAAATGCCATCGACACAAAAACATGTAAACGTGGGTAGGGAATTATCTCCCATGGATGGAGAAAACAGAGTTAAGCTGATAAATTTTGAATTTTGTAGCTAAAGCCATAAAGAATAGCCAATTAGCAGGAGCCCATGCAATTCTCAACACAGTACTGGTGCATCCTGGCAATGGCCTTAAAGCTTAAAGTAGGCACTGCCTATCTTGCCTATCTCAAGGAGCCACAACAGCTGGTATATTGCCAATGATGTTCATCAGTTGCACAAGGCATAGCATCAATCCCAAGTTATGTTCTTTAGTCCATAATCTACTAAATGATACTTTTATGGTTGACATTTACATTTCAGAAGTTTTACTTCTTCTGGGTATCCCTTTGTCTTTAGCAAGGGTTGTAAGTGCTTCTGTGTAAATGTGATGATGTATGTAATGTACAAAATCTTTATAAAATTAAATTGAATTTTTTTATAATATGTGCAATTTAATCACGAGGGTCTTGGTTAGTAAATGCTGAACATTACTATAATGCTAAATATTATAACAATGCATATCATGTTTACCCGTGAACAGTAACAGGCCTGTATACAATGTAACATGTAGATCAAGACATTGGCATTTAAAACTATTGTGAATATTATGCTGTTTTCATTTTCACATCAATAATTAACAAAGTGCAGAATGTTTATGCAGTACTGAGTCATTATTACCATTCTGCTACAACTTGTTAAAAAATTATATTAGTTTTTTTTATCATTGATTTAAATTGTAATGATCTGTTACAATTTATTTCAATTCCTGGGGTTTAAATTTTTTGTTCAAATGAAACTATTTATGATTAAGAAACACACTTACAATAAACCAATTCTCATAAATTATTTACAAGTATCTTGGATAAGAATGTTACATCCAAGCACTTAAGGATTATGACACAATGATTACGGTTGAAATAATGTTTCTCACTAAAATATTATCTCCCACTTAACATTTAAATAGTTGCATGTGGTGTGTAAGTATTCTCTGGCTGTTTCTAGCAATTGTCAAAGAAAATATATTGATTATACTCTTTTGCAACACTCATTACTGATCAACAAGATACTGATCTTGCCTCTCAGGTGCAAATCGGCTCGGGTGCTTGAAATAACTTCTTTTTCCTCCACAGGGGACTCCTGGAATCCACATGCAGCTATAATGTTAAATCATCTTGATTTGATTTGTAAGTGAAACAAAGCAACATCTAACAAAGTAACAAACTATAACTTAGCAGAAATAGACAATAAAAGTTTATGCCATATTTTTTAAAATGTTAAGTATTAACTGAAAAAATATTACACAGACAACCACAAGTCGGGTAATTATTGGCCTTATGATAATTTAGCATTTAAAACACTTAAAATGCAAGGATTTATTTTGTATATTACAATGTAACAAAATTGTTAGTAATTTTAGTCAAGAGTCAATGGGAATGCCACGTGAGTGCTAAGACCACAAAATAGTACAAAACTTCTAAAGGGTTAAAATAATTCACAAAACGCTGTAAAATTTGGGCACAAGTTGTTGCTATACCTAGACAATTACAAATAACATAAGGTTCACACAGTTTGTGAAGAATTAACACACACAAAAAAAAGTTTTAGTTCTTATTTTAATAATGAATGAGAAGATATATATATTTTTTTTAAAAGTTTGATGAAAGATTAAACAAAACAACCTGAGAATTTTCTCAACTTTTATTGTTCTCCATTCCAATTAACTTATTAATTGATTACTTGATTCTACTAGACTCATTTCCAGCTCAACAATCATTTACACTCACAAGGAGAGTGAAATAGGATCCCTTTCATTGCACTTCATTTTCTCATAACTATTAACAAATCTTTAAAAATTATTTTATAAAAAATTGGAGAAATATTTTGTCTTTCTATGAAAAGCTACAGCTCAAAATTCATTGATGTGCAGATAATTTAATATTATTTGTATACCTTTTAGGATTTTAGCATAAACAGCACAAATATTTTACTGTCAATAAATTTGAATAAGATTTAACTAATGAATTGGGCCAATATACACTAAAAGATAAATTCCTTTCATGAAAGAAAGTTCCAATTCATTAATGAAAATAAGAGTTTATAGAAAACTTATTAAAAAATTGAAAACTGAATAGATCCTTTACATACAAGAAGAAACAAATTAAAATACTTTTACTTGAACAATTTGTTTCTGAAATGGTTTTGTTAAATGGACTTCAATCTTTCAAACTTGAATACCTATATAAATAAAAATGCACACTATTTGTAAAATCACAGGTCCCCAAAGGGCTACTTTCTTTCCCTTAAATGATACACATCTTGCAAGCTATAATGCATTATTAAAATAAAAATATAGTTTAGTACAATATAAGAAAATTTAAACGAACAAAAAGAGACAATTGAGAAAAGTTCCACATTTCTGCCATTCTACAATCATGACAGCTTTTTCTTTCATTCAAAAGTGAAAGATAATAAATGCTAACGAAAAAATAACAAAATGTCGCACGGCGTTAAGGCTATACTTCATAATGAGTTTCGGTAAAGTAATTATACTAAGTGTATGACATTTACATTATTAATGAATGAACAGTTTCAAGGAAATGCTGTATTACAGAAATAAGCCGAACCATTTATTATTGATAGTCTGAAATTGTATTAAAACTTGTTACTTACAAAAATATATTTAAAAAAAACATAATACATCTAAGACTCTTAAGTAAATCGACCAGACATTAGTTTTAATTTTGTGAATCATTTTCGTATTAGTTCGCCAGTATATCACACGAAGCGCTAATTTTTCGGTAATAATTGTAAGTTTCCGAACAGTGTTATCACCATCCATGTACCCATCTTCTAATAAAATTACGAACATAAAATTTTAACAACACCGTGCCTAAAACCCAACCTAAATGCGATCGGTCCAAACCATTTTTGTATACAAGATCACGTCCGACCACACTGCGCTCTTCTGGCGGCAATACGTAATAGTATCAGATTGGGTTCTGAGCAAAAATGGTGGAGGCTATGCTATAAAATGAAGAGGGTTGTATTGGGGTATTTTGAGATCTATTCAATAATTATTTGAAGGAGCATCTATTTATCCCGTTAATAAGGTGAGATTTTTCTTGTAAAAAATTATTCCATGGTGTATTATTCTCAATTTCCATGATTAGTATCCAAAAAACTGAGGAGAGCTCTGAGCAACTGAGAGGTGACCTTCTGTAAAGAGGACACACAGTTTTGCGCATTTTTAATTTTTTTTAGCGATTAAATTAAATTTACCATAAAAATAATTTGTTATTTTTATGGTACCAGGTATTTTTGATGTAATTTTATGTACTTTACATGCACTTATGATATGTTGATGCCATGAATTTGATGAATAAACATTCTCATCCAGATGGCTGAGGCTTATTCATTGTTTGAGGTGGATTGTTCCTGGTTACTGATTATAGGTTATTTAGTAATTGATTTATTTACATTTTATTTAAAGAGATTGTAATTACTTTTGACAGTAAACAGATAAGTGAATATTCCTTATCACTAGTATAATTGACATAACTTCAAATCATGCTGATTACCTAGTAACAATACAAAAACTCTGGAGGCTCCAGTTTCATATAAATAATATTTTTATACTTGTATTATAAGAAAAAAATCATTATAAATGCATTTGAACATTATATTTTTCAAAACTTAAGAATATTTATATATGTATATTTTATGCTTAACCCATAACCAAAACAAAAATGTAATCTTAAAATCTATAAACCTTCCTATTGCATTCTGTTTCTTTTACAGAACATTGTATTCTGAATCTATTATATACGAAGATGGGTTTGAAGTCTGGTTCTAAATCTGGTAAAGGAGTTAAACAAGGTGCATCAAAATTGGGACAGAGTAAAAAGACTCCCCCAAATGCCAGCAAACCAGCAGATTCAGATGATGAACCAGATATCGATACTTCAGTAATGCGTCCTTCTATAGAAATTAGTGTTTCTACTGTTCCACAACTGGTTCGAGCATATCAAGCAGCAACTGAAGAGGTTTGTAATATTCTAAATGTAGTTTAACCTTGTTGAAATATGGCTTGTTTCATTTGGTATTGTCTTAAGAAAAATTAAAAAGTAAATTATCTTTTTTGTTTGTTTCTTTAAGCTGAAGTCTATTTTAGCTAGGGAATGTGACATCATTTATGAATGCCGTGTGTGCAGAAATTTATTTCGTAGTCTTGCAAATATGATGGCTCATAAACGGATATATTGCAAAACTACTTATTCTTATACAAAACATACATTAAACAGAAATCATATGGTGAGTTGCAGAAAGTCTTTAGTTAGTTTACAGTTTCATTTATGATATAATCCCTGAGAACATAAGATATCAAAAGAAGTTAAAATACACAATTAAAGAACTTCAAGTTAATTGTTTGGTTTTACCTGTAGGTGGAAGACTACACAGTGTTAATTCAACCTGAGCCAGTTCCGTCCAACTCTCAAGATAAACAAAATTGGACAACAAGTGATAAAGTTCCTGACTGTTCTAAAGAAGATGAAAATGCAATACCTCAGATTGTCACCACCACTTCTCGTATTTCATCATTTACAAATTCTAAGAAAGGTTTACGTGAAATTGTTGATAGGTTGGCTCAAAATTCATGTAAAAGTAATAATAATGAGACAAAAACTTCTTCTGCTACAAAACTTTATGACAATGTACATGCTAATGTGTTGGCACGTAAAAATGATCGTATTGAACACAGTTTCCATCTTGAAGAAATCGAAACTACAAAGGTTGGAGTGTTTCAAACAAAATTGGCATCAGCAGTTGGTGCAGAAAAGGATGATTTAATGAAAGCACAGGTTAAAAGCTTTAAAAAAAAATGTACATAATTCCATTAATAAATAAAATCTTATTGGTTGTTTTGTGAAAAATTTCAGGTTTCCGAACTTCAGCATATGGCATCCCAAAACGAAGCGACATTGGGTCCAGATGGTCGAATGTTAATGGTTAACAGACATTCTCCGATATCTGTTCAGAAAGGTGTACCTGGAAAGGCATCAGAGTCTGGTGTTGAAGCAAATGAACATAAAGTCACCAAAGAAGAACATGTTTGCCCCGATTGTAAGGATTAAGACCTTTTAATGTATTTACATTTTCCCTTGTATTATGACTTTCTATGAAATTCTACATCTTAATAATTTTTATCATTATCATTATACAATCATTCTAATGAAATACTGTAGCACTCATTTTGTAGCAGAATACATTTGTAATATTATTCCATGACGAGAAGTTTTTCTTTGTCACTGAACTTCTCGTCAATTCACATAAGAGTTCTAGTATATCAAATTCTAATTATTGTTTCAAATTGCAGGTAATGTGAAATTTTCTACACGGAAAACCTTAAATCATCATATGAAATCTTTGCACGTGACATTCAGACTTTGCTATCCATGTCCCTGTTGCAAAAGTACTTTTGTGAATCCATGGAGTGTATATCGACATCTATATAAAGGTAAATCTTTCATTGAATAAAAATTTTGCTATAAAGAGCCTAAAATTGTAAAATTAAATATTATTTTCTAGAACATATGAAGTTCAGTGGAGATTTTCTAGAAGTCCAGGCTAGTAATCTTTAGTTCAATAAAGAGATTGAGATTATTAGAAGAGTAGACACTATTTTTAAAATAACTTCACACAAAGATAATGGTTGATTTACTTTTTTTGGTTAACTCTTTCTTAATACTTTTTACAAACCAAGATCAAAATGTTTTTTCTAAGTATTGAAGAAAATAATGGAAGTATATTTAAAATTCAATGTGTGCACAGTACAGAAACTATATAATTTTTGAATTTTGATAGATTAATATTATATTTTTTGTTGTGAAAATTGGAAGAGAGTAAGTGTGGTAAGATAATAAATGCAAGTTAGTTGTGGGTAAGATTAGTGCAATTTCAAAAAAAAAAAAAAAAGAATGTGTGCTTATTGACTGTTTCAAAAACTGAACAAGAAAGGCACTAGAATCATCTATTAGCCTTTCATGACATATCTATCAAAATTTTTATTAATTAGTGATTAGTGTGATGAACATTACTATAATTTTTTCTGCGAAATACGAAATAAAATTAATTTTGACATGAAAAACTGGTCCGAAAAATCCCATAACATCAATCATTTAAATATAGTTAGACAATCTGAGAGAAATACCTCTCCTTGTATACTCATTTTTTTGCATTGGTTATACAAATCAAGATTACGATTTGCTGGCAATTTGTCTTCGGAAACATTTTTATATCTACCTAAGCTCTCCTTGCTGTTTAGAAACTATTACTTTGCTGTAATTTTATGAATGGAAATGTACAAGAATGAAATTTCTCTCTCTTCTTCTTCTTCCTTTTTTTATATTCCCTATAACCTGCTTTTAGTTTGTTTGTGTTATTCTAGGATCTTTTTATAACAATTTAAAATGATTTATTATTTAAGTTGAGTTAAAAACTGTGTACAGAGTGAAATCTCTAATTTTTTTTATATTGATCTAGACTAAAGATCTTCATGATTATCAAAAGTATTAATGATATTTGAGTTAAATTGAACTTCACATTGATTAAAGTATTTCAGATTAGGAGATCATTTGGAAGGCTGCCAGAGGCCAAGAAACATAAGATAAAATTAATCTTTGACCTTTATTGGTACATGATTGGATTATTTTCGCAGGGAAACAAGATGAATGCCATTAGTACATTTAAAAATTATTTTATAGAACATTACAAAAAGTACTACTGTATTATTAATTATTATTATTATTATATATTTATTGCTTCTTACAAACTGATTGATTCAATAATAAATGAAAAAATTGAACTTTTGAAGAGAGCCTTTAGAGAAAAGAGAAACTTAGTACAGTGGCTGATCTAGGATTTTTGAGGGTTACAGGTGTTCAGTCAAGTTTTATCTATTCTTGTGAAGAATTTTTCATTTATGCCAAATTATACATAAATTTTTATTTGTCGATTTATAATCATTTTCAGTGTATTTATTTGAGATATTGAATGATTTTTGTTTCTAAAGAAACTTAATAAAAACGATATTTGTGAGTGTGTGTCATTGGCTCTGGGAGGGTTGAAACGCCTGCCTGCTGCACCGCTGGTAATATGAAGTGTGACATTAATGAGGAACCGAAATTCATCTGTCAGAAGTAATGTGATAGGGAATATTCTTTGCAGTTTCAAAGTTTGTATGTACACATTTATTGAGATTCCGAGAAGTTGGAAGAAGACATGAAAAATATGAAATGTCAAGTTTATCAATAATCTCAGGTTTACAAATGATGTGATGCAAAAAAGCTGACTATATCTTGTTATGACAATTTTCTTTGATTGCAAATAGATAAATGGCTTGCTCTTTTCTTTAGGCTACTGATGAAAAATAAGATTAATATTTATTGTATATTAACTATACAGAATATAATAATAAGGTTACCTACTTAGTAGAAAGTCAACACAAATTTGATACTATTTTCGTCTGCCAGACTCCATGATGACCAGCAGTCAGAGAATTTTATTTTGCCTGGAAATATCATGGAATTACGGGAAAATGTGAATTTCATTACACTAGAGAAAGCTGGGAAATCGGAACAGCCATGTTCAATGTCCTTGTTATTTAAATTGCATCTAGTAAACTCATGATGTGAAAGTTATCTTTCTTAAAAATGTTCACTTTTTGCTGGGAATAGGAAGTGCACCGACGTATTTAGATAGATATTTTAAAGATATAAAATTACACAAGGAGAAAATTGTCCCATAGGTCTGAGTTTGGCTGATGATGGAAAACAAGTTGCCTTCTTGCCTATTTTGGAGTCAAACTTGGAGACCCTACGAAATATGTGGAGTATGTATTGAAGAACTTTGACAGTGGGTCAACAGCAAAAGACAGTTGCTATCTTTTGGAATACCTGTAGTTTTGAGAGAACAGTCAAACCATAGTAATGTCTGTTACTCATTTATGTGATGCGAAGGTGTTCAATTCTAAAAATAAAAAGCAAATTGTGTATCCAGTTGTTTGGTCAAGAAAATCTTCAACAGATCTAAAGCAAAATTAAAAGAAGGTATATTTAATGGTCCTGATATAAGTAAATTGAGGTCAGATGCAGAATTTAAAAACAAGATGAAAAGGAGAAAGCAGCATAGATATCTTTCTGTAATGTTTCAAAATTTCTTGGGAATAACAAATGAATCAATTATTGATGCATTGTGGCTAACACACTTGAAGAATATAGGGAACTTGCATGTAACACGAGTATGAAAGTTTATTTCCTTGAAAATCTAGGATTTTTGAGGGAAGAAAAAGGCAAATGATTCCATAAGATATGATGGAGTTCAAAAGGAGATACGAGGGATGGTGGAGCATCAGTATGTTTGCCAGACTATTGTAGGATGTTAAAGGTTGACCTGAAGACAAACATGAAAGAACAAAGAACATAAGGACTTGCTCAAGTAAGAAGCAAAGGATGTTAAAAGTGTTGTGAAACTATCCAATATTGAAGTAAACAAGACAAAATTAAGCAAAAACACTCTAGTGAATTGTATTAACAACCATATATATTAATTTCAACAAGCTGGGTATATTAAATATTGTTTTTCCTTTAAAATAAAAAAGGATAATGAAAAAGGTTGTGATGAAATTCACTTAATTATACTATAGATGTAAAGAAATTTTGCGTGTAGAAGTAAACCTTACGTGATAGAAGTAAACAGATTGAAAACTCGGATCTCGGATTCAGCACATCAACATTGTATAAAATCACATTTTTTACTGTAGGCAACAAACAAAAAGTTTAAATTCGCAGGCTAGTGTTATTTGTGGTCTGATGGAGTGAAAATAATTGAGCGCTAATGGAACTATTCTGCAGTTCCTTGTATGTTCTCCGCTTTTATTATTTGTTATATTCTTTTCATCAACCACATAGGTGTCAAACTGGCAACTCATTAGCGCTTTTTTCTTTCTTTTTTTCCCCTCCCCACAATGATCTGACGTAAAGGGAAAACAGAGCAGTATATTTCAAATAGAAGATTATTTTTCTTTTCATACTGAGGCCATCATTCTGTACACTGCTAGTAAATAGTTTTTTTACATGAGTGGTTTACCAGTCCTTTCCCCACAACCTCTATCCCGAGGAAGGGGATGTTATTTTGGAGTTCCCTTCTCCACGGCTTCGAGATCTCTCTCTCTCTCTGCCTAGAGTTCCTCTTCTGACTCTTCTTTCCTTGAAGCCGCTGTTGAGACCCTCTGCTGTAATACTTCTTAGTCAGATCCCTACCTTTCAAC
Source organism: Gryllus longicercus (assembly GCA_038098605.1). NCBI lineage: Eukaryota > Metazoa > Arthropoda > Insecta > Orthoptera > Gryllidae > Gryllus > Gryllus longicercus. The sequence goes on along the minus strand of JAZDUA010000581.1, from coordinate 731,970 downwards.
CTGTTCGACAAGAGAGGCTCTACCAATGGCTTCGGTACCACCATTTTAGCTCTCGGAGTCATGGGGATATTCAAGCTCCGCCATCAGTGACAAGGTCAGGTACCCCCCTAGGCAGAGCTACTGATAGCATAATGCAGACAGCAGTGTATAGATTAAATCACCAGCAATAGAACGGGGGCGCATCCAGAGACAAAGTTTTAGGAGGGGGAAATAAAAATCTTTTGATCTAACGTGTCATTACAGATTTTGTACAAGTAAAATGTAGCAGGCTACACTCAGCTCATGTGGCAATACAATTTTATTCGTTTTAATGATTATCCAAAAATAATTTTGCTCAAGTGTTGTGACAAGTTAAAATCTTTGGGGGAGGGGGGGGATTTCCCTTCCCGTTGATCCTCATCTGAAAAGAATATGGTTTTAAAATATCCACTGAAGAAACTAAAGCATATGACTTATAAAGGAATATACCCAGTGAGGACAAAGATTGTGATAAATGGAAAAATTACTGAATAGGTAAAGTATTTTCAATATCTAGGTTGCTACATCTCATTTGAAAAAGATATATATTAGTATTAAAGATTAAATGAATTTAAAAATATCTGTGGCACACTGCACAAATATCTAAAATATAAAACAAAGAAAGAAACAATAATAAAATTCTTCAATGCTGATGTGTCAATGCTGATGTATGAAAATGAAGTAAGAGCGTCATCAAAAAAGATAACTTTAAAATTCAGACAGCAGAAATTAAATTTTTGAGAAGCACTGTAGGTTTTAACATCTTGGATAAAAAGAAAAATATAGATAAGAAATACACTGCGGGTTGAACCATTACTGGTGAAATTGGAAAAGATGGCATGAACATTTAAAAAGAATGCTCAATAGCTGACTACCAGCACTCGCAGTGGACTAGAGATGCAGAGGAAGAAGAGATGTAGGAATGCCCAGAAATAATGAAGTGGGCATCGGAACAGGTTCTAGAACCTAACACTAGAAGTGCAGAAGAAGAAGATCCACAGTTTCTTCACAGTAGCTCCATATACATCTAATTCAATACGTGTAACTTATGTTCTTGTAACAATTATTGACTTTATTGATTTACAGAATGAATCGATTTTAAAAAGACAAATATTGAGAAGTAGCAATTCCGAATATATATTCTTATTTAGGTGAAATTGTCTATTGACAGTCTTTGAATCCAGGTATTGCAAAACAAGACAAAAAGTGCCAGCAAGTTACCGGTAAAGAAAAAGTATAGCTTTATAAATAATTACCCTAAATTCACTTAATTACAAAGTTTTAATTATCCTATCCCTATTTTTGAATCCTCACTTCAAATATTATTTTATGAAATTTGTAAATGTGATGTGGCTTGCATAAATTTTACCAGATGCATTAAATGGCCCTAGTTTTAATTGAGTTACAGACATCTGATCTATCATTATGTATACAGCAAACAGTGATGATGATTTGGTGGTGTTTGCTAAAACTTTGAGTGGATTATTTTCATAATTTATTGTTTTCATTTAATATGTATGGTTTCAGTTCATCGGAAAACTGCAGATCAGGTGAGGAGACTACGTCCTCAAATACAGAAGAAAGCTTTCAAAAAAGAAATTCATAATGAAGTACCTGTTCCAAAAAGTAATCCCAAAAGTGATGCTCTGAAAGAATTGCAAAGACTTGATCAAGAAAATCAGGTAAATATTTTTAATATTTGCCTCGTCCATTAATGTGTAAATAGTTTTGAAACATAACAATTTGTTTTTCTTTTCCAGGCATGGATGGATAACTTTGAAGATGACCTGGAACTCCAAAGATGTGGTGGTTGTGGTAGAAGATTTGAAAGACGTGCTGCGTTAAATTCTCATTCTCAAATCTGTCAGAAACGCATTGCTGCCAGAAACAATGTTAAAGCAACACGTAATTTACAAAGCACATCTAGTCCAGAGAAAGTAATAAAAGTATCTCAGACAGATGAACGAAGGCTTCCAACAGAAGCAAATAAAAATACTAATAACGAAAACAAGAGTATAGTTTCTGTAAATACTATATTAAACCCCTTAGGATCAACTAGAACACCTCAGGGAGGCAGCTGGGTAGATCAGCCGAAGAAGGAAATTCCAGAAAAGAAAATTGAAATACAAATTAGAAAAGATTATTGTAAAATGAGTAGTGCTAGTTCTGTAGTAGCACTTTCAAATGATACTCAAAGTGAGCCAGATAGTAGACCTCCCTCTAGAATGGTAGATGATGAGGACTGTTCTGTGGATGAAAGAGATTGGGACTCCATGATAGAAATGGAAGAAGTGAGTAAAGAAGAAAGTGAATCTGAATATCATCTTTTCAGAGATGCTGAGGGCCCAGATTTACTTATGAATGATGATGGTAAAGAAGATGAAGACACTGTTGGTACAAATTCACCTGTAGAGCATAGTGCAACAGATATGGAATTAAATTCATCAGTACAAGACAATGTGTTAGATAGGTATGATGTTAGAAAAGATAATTTTTGTATGTATGGGAGGGCAGAAAATGTCCTTAAAAGAAGGGTATCAGATGATGGTACGTGCCTACAGAAAAATGAAGACAAAGAAAGACTTAAAAGAAGAAGAAAATCATTAGAAGATGAAAATTACAATGATGTAGAAGATACAACTAAAAGCATACCTTCTAAAACTAAAAAATTGGAACAGTTTCATCCTGTCATGGAAGCTCGCATGAAAAAACTCATTAATATACGACGATTGCAGTGCCTACCATGCCAAAAGAAGTTCATTAAACTTACAAACTTACGTAGACACGTGGCTGTGCATATTGGCTGGTGTCGTTATAAGTGTATGCTCTGTCCTTTCAAGTGTTTTTCAAAATATGATTGTGTAGACCATGTGTGTAAAATTCATTTAAAGGGTTCGCAGCGAAGTAAAGCTGCTACGATGGTGGAATATATTGAAGAACAGGAAACAGAAGCTACAGAAGGCTCAGTAGAGATAGAAGAATCAAATGATTGTTGTGATATTGTTAGTAATGAGGAAGAAGCATCAGAGTCTTTATCTGTGGAAATAAAATCTCTCAATTTGGAAGACATTAAAAATATTGTTGGTGTAACTTGTTTCTCTGATGATGTGAACAAAACTGACTATTCCAGTTTGGCCCTAGAGGTTAAAACCAGTTCACCTTCACCAGAGCATTCGTCAGAAAACAATACCTTGCTTATTTCAGAGGGGAAAAAAGATGTTTTGGGAAGTTCAAATGTTCAAACTGTAGATGCTATTGAAGAATTTCATGATATTATTTTAAAAGAAGAAAGTACGAAATCCAATGAAAATAAATTTGACTCGTCTGCACGTTCAGAGGTAATTGAAGATGAATTACAAAAAGACAATATATTGCCTGGCGAAACAACGAATGTAAGTGATGATCTTAGCAAGACAGAGCAAATCGGATATTCAGAAAGTGTATGCATTGATGTTGAAGAGAGAGAACAATCAAAAGATGATAGTGAATTGAGATTGGAGCCATGCTGTTTGGGATCAGATGAAACTGAGGATGTTGTTGGAGATGAACCAAAGCAATTTGCAAATGTTTCTGGTGATACACATATAGAAGAAGATTCTCTAAGGAATTCAGATGAGCCTGGAGGGAAAGAAGAAATATCTGATACAACTTCTGAAGTAATCTGTGATGAGTATGAGCAGAATTCAACACCACTGGTGATGAAGGAAGACTCGCAGGAACATTTCAAGGAACAGGCCAATACAAATAACAAAAAATGCGATAGCATGGAATGCTATTACCAGGCTAGTGAAGTAGAATGTGCTGAGGAGATGATTGTAAGAGAAGAACAAGAATTGGAACCAGAACAACCAATGGAAAGCACTGGAGAGACAAGTGACACTGATGGTAAGCATTTCTTTAATTTTTACTTTCTTTTATACATATTAATACAGAATATACTCCTCTGCTTATAGAGTATAGAAGTATACTTCTCTATTCTTGTAATATGTAGTACAGAGAAAGTGATGTAATTTTGATTTTAATATTTCAATGGATAAGTTTTGATTTTGGATTTCAATGGGAATAAACCTTTGGGTTCTGATAGTAAAAAAATGAATTTTGTTTAAAATGTCCCTCCATTCATCTTTCATCAACACTAGAACCTAAACTATTTGCACGATTTTTTCCAAAATGAATACTCCTAGGTTGATTTGAACCAATGTGAAGATCTGCGATTTTAAAGACATTCTTTAAATTTTGGGTGTATTTTACATGAAACCCTTGAGACATTTTCAAAATTTTCTCAAAAATGGGTCTAAATTTGTTCTTTAAATATCTCATAAGAATAGAGTAAAATACATTTACAAAGAATTTTGCCTGTTTTCTCTGAATTTTCAAATTGAAAAAGTTCATTTTTCTAAATCATTTTTGCATTTTCCTGTAACTACAATTTTGAATGTAGATATTTTTTCGTCAAATAAAATTTGTTCTCCATATTTAGTTCTTTAATTAATGTTGAGAAAATTTTAATAGTTTTTGCCTAATTTTGAGTGAAATATGCTGAATATTAATAAATATTAAGAACACGATTTTCTGAAAAATGACTCCATGTTATTTCTTTAAACTTTTAAGTAGGGATAGGGCTAAATGCATTGTATAAGATGACATAAATGCCATTTTTGCTTTATTCTTTTGTTTTTGAAAAAGAATCATAAATGTATTTCTTTTAATCTCACTTTCATGTCATTAATATTTCCAGTAGTAGGGATTTGTATTCATTGTTGTTTTCGAGTACAAATGCTGCAAATAATGACTTTTCAGCACTTGTACTCCTTACATTGTTGCATTAGTGAACACAACTGTTTCCAATGATTTCCTTAGAAGTTTCTTGAAAACTCAAAACTTATCTGTTAAAATTAGCTCAAAATTGTGCATTTTGAGCTAACTCAAACAACATTTTCTCAAAAACGGCTCCAACTTTTTCAATAAATATCTGCATAAAGGACCAAGTTTTACTCTTGTATAATATTCATAAAGTCATTTTTTAGTTCTACCATTGCCAAAAAAATTGAGAAAATGTGATAAAATGCCCTTTAGGTGGCAATAGACAGCAAGATAGTTTAGAATGCAGAATGTATCTTTTCTAAAGCATCTTCTCAATAATAGCCCATTTCCCAGTATTTTTAATGAATGTAAGCAATAGCTAGTAACTGTTTAAAAAAAATGTTGATTTTGATTTGATTTAGATAACATGAGTGCCGTTGATTGTAAATCAGAAGAGGAAGAAGACGACGATGAAAAAGAAGATAAAGAACCGTCTGAATTAATGGGTGTTTCTAACAGCCCTCGAAATCCTGAAAAAGACGAAAATGCCTTACGTAAAATGGTGATGGAAGTCATTTTTGGTTCTGGTGGAACTTCAGACTCTCATCCTGATACAAATCAAAATTTAATATCTGCTACTGTAAATGGCAGTGTGTTTGATGAAGATGGTAGTAGTAGTGATGGCAGATATTCAAGAGCTTCCAGTGCATCAGAGTCTGATGTTGTTATTGTCAGTAACCATGTAACTTCTCCATCATCAGAAATTGTTAAAAAAGATGTTGAAATAGAGCATGGACATAGCTTTGAAGGTGAAAGGAGAGAGAGACCTGTGAGGAATAGAGTGAAAGTGGAAAAAGAAGACTTTATTTATGACTTTACGGATTCGTTTTTGAAGAAAGAAGAACCTTCAAAAGTCGGTAATAATATTGGTGGTAACACCAGTGGTAAGAAGAAATTAGGAGACTCAGGAAAGGAAAGTGTTAAATATGACCATTCTCACAATAGTACTTTATTCAAAAGTGTACCTAAAATGATGATCGTGAGGACAGATGCTAGTGAAACAGCTGGTAGTAAATGTGTAACTGGACCAATAAAAGGATCATGGAGTAGTGTTTATGCTCCAACATCAGACTGTGCAGGCAATAAAAATTATATGGAATCCAATTCACAAACGTGTAGTTCTTCAAGAAAAGTACCTCGAACTTATGATGTTAAACAATAATGGCTATAAACATTATTTATAAGTGTACAGTTTCAAAAGAAATTACTAAAAATGTTTCTATTGTTTATTTCTCCATATCAATATGAGCTTTATTTTGTATATGATGTGCTCTTATATTTAGCTAATAAGTGAGAACTTACATGGTTCCTTGAAGAGAAATAATCTTGGGCTTGAATAAACATCAGTGATAACTTTTTCAATATTTTTATCTGTGTTTATGTATAAATACAGAATACTAGTGCCAGTTAACTGTTTTTTAAACAAGTGCATTGTGTAATATTCCAAAACTTTGCTTTAATTGTTTTCTATCATTGTTTTTATTATAGAAACTTTTAAACTTTTACATTTTTCAGAAGTAGTCATCAAATGTATAAAATTTGGAAATTGTTACTTGTGATAATGTTAAAGAAAAGATGTCACACAATATGCAAGAAATGCAAATTAAATTGATTTCTTCAAAAGTTTGTAATTTTATCACGTGCTTCTTCAGCACTATAAACAGGAAAGAAAACTTGGGCTTTTCTTACATTTCTGTGAGTATCTTTTCTGGAATGACTCCTGATGAAATTAGAACATGGTGATTTTCATTACACTTGTTGTGACCACAGAGGTTTGTTCAAGCATTTTGTAGTTTTTTGCAATCTTCAAAAGGTAAAATAGTTTTTAAAAGGTACCTTCCCAAGAAAATAATTTTGTGTGTCATATTGTGAATATTGTTGGTTTTTTTCATTTCTGTTCTTATTTGTCCTTATAAACAATATTAGCTCTTTGAAATATTCCATATTCACATTGTGTTAAACATTAAAAGCTGTTAATGCAATGTAACATTTGAAAATGTGTGTGGAGAATCAGGGATGTAGTTTTGAGAGAAAAAAATGCTCAATTTAAAAACTTGACTGTCATTTTTAATATAATATTATATTGCTTTTGATTCCCACCTAAGTTGTAATTCTTATCTAACTGAACATACTTGTACATTGAATTTGTAAATATCAACATTCTACATAGAAATACACTCATTTGTCAACAAAATAATTTTCTAATTGTGTCATCGTTTTGTGTGGCTCATTGCCAATTACAATTTCATTCTTGATTTAAACCTTCTTCCAAATATATTTTCTTTTAAGTATCTTATAGGTTGGAATATGTTAAAAATTCTACGTGCATGCGTGTGTGCGTGCGCGCATGTGTGTGTGTGTGTATATACACACACACACACACACACACACACATTACACAGGGTGGGAAACAAGGAAAACTTCCCCCCTAAATATTTTCTGTAACTATTAATTTTAACTTGTCATGAAACTTTCAAGTAAAAAGTATTTTCAATTATCATTAAAGCAAAATTGTATCGCATGAGCTGAATGTACCCTGCAACATTTCAGAAATAATGTAGATTTTGACGGTTGGTCACATATATGTGATTGGACTGATGTAATTTCTACTGTACTCAGTATTGCACAATATGTGTCACAAGGCTTCAAATATTCTAGCCTGCAACATTACAAAACATGTAATGACACATTTGACCATAACATTTTTAATTTTCCCTCCCAAAACTTGTCCCTGGATCCACCTCTGCTTTATATGTTAAATAGGATTCTCATCAAACATGAAATAAATACAAATCCATATAAAACTTATTATTCATTGTTTTTCATATGAGAAATCTCATGATGCAGAGGAACTCCAGAAATTAATTCATCCATAGGTTCCAGTCATGATCTCCTTCAGGAAGCTATGGTAGAGACGTTTACAGTGTAGATAAAAACTTGTAACATACTTTAACATTCCAATTAATACAAAAATTAGTGTTAACACAAAAATTGCAGGAAATATTTATTGTTTTTTTTCCATTGATGCTGTTTATTAAAAATTTATAACTTTGCACCATTTCTTTTTAAACTACAATGCAAGTCAATAAATATGAGTTTATTAACAATATCTAACAAAATAAGTGTAAAACTCTGTGTCAGATATCGTTAATATGACTCACGCGCCGCTTACAAAATTTTATAAATTGAAAAAATGCCACAAATGACGAACATGTAGAATATTTGAAGCAATTTAGCCCCGTGACACACATTGTGCGATACTGAGTACAGTAGAAAATACACAGTCGAGTCACATTAATGTAACTAACCGTCAAAATTCCGAATAACTGCCTTTTGCAGCGCTGACTGCTTGAAGACGTGCAGGAAGTCATTTAGGTATTGGCTGGTTATACCGCCAGGGAGCCATGCCTCCAGAGCCGTGGCCAGCCCCGCTAGGTTCCTCGATTGCGGATTCGTGGCCCGAACACCCCGAACGAGATGGTCCCACAGATTCTCGATTGGGTTTCAATCGGGGGAGTTTGGTGGCCAGGACAGTACTGTAAACTCATCCTGGTGCTCTTCGAACTACGCACGTATACTGCGAACTGTATAACACGTTGTGTAGTTCTGCTGGTAGATGCCGTCTTGCTGTTGAGAAACGATCTGCGGGGTGGTGCACTGCTGCACTGTCCCTAAGGATGGCTGCATTCTTCTGTTGATACATTGTACCTTCCAGAATTACGAGATCACCCAGGGAATGCTACGAAAACATTCCCCACACCATCCTTCTCCGGCCTGAAGCGTCCGGCGATTGTTGCGGGGTGTTCGCGTTCAGACGTTTTACGTCGTGAATATATGCGCCAACGACCATCTGTCCGATGGAGCAGGAAACGTGAATCACCTGAAAAGGTCACTGTCGCCACTCCGTGTACGTCAAGTTGCTGTTTTCCACACTTCGTCGCCGATGAACAGCAGTCAGCGTGAACCAGGCGCCTTCTGCAGAGGCATAGATTAACACTATTCGTCCATGGCAGAGGCCGATATGAATACGCAACAACGTTCGCTGAACGGTTGTTGAGACCTCAGAGAGATTCTGTTGATTGCCCCTTGATTCATCTGGGCGGTCAGTTGCTCCACTGTTGCGTGTCTACCAGCCCGAACACATCTCCGAATGGCATCGTTCCCCCCTGTTATCTAAGACCCGTGGTACTCCACAGTTGCCTCGGCACCGGTTTTGGATATCGCCTTTTTGCCATGGACGATAAACTTTCACCACGGCGACAAGCGAATTAGCCATTTAGGAAATGATTCCGCCCTTGGCCCGAAAATCAATGATTATGCCCTTTTGGACGTCCGATAAATCATTAGGAAGATTCGATAAAAGCAGCCAAGCGACGCCAAGATCGCAGGTACACTAAAGCTTCGCAAGGTCAACAAGGCTCAACAATATTCGGATACTACGGATACAAACTCGGTTGGTAAAAAATCACAACCCAAGTGGACTTGACAGAATGCGAGACAATACCGATAACTTTGCAATCCAACTTTTGATAACAATCGTCTGCATTTGCAAGAAAGGTTGTAGGTAGGATGTGCTGGATATCAGGTTGTAACTGCACAAAAAGAGGATTACAATGCTCCACATTTTTTGTCACAGTGTTTCGTAATACAGAGCGTTTAAACGTCTCTCTACTTAATATCAACAAAGGAACGTGATGTGAAACTTGAAATGCAGAGGGAGAGAAAGTAACGCTAAAATAATAATAAAAAAAGCATTTGAAATATATATATATATATATATATATATATATATATATATATATATTACTCATATTTATCTTATTACGTCATGTGTGGAAAATGTTTACCAGAATTTTGAAAGCAAAACACACATTTACATTTTTTATCGAAAATTCTTTGAATCTTTTAATTCCTCATGGTCTTGGAACGAGTTTTGTAGACATTTCTTTTAGCTGCTCCCCAGAAAAAGAAATCAGGATGTGCGATATCTGGTGATGTTGGCGGCCATAGCCTTTTCGAAATTATGCGATTCCCAAACACGAACATTTATTTCACATCATCCGTGTACTTATTGCTCCAAACACATCCCACTTCCAATAGAAAAGTGACAAAAGTGCGAATTTCTGATTTCTCAGAAATTGCAATTTTAAGTTACGTAGTTTTGTAATACTCGTTATAGATTGAACCAAATATTCACCTTCTAGCGGACAGTAATTGCACTAATTCAAAATCAACTTCAGAATAGTAGTAGTACCTACTGGTACCCTCTTATCAGCTTTTAGCTGAAAAATGACGATTTCGCACTTGTGTCACTTTTCTATTGGAGGTGCGACATGTTCCACCAAAAATACACATTCTTCCAGTGTCAGCATTCTAAGAGTTATAGTCTGACTCTCAACAAACAATTTGTTCGTAGTCAAACGGAATGAGTTACTTTCATACGAAAAATGAGATCACGTATTTTCATTTCAACTATTGCTTGCTTGCAGCGAGCACGCTTCTGAGAATAACATTCGAACTCCATCGCTCTGTCGCGGTGATTAACCCAACGAGGTTGCCGTTTCCGCATAAAGGATGGTGCAATGGGGAGACTGACACTGCGGAGAGACTTTTTGAACGCTGTGTATTTACGGGAGTAAATACCCGCGCTCCTGTCCGCATCACATCATCACGTGGTTTGTCGTATGAAAAACAATGAATGATCGCTTTTATAAAAAAAATATTATTTCCTACAAGTGTGATGCGAATCCTATTTGACGTAAAATACATAGAAATTGAGGTGGGTATTTAAAAAAAATAATTTTTCTTTCTTTTTTAAAATTTCATTTGTAAGCTTAAATTTCCGTTATTCGAAGAAAGAAAGTTTTGAACTAATTTTGCGTAAATTTTTATTCTCTTCTCATTTTACAATCACATTACTCTCGAAATGCACAAGATTGGGATATTTCGGAAAAACATTTTTTGTAACCTTTGCACTTTTTAATATTTTTGAAGGCATACGTGCTATCAATCGAAACCAGGGCCGGTTTAACGACCTGCGAGGCCTGCAGCACTTTTCTTGCGGGGCCCCTTATTAAATTTTTCTAATTTTTTAAGCCAGTTAAGCGCGTAGTATATGAAAGAACTTTAACCGATTTACGAAAATATTTTTACGTCAATTCTTAGCTAAATAAAGATTTGTTAATCAATGTTGAGACAACACTGTATACTGTACAAAAAACGACTGAAATTAAAGTATATAAATACTTGAATCCAGTTACCAGTACTCTGAGCCAAATTGTAGGTCAATATTGGGACATTTGTTCATTTTCTGTTAGGCAAATATGAATTTGAAGTCTACAAAAACAATTAGAATACAGTTTAAACGAAATATTACTTTTATTTATTATTATAGTTTGGAAACAATATCTTTATTCAAAATAATCCCCATAGTTTGCAAGAGTCCTCTAGCTTGTAGCCTGATCTCATTTTTGCAGTCCGAAACATTGATAATTTGGTCTAGAACATCCATGATAACTCTGTATCCTTTATAAGGAACTGAAGTAGCGTCTGCCCGTGCATCCCATCTTGTATCGGACGATATTTTCGGCAGATGTAGACGATGTTCATTACACAAAAGTGCATTCGCGAGAAGTTCCCGTCGATGAATAGAAGCAGAAAAGAACGCGTAAATATTCTTCACAAACAAAGAAACGAGTGGCTTCTGAACATGATTCCGCAGCACGTTGTCCCACTAAATTTAAAGAATGTGCAAAGCAGGGAACATATTCAGCAAACTGACATCTCTCTTCGACAAGCGCTTGTAATCTTTTATATTTTCCACTCATATTATTAGCATTAACATACCTTTAACCCCAACAAGTGATGTCGATCCCACGCTTGTTAAAAAAGTAATCTGTGCTGGGATTAAGAAAGAATCCAATTAATTCCAGTATTCCTAAATAATTACCATTTTATGAAGGACCAATTGTTTTATCACTGCCTCGAAAAGTAAGACCTCGGTCTGCGAAAAACTGTATGACCTCGACGACGCGTTGTAGAACATTTCGCCAGTATTGTTTCTCTTTCTCTAATTCATCGACAATTGCTGCGTCTATGCGTTCACCTTTCTTCTTTCGGGCTAATAAGGCAATTAAGTTCTTCTTGTGTGAAACACTTTCTTCAAGTCGAATCAACATTTGATTACTATTTTTTCCAATCATCGAAGCTTTCTTTATTAAATTTAGATGTAGAATTATCAGAAGCAGCAATTTTGCAACAAAAGCAAAACAATCTTTACTAGGCGAGTAGCACATCCATTTTTTTTCTGCTTTGTTTTCATCAATTTACGAACAATTGAAAAATAAGACTTATGGCAAAATCTCATTTTATTTTTATAGTATCTTTTTGGCGAAGAAAAATCGCTAGTAATATTTCGACATTCTTCACTTACATTGGTGATCCAATATTCTTGCTCATTTTCTCTTAGCTTGGACGGCCATTGTTCTAGAGAAACTGCTGTAATCAGGATTTTCGCGAAGCTATATTTGTTCTTCAACTTGAGAATTTTTATCTTAAATGTTGTGCAAGGTTCTGTTATTATCCAACGAAAGGAAATTTGAAGTCGACGGTTCTGAAGATTCATTTAAAACATAAGATTTTCTCGTATTTTTTCTAAAAAACGTAGTCAGTTTTGAAATTTTAGATATTGCCTCTTGTTCTTTTATTACTTTCTCCTCCGTCGTTTTTTTTTTTAGTAGAACCAGAAGGATAACGTCGCCCGATATCTGTCACGATTTGTCATCTGAATCTACAGCATAAAAAATTTCTATGCACATTTATACTTAATAATATACAACTTACAATTTCAAGATGTGCTATTCTAAATGAAGCATTGCATATAAATGCCTATTTCGCTGGTTAAGACGAAAACGTTTTTATTTCCTACCAGATACTTTGGAGAAAATGTCGTCCTAAACATTTAAAATATTCAAATACACACGTGAAAAACTATTGATAAGTATATAAAACATAAACATGCATGCCTCGAGGGGAAAAAATAACTGAAAAATGCTGAAAAACTGAAAATTGCTCTGAAAAAGAAACAACATGAAAATTGCTCTGATAAGGATCCAATTTAAACGGCATGTCAGAGTTTTGGGTTTTTGTGGAACTTTTGCGTGAAGAACTCTGAAAAAATTCTAAAGCAAGCTGTGAAAAATGTTTGAAAATCTCCGAAATAGTTACATTTTCAGTCCTTTTTTAGAATATTTCAGATTTTTTCAGGGATTTTCAAAGTTTTTTCAGAAATTTTCACTAAGAAATTCAACAAAATCTCCGAAATGCTCTTTAAATTGAACCCTTTTCTGACTTTTTCAGCATTTTTTCCCGCAAGGGTACAAAATTTGATTTAACAAAAAAAATATAAATAAATAATTTTAGATAAATTTTAAATTATAATTTTAAAAATTCATACATACCAAATACCATGATGTATGAAACATCTCTTCTTAACTGAATTTAATTTATCTCGTGCGAATTTAAAGCTGGTTTACTTTATATTGTCACCATTATAAAAATGTATCACACTTGTTCTTCTACCGATTTCTACCTGCAAACTAAATTCATTGTTCGATATTTGCTGCCAAGCAATACATATAACATTATGTTTGTTTACACCAGTGGTTTAACGTATCGTTGGGATATCTAGAAAATGGAAACCTTCTAATAATACATACTCATTGCACCAGACCAGAACAAGTTATCCAAGAAAATAATTAAATCTCAAACGGTTGCATTTCAAAACTAAAATAATATGCCGTACAACATGTTATTTAACTTTAACATGATTTATTTAAATACACTTTTGTTTCAATACTTTTTAATAGTAAGTTCGCAATTTTCATAACGGCCAAACTTTTTTTCTGTACTAGTAACATTTCTTCTCAGAAGTCGCTGGGTCTGTAGCACGTGCTACCAGGATAAACCAAATACTACGAGTATAGAGACAATACAGGACACTTCACGATATATCGAGAAACAGTGATGCCAGCTCCATCGAATGGCAGAACCTGGTGAAAACTCGCCTAAGCTCAGTGCTCTGTTGGTGTTTGTTTTCTGCTCGATTTCTTTTAATTTGATTGTCTTTCTGGTCAATTTCTGGAAAACTTATTTTCCAATACTGTTCTTGACATCCTTTCTTATGGCAGGAAGAATTTGTGTTGTTTTTGGCTGTTTTAATTATGAAATTCAACAGAACTCGCGGTCGTTCTTCACGTAAAAATAGTTCATCCAATGTAGATGAAAAGCATAAATTAAGAAACTCGCATTTTCTGATTAAGCAGTACGTGAATGCCACTCTTTTCTACTCAAATGAATTAGCTATTAGTTTGTTTTCTAAGATCAGTATGTTTTCGATAGAGACTTTTTAAAATTTTTACGTCACAGTAAACTTGAGGTCAAAAAACAATTATTGCAAATCATTAACATTCAGTTGGAAAATATTCTATGTGAGGAGTGTACTAATTGTATGATACAGTGCTTCTTAAATAAAGCAAATGAAAAAAACAACTAAATGTATCACTAGAAGCGTTAAGGTAAGGAAAATCTTGCATTTGTAACCATTTTATTCTTGGAATATATAAAACATCACCTTTTTACATTATTTTCCGTTATTTGAGCCATTCAATATAATTAAGTCACAGATCTACATTTCTATAGTATTTGGATAACCCGGGACAGTTCGGAACTTTTCACTCCTTTTATAAAACGTCAAGTCAATGGTCTAGGGAAAAAATCAGCTCTATGGAACTTTTCACGCATTAAGTTGACTGATGAGAAATGGTTAAAAGGGCTCTTTGGTATGTTCAGCTAGCGCCCTCTGTTTCAGCCTTTTCCTAATTATTCTGTGGTTTCAGCTGTCAAACGCAAATCTCGAGGATGTTCGAGCTGGTCCGAGCAGTCGATTTTCCACGCACCAAGTGGCGTCGATGCAGGATCGATGTGTTTGTTGTGGGTTAGTGGAATGGTGGTAATGATTCTTAACTCCTTGGTGCCAATAATAGTATCAGGAATTTGTCAGAATTTGTGTTCACAGAGTGCGTTTTTTTGAGAAGCAATTTTTATTTCGCGTGAAGCAAGATCTGCTGTTGATTCTTCATAGAATTACATTATCAGAAAATAATTTTCGACAGATCGCAAACCGTGAACCAATGGCTGAAGGCGGGAAAAAGAGCGACTCGGAATCGCCCTACAGCGATCCAGTGTTCAAGAAAATTTCTCTAAAAAATGGGGAAATAAATAAGCTCACGTATGCAAAATTGAAAAAATTGGCTGGCAGTCTTAACATGTGTGTCGAAGGATCTACTGATATTCTGCGGAAACGACTTAAGTCACATTATAGTAAAATGTATCTCGCAGAAGCTGCAATGAAAATGCCAAAAAAGCTCTATCCTTATTATATTGTTATTGATTTTGAAGCAACATGTGAAGATAAATTTTCTACAAAAACCGACTTTCCACATGAAATAATTGAATTTCCTGCTGTTGTCGTTAATTCTGAAACACTTGTTATAGACAGAATTTTCCATGAATATGTTAAGCCAAGTGTGAATAAGACTTTGTCTGACTACTGCACATCATTGACTGGAGTGACGCAGAGTCAGGTTGATTCAGCAGATCCTTTTCCTGTAGTTCTACAAAGGTTTATGGAATGGATGCAGCAACATAACTTAACTGGAAAGTCTGCAATTGTCACTGATGGTCCTTGGGATATGGCCAGATTTCTTTACATGCAGGTAAAACAATCCAAATTACCTTATCCAAAGTTTGCTAAGCAATGGGTTAATATAAAGAAAATCTTTTCCAATTTCTATAACCAACGAAAACCTACATTGGATGTCATGCTTAGGCAACTTAACTTTGAGTTTGAAGGAAGGCGCCACAGTGGAATTGATGACTCTCGAAATATTGCCCGAGTTTTGATTCAGATGTTAAAAGATGGTGCTATTGTGCCAGTCAATGAAAGAATAGATCTTTCATCATTTCAGTCTCATGGTTTTCATCCTATCAACGAGATTGTGAGACCAGTTAAGATAGAAGCTAATGTATGTAGCAAAGATGAAGCTAATGTATGTAGCAAAGATGAAGCTAATGTATGTAGCAAAGATGAAGCTAATGTATGTAGCAAAGATGAAGCTAATGTATGTAGCAAAGATGATTTATTGAAGGACCAGGGTATGGAAAGTGATGTGATAAATAAAAATGAATTAGAGGACAGAGACAGTTGTTGTGAGACAATTGAGAAAGAAGTGGCAGTCATTCTGGATCAAAATACAAGTATTTTGTCTTCATTGAGTCTTCATGCAGCAAATGGTGATGTGCGTGAATGCAGTAGTAAATCGGAAGGTAATGACTGAAAAGAAGATCTTCAATTGAAAACAAACTAAATTGTGAAGTACCTGCACTCCGTCATTTATTATATTTAATATAATTCTTATTTATTCTTTTTCCCTGAACCACAACTAGAAATATTAAGTTCTCATTTATTTACTAATTTTCTTATATGTTTACAAACAATGCGAAATATTTATCATTAATAATGTAGCATTAGGAGAATTTTATGAAGGGTTAATATGTAAGGTTATTATGAAACTTTGTTATCTTAATGTTTTGTGTTGAAAGGTTTAACTTTGGTCCAAATTTTTTCATCTTTACAACATGCCAAAATCGGATAAGAAATTGTCTTACTAGTACTGCAGCATTCGGCCAGTAAGGACATAAAATGTTTCTATTATCCTTACATGTTTTCTTGAGTTGTCATTTTGTCACATGCAAGAGGAGTGGAAGAGTTAGTTAATTCAGTGGCAGGACGAGTATACCAAATCTGTAGCTTGTTTTTTGATGCAAAATAGTTTCTACTTAACAGGAGAGAGTATTTCTATTCTTTAGATTTTGTCAACAACACTTGCCGCCAACATTTATACTTAATTTACTAATGTTAGTAAAGGAATGGGGGAGGTATTCTGGGTCTCAAGAAAATGTGTGTGTAATAGTTAATTTTAACACCTTATTTTATATGCCTTTGTACGTGTCTCTCAAGATGAAGCATGATCCTTCAAAATGTCATTTGTAATAAGTTATATATTTGTATTGTAATTGCAAATGTTTTTAAACAAATATAAAAATTATATTTTATGTTATAAGAAATAAATGCTTTGTTAAAGAAAAGGAATATTGTTTCTGTCCTCATTGGAAAGACATACTTATTATAATAATAAAAATTATGTTACTAAATGATTCAGTGGTTTATTAGTTGAGATAAGATGAAGGGCTTAGATGTTTATGAAATATTAGATTAATTTTATTGACCTGAAACATTTAATCTTTGTTAATTATCTGAAGTGAATGTAACTTGTGCAAAACAAGTGGAAAAAATAACCATAAGTGACCAAAATTTCTGTGGGAAAAGAAATTTTTTGGTCTGTAGAAATTGGATTTTGTAGCACTAGAAAATCATAGAAGTTCACTTAAATTGGTGAAATCATGGAAAAAGTAAATGTATATTTTGAAGATCAATGCTCTTCCTAGAAATGTGTAGTTTCTGGAAGACCTATTTTCAATCTTCAAGCTACTATCCTGTAATGGTTCATTTGGATATAAAAGATACTGGGCTTCAGGAAGAGTATTTGAAAATGTTTATTTATAAAATAAAAATATTCTAAATTTCAACTTAATATCCAAATCTTATATTACATTACAATAAATACAGCTTTCAATTTGAAAAAATAATATTCTATAACCGAAGCAGCAGTGATCTTTTCATTATTTGTTAACCTGCAGAAATGTGAATTCAACTACAGTCAATGGATTATGAAAGACATTCCTAGTATTTGAGTGAGGAAACACAATGACATAGAAAACAGGAGATAGTCACCTAAAGGTATCTACCTACTATCCTACTATCTCTTAATAAGAGTTGTTTTCTTTTGAAGGTAAATAATCTATTTTCAATGCTGACTCAATTCTCCTTTTATCCCTTCTCCTTACTTCATTGGAATGTAATGATAATATTGGCCATAAACTGTGCAGTTACAAAGTGTGTTGGAAGTCATCTTGACAAATGGAAAAGGGTACAGTATGTAAAACAACTGAGGGGATTCCTTCATACATTTGTGACTGATGAGAACATTATAAATTGTCACTGATGACGGCAATATTTTTCTGTGCTGGGGAAAACTTATTTTCTCTTGATCTTCCACTTAGCCACTATAATGCTGTTAATATCACATAAGTGCAAATAAAATATTTTCACGGTTTAGCACAGAATTTTGAATATCTTAAGATCAATGCTTGCACTTATGTGAACGTGCACCATCTGCTTTAAAAATTGAATTTGTATTATTTGAACTCCAAAATTTTAAAACATTTCATCAACAGATGGTTTTCTACTCAGGGCTGCTCAGAGGGTGGTACAGCTGCAGCATATTGCCCTAGGCCCTCACTTCAATAGGGTGCCAAAAATGTATGCAAAATTTATTTTCTTCAATACATTTTTTGAAAAACAAAACAAAATATATTTAACTGTAGTTGAAATGTAATTAAATTTAAAAATAATAATAATAAATGAGGGGAATGTTTGTTTGAAACGGTCCCCATGGATCTACTGCCTCAAGCCTATTGTTTCTGCTGGGTGTCCTTTACTCGTATTTTAATAAGCATTTACACATACTGAAAGTTTCAAAACTTGAAGTGTAACAATGTGATCATTTTCAAAATTTGTGAAATAAAAAACATTATACTATATATAGTATAATGTTTTGTGTGTGTGTATATAAGTTATGTCAATATATATATATATATATATATATATATATATATATATATATATATATATATATATACACATACACACACACACACATCACATGGAGATTTTTGACATGATATTTTCAGTGATATCTGTCAGTCATGGCATCACAATGTGGAGTTTAGTATCTTAGCAGGAAATTTTACTTATTTTATGATGGTGTGTGGAGCATATTGGCTAAATATTTTCCCCCAACAAACTTAATTTGGATTATGAAACAGTATTAAGATTTACTGTAGGCAGAGGCTGATTTAAAAGGAACTTCACTTTAAAAAGTCGTATTTATTTTACCTGGAACCAGGGGAAATTGTGTTAAGCTGCTCAGTATTAGCACAATGTATCTCGATTGATTTGTGTCAATTCTAGAACAAATATTAAACATTAAATTCCATATAAACATAAGTTTTGACGAATTTAGTTTATTGATATTTTCATACAGGTAAAATTGTCCCAACAATAAATGATATACGCGTTTTTAAATTCCCCGTGGTAATTTTGCCAGCATTGTGTCATCTCAGGTCTTTTTTGGGACCTTGACATTGTCACTGATGCTCTCTCACATTCTCTTTCGGGTAAAAAAAAATAATCTGGTCACCCTATTGTGGGTGTCCTAAACCATGCGGTATAACTGTGAAATGATATTGCCACAACAGTACACGAAATACGAAGGGCTGAGGACGCCTAGGTAAGGGAGATCCGATAATCCGAAATATAATCGCGGACTTGAGCGTACGCTACTTCTGCTTCCACCCTGACGTGAACACACCCACATACTCTACGCACACTTCGTTAGTGTGTGTTGTAGCGCGGGAGGGTGGGGAGCTCCGTGGGGACGCGGTGCGCATGCGCTTCGCGGCCAGCCGGAGTTGCGTTCCGGAGAGGGGGTTACGGAAAGCAGACGGCCAGCAGCAGGCCAGGCTCGCGACGAGAACCGGGCCCTGCGCTAGTCTGTGCCAGTGCGCTGTGGCAAGACCGTCTTCGACGAGAACATTTTGTGCTGGTGAGTGATTTATTCCTTATGATCACCAATACGCACGTAAATTTGTAACTATTGTGTGTTGGGTTGTTATTCGGTTCTTCGGTTGAGGGACTGATATTCCAGAGGCGTAAAATCAGGTAAGAACATTGCATTGTTGACATTTCATAGGTTGGGGGGGTGGAGTAAAAATTATCAACCTGCTTATAGAAAGGATAATGCGCAGGAAGTGGCATTTCTGTTGTACAGTCGTGGGTTATTGGGCGATTCGCCAATCGTTTTTAACCTAGAGACCTGTTGCTCCTGCTGTTACCGCGCCCACGAAGGGACGCAGTCGCGCCGCCACCACTCGGCAAACGGCGCGGCAGCGAGATGTTTCCGCCCTCGGTCATTTAGGACCAGTTACTTTGTCGCTCGTCGGAGCGGTCTCTGCTTTTTTTTTTTTTTTTTTCACCAACTTTCGCAACATCCTAATTGCAGTGATGAGACTCGTCGTTTCACCGGTTATGACCCCGCGAGCGGGCGTCCTCCGCGGCCCGCCCGGGTGACCCGCGCCTCAATGACTTCATTGTCACATACAGTACTCCAAGACTAGGGATTATCACGAGAGTTGACGAGGGGGGGACATGCCGAGGATCCCTTTACAGAGTTTGAAGTCACCTGTTGGAAAAGAAATTGTCCTTGTCAGGGACATGTTACTCTATATATAGGTGCTTCGTTTATGATCTCAAAAATGATAAAATCAGGAAAATCTGAAAAGAAAACTTTCCGAATAACATTATTAGGATTAATTTTCACCGTGCTACTTAAGCGAAGGATATGTTCTTTTCACTCAATTCAATCCTCTCTGGAATCTTGATACTCCCCTCCAATTCGACTCCTGAAGGGTACTTTGCTTCTGGCAGGGCGTTGAAGAGATGTACTTATTTTTAATTTTGAATGATAATATTGTTTTATTTTCCTAATGAAAGCTAAGAATATGCTAGCGAAGTATACCTAGGCTGCGTATAATTTATTAGATAGAGAAAACATGAATACCTCAGATTGTAATTATTATTTTGTTTTTCTCCTGAGGCTGTGTGTAACCATAAGCAGCATGACTTTTGCGACATCTGAGCTGAAAGAATGCAATGATAGCTAACCATCGTGATCTGGTGAACGTTCTTTATGAAACAAAAAAAACAAAAATTACAATTAAAACCACGTAAAAATTATTTTACAAATTTTATAATTTAAATTGCAGATTAAGTTCCGAAATTAAGATGTGTATTTTCATTAACACTTCACGCTTTACAGGCTAGCAATTTAAAAGATGATATCCTTTGTAATGTACATGAAGTGCCCTGCGTACACAGTCAACCCGGATGGCCGAGGTGACCAGAACGTGAGCCGACTCTGCGCCTCGGTCAGAAGGGTCGCGAGTTCGAGTCCCGCCATGGGCATGGTTGCTTGTCTCTTGTCTTCCATGCATGTGTATTGTCTTGGAAGATCTTGTGATTCTGCTGATCACAGGCAGAGGAGCCCGCAAGTGTGTCCAGTGTAAAGGTTGGTACAGTCGCGGATCCACGGGGAGGGAAATAAGGGAAATTCGCCGCCCCCCCCTCACCGCTAATTTTTTTTTTTTTTTTGTAACTATTAATTTTAAGTTGCCACGAATCTTTCAAGCAAAAAAAATTCGGACAATCATTAAAACAAATAAAATCGTATCACAGCATGAGCTGAGTGTAGTCTGCGTCATTTTTCAAAATCTGTAATGACACAGTCGACCAAAACATTTTTAATTTTCCCTCACTTAATTTATCTCTGTATCCGTCCCTGGTTAGTATGTGTCCTGGTGAGGGACATAGTGGGTATCCGGCGGGGGTAGTCGATATCGGCATCCCCTGAAAGCTGAAAAAAGCCTCCGGAAGATAAAAAAAGCAAAAGAAAAAAACCCTGAATGTATACACAAGTGCAATGTGAAGGTCAAATAGTTTGCTGGATTTTGGTATCAATGTGCGGTGTCTAGACAGAGAATGAGAAAATGGTTTTAGTTACCTTATTCTACAGCGAAAGAGCTAAATATTTTTATTACCACGAATTCCGTTAATAATTGTGAGATACTGAAGAAAAAGCCTGCAATATAAAGTTCTCCCGTACGAAGAAATGTCTGACCTATTAGGGAAGTTCGGCAGGACCCTTCAACGTGTAATTCGAAAATAATTGTAATTGTTATTTAAAAAACTATTCTCTGACTGACATTTTTTTAGCGATTTCAATGTACTGTATTTGAAGTCTTCACATGATCAGTGGCGGGTTTAACGGTAAGCTGCCTTGTGGGGCCCCATGATACCATAGGGCCCCGAATTTAACATTATTATTGTTGTTAATAATAATAATAATGTAATATTACTACTACTATGAATATTTTTTTTACAAACACTTAACAAATTATTGGGCGAATTCAGAGACGAATTTTGGGAGGGGAAATTAAGAATGTTTTGGTCGACTGTGTCATTACAGGTTTTGTAAAATGTCGGCTACACTCATCTTGCTGCGATACGATTTTATTCGTTATAATGATTATCCGAAAATATTTTTGCTTGAAAGTTTCGTAACCTTAGTAGTTACTGAAAAATATAATGAGGTGGGGATTTCCCTCCCCGTGGATCCGCGCCTGTATTGAATTGAATTAATGCCTTATTTTACATGGCGAGACTCGGGCCATCAGGCCCGCTCTTCCGTCTGACCATGCAAATTTCGCTACGCTCTTTTCACCAACTAGCGGAGAAAGGTATTTCTTGGGCGATGAAACAGGCGAATTGAATTTAGCTCAGCGGCGTCATTTAGACTTGAGGATCTTTTACATGCAAGTAAATGTACTAACATGGGACAGCCGGCTTTACTTCCCCTCCGAAGGAAGGCGTATGAAGGATTTTTTTGCCCGTCGGAAATTCACGTAAACATATTTTTTAATAAATTTATTTACTGTGCAACGGTTCGAACTTTATTACTTTTGTTTTTGTTAATACGTTATAGAGAGTTCTCTGGCAGCTTCAATTTCTAACTAGAGTTTGAGAAATCCAATATTTGAACCGGTTAGGACCTCGTCTTGAGCCGCCTCTAAACGTAAGGCGGTCACAATATTTTGCACGTGTGCCTTTTTTTATATAGAGAAATTCTCTTAAGATCGTCGGCTTCAATCGAGACTGAAGCTTAGTCATCCTGATTTGATATTCCAAGTTGGGTTCACGGGAATACCCTGCTTCCAAAGCGATGTGCCAAGCTAAGCGAAATAAGCTTGGAAGCTCCAAGGACATAATTTTGATATTTGTGACTATCCAGTGCCAACTCACGTACAGACAAATAATTGCATTAATTTAGATTCACATGAATCAATTAGGTATTTGAAAGTTACCAACTATCCATTTACGTCTTCCTATCCTGGGTCCAGGTGCAAAAAGGTGTTATAAAATACAATTTCTCTAAAGCAGATGAGAAGCTGACAAAGCATCTTTTTATAATTATTGTATTGGGGAGATGAGATATTTTACTTCATACGTGCAGTTTTAAATGTCTTCAGTTAGATAAACTGGCTCTTTATCCTTTGAGTGATGGAAAGATATTTCGTTTGTGTGAAGTTCTCTTCCACATGTCAAAGAAAGTTATTTCACGAAATCTACAGGGGTTGATGTCTTCTCATCAGATGGATCTGTTGCACTGTTTTCCTTTGCGCCTAGATGTCTACGACGCGTGGTCATCTCGTTAAAGCCAATAATCGTTTTCGACAGTGTTATAAAATATCAGATAAGTCAGGTCTACTCCGGCTTCCGTGTAACCTTAAAATTGATATAAAATGATACTCCACAGACTCATAATTATTTTAGAAGATTTTGACTCGCCAATTGAAGCTTAGTTCTTCCGGAAGGTTGAGTGCCTCCTTTTGTCATTCTGGTTCTGGCAAAATTTAAAAAAAAAAGCTGTATATTGAAATCTTCATGCGGTATGGTGGTGTTTCTGCTTATATTATCAGAGGGGGAAGGCCAGTTTTGTTTGGTTCATTCGCGAGAGAAACATTCCACCTGTTTCTATACTCATTGAATGTTTCTTTGATGCCTGTAATGAGTAACTTATTTGTTATGTCTATATTAGGTTTGTGGTTTTTATGTATTTCCATATACTTCTACGAAATGTTATTTCGTCTGCGCGGAGTCTACTCTCGTAAACGAGAGTTGTTGTTGTTGTTGTTGTTGTTGTTGTTGATTACTCGATTTTTGCTTCCATACATGAGAGCTTAAGGAACAAACATTACTTGGTCGAATTTAAAGTGTATCCTTTCTAACTTTGTTACACAGATACCATGTAAGAATTTCATTTAAATAATTAACATTTTTTTACGATCTTTCTGGTAAACATCCTCCGTTTAAGTTAGTGTGCCACCTAAAAATTTTAATTTATTTACTTGCTCTATCATTTTATTTTCTATTTGAATTTACAATCTTGCTTAAGTGTTTCACAAAACTTTATTTATCAGATTAAAATCAAATATTTTGCACGATAGTTTACAAGTATTTCATGTATGGATGTTATATGGAATTATGTATTGAGAAAGTGATGCTATTTTTTTCTGTATTTATGGTACTATATCGTACTAAATAACAAATAATAATACTATTTCCAGTAAAATATTCTAGCACATCCACGTAACTATACATAGATGACCATCTTAACAGCATGAGAAAGTTTGAAACCGGGATATTAACTCGTAATAGACAAATACATCAGTTTATCATTCAGAATCCACAACATAATATTATAAAACGGAAATGGACACGTTTTGAGATTTTTTCTTGTAATTTAGAAGTGTAACGTGGAATCTATATGAAGGCATTTCTGAACCCAACCTCATAAAAATCAAGTTACTTTCAACAAAAAAACTTTAAAAAATTACAATACGTTTAATCTGGGCATAAATAGCATATCTAAAAGGAGAAGTTGACACTCTGTTCGGGTCACAAATGACCCCAAACAGAGTCTAAGGGTTAATGTGACATTTTGGGAAATTGTTACAAGACTTTTGGGGAAGAGGTTCTTAGAGCCATTTAGTACATGGTTTGACATAATATAAAGTGTAATCAATTGTTTAATTAAACTTATATTTTCATTCTCCGGGTAATTACTATTAAAATATGTCTTGTAAATAAAGTTTAATGGACAAGGGTGCCCAGAAAAGTATTTGCTCCCCCCTCCATTTGTTTTAGGCTGTGCACGCTTGTTTGTTCATCTTATTGTGTAGAACGCGCTGGTGTTTTGGACCCGGAATGACTCATTCCGTATACACTGAAGAGTCAAAAAAACTGGTACACCTGCCGAATATCGTGTAGGGCCCCAGCGATCACGCAGAAGTGCCGCAACACGACGTGGCATGGACACGACTAATGCCTGAAGTAGTGCTGGAGGTAACCGACACCATGAATCCTGCAGGACTATCCATAAACTCGTAAGAGTACGAGGGGGTGGAGATCTCTTCTGACCAGCACGTGGGAAGGCCTCCCGAATATGCTCAATAATGTTCATGGGGATTTTGGTGGCCAGTGGAAATGTTTAAATTCAGAAGAGTGTTCCTGGAGCCACTCTGTAGCAATTCTGGACGTGTAGGGTGTCGCACTGTCCTGCTAGAATTACCCAAGTCCGTCGGGATGCACAATGGACATGAATAGGTGCAGGTGATTAGTCAGGATGCTTACGTACGTGTCACATGTCAGATCGTATCTAAACGTATCAGGGGTTCCATATCACTCCAACTGCACACGCCCCATACCATCACAGAGCCTCCAACAGCTTGAACAGTCCTCTTTTGACATGCAGGGTCCATGGCTTCATGAGGTTCGACCTTCGGCTCCGAAACCCCATATCGATAATGACTCGTTGAATTGTTCGCACTCTAACACTTATTGATGGCCCAATATTGAAATCTGCAGTAAGTTGTGGAGGGATTGCACTTCTGTCAAGTGTAATGATTCTCCTCAGTCATCGTTGGTCCCATTCTTGCACGATCTTTTTGCGGCCGCAGCGATGCCGGAGGTGTGATTAAAATGTTGAGGGTTCATGTAAAGTACCTCCAAAATCAAAATATCTGTTTCAAACTCAGGAGGTCTCCAGTTCATTTAAATTGATCGGAGAATATCAATTTTGGAGAAAATCTGCTAAACGATTTAATCGCTACCTTTGACTACGGACGGACGCGTATCGCCATCAATCGATTTTTCAGAATCATAGACCCCCCAAAACACAGATCTAACTGCACAACGTGATAGAGGAAGAAGTTTACTATAATAGGAACAAGATTTATTTACTTGTTCGTTTTCAGGACCTTTACAAAATAAGAGCGATAAATTAAAAATGCAGACTTTTAGAAAAAGTAGTGCATATAGTTGCCATCCCTACATCTGCCCCTGGAGCCAGATGCGTATGGCAGATACGGCACGAGCCATGAGCGCCATTAAGAGGGGATGATATTTAGAGAGTACCCACTAAAACAAATAAACCGGGAGAAATGGCTCAGGGCATCAATTGATGCCACTGCAGTCCCTCTGACGGGGAGGCCCTAGGTTCGAGTCCCGATGGTGGCAGGGTTTTCGACACGTTTGTCAGATCGAATTCAGTCGCTGTCGTTAAGAGAATTCTAGCAGCCGGCTGCTCTGATCGGTAGTTTTCGTGGTTTCTCCGATGAACACCAGGCGAATACCGGAGCAATATCCTAACAAACGGGCCATGGACCGCGCGCGATCGTTCCTGCGTCTTCCTTGTCCTATCCTCAGCCCTTACACACTTACACTAACATGCACTACACTACCACACATGCCGGGAGACTGGCCAGGAGCTTAGAGCTTCTCCAGGCTGGGGAGGTGACCCGCTGGTGGGCGATACCTGTTTGAGGAAAGTTACCACTTAAATTAATAGATATTATACATAAAAAAGCTATCAAAAAAATATAAACTGAACCATTCATCAGAACATTCCATTAAAAAAAAGGGGAATCATAAACAAAAATATTACAATAAATTTTAACATCGTAATACTATAAAAGACTGAAAAAAATCATTCCCATGAGAACGTACCATAGAAATTAAAATACCAAACCCTAAAGAACCTTCACAAACCGCAAATACCAAATAAATCATTGAAAAATATAATTCATTTTGAAATTCTCCCAACCAAAATATCAATAAAAAAAGTAAACAATACTATATATTCTAAACTTAACAAAACTTTCCTCAAACTAGCGAGAATAGGTCGGCGCCGGATCTCGCCATACAGCGCGGTACCACCGCCACATCCCTAGAAAAACGTACACTACACTTAGGGGAATAATGACCTGAGTAGTTGACGCGCCCGGTATCACAATCAATCAACAAGTAAAAAGAACCCCAATTTGAAGTTTCCTGACAGGAGCGCAAATTCCACGCTTGGCATGGGCGCCTGACTACGTAGATTCGCCCGCCGCCTGGAGCTCTGTCCCGTGAAGTTCGTCCATTGCCCCTTGACCTCCAGCGACGTGAGAGGTTCGTCACTTGAGTGGCGTTAACGAAGCCGGCGCGGTGCGGTGCGGCGCGGCGCGGCGCGGCGGGGGCGACGGAGGGCCGACCGCAGCGCGGCGTGCCGTTGCTGTGACGAGACGAGGTCTCGTGCAGGCAGGCAGACAGACAGACAGACGACGCCCTCGTTAAGACGAAGCGACCTTTGGAAAAGCGCCAACACCGCCGCGGCAGATGGAGGCGCAATTCGCGCGGGAGGGAGGGGGAGGGGGCGGGGCATGTTGCAACCACTCTCGCTGCAGCGATCGAGAATTCCACTTGCGGAAACGATCTGTGGAAGGAGAAAAGACGTACGCCGCGTGCGGCCGGGGACGGCTGCGTTCAGAAAGGATGGAATACCTGACGTGTAGTGGGATGCGTCATGGTAGTCCTACCTTGAAGTATGAGGTAGTACTCAAAGAACACGTAGGGGAGATGAAAATAATAAAATGATTTTCCAATTTAGCAATACCTGCGAAACACGTGCCATTAACGCTCATGAGGCTTTTGTTCTGAAGGAATATACTCAGTTAGTTTCTAATCACGCACGAACCCTATTTTTACGAGGTCACCGTAATCTTTTTTTATGGCAATTCTTTTCGGATATCTGCAAATTCGCAACCCGCATCGTTGCCTTCATTAGCCTGCAAGTAAAAGGCGCCTATAGGTAAACTCTAAATTTTAAAATTGCTTTATCGTATGCAGTTTTGAATACTACGTAAGGAAGTGACTGGAATGCCAAAGAATTGGGTATATTGATTGGACGTCCCTTGAAGAACTCCTAGGTTATTCCACTAAGTTCTTAGCGAATCACCGGTTGCGCTGAACCTTAATGTCAAAATGCTAATACATCCTTTAAACAGTACAATAATGGAAAAAAATCCACATTTTTCTATTTTGATCTACAAATTTAGAGATATCGTTTTTGCCTAAACTCTATTCGTTGAGGAAATATTAACCCCACGCACAAAGATCTCTATACGGACTTGTATTACAGAGTAAACTCAACGCGAGGAATGGGACGGCGGTGAGCGGAGCGAGATTATTTTACAAACACGGACGAGGAAAGATGCAATGAACGTGCCAAAAAAACAAATGCATTTGTAGTAGACAATAGTATGGAGCATGCTTTTAATATAATCTTCATTGCAAAACGTTTTCTCGCGCATGAAGTAAATAACAAGACATTGCGTATGTTTACAAGACAGGGAGGGAGGGGGGGCAGGACAGGGAGCAACGATAGTAATGAACTTAGAGTGCTACTCAGTTGTTGGTATTATTGAACAGCCTACTTCAAAAGTCTACTGGATTGATTTTTGACATTTTTTTCTTTTCGGAATGCCGCATAGACTTACATTTGGTCAATTCAACCACCTGCACCGACGACCTACATGTTACCCACTTTTGGAATGACAATTTACTGAATATGTTCAAGAACATTCAACTCGCGGAATCACTCGAAGTGCCCTAGTCTCATATCCCCCGAGGGCCAAAATCCGATAGAGCCGGAAACCAAAACGCTCCAAATTCGGCTGGTGCAGTAAATCCACACGAGGCATGTCGCAAAACGTGACTTACTCGTGCACTTCCCTGTTTGTTTTCCGAACAGCGGTCGCTGCGAACAAAGCCGCGACCTGTTCAGTGAGCTAATGGACAGAAGTGTTGGGGGACGGGTGGTGATTCACGTTGTGCGTTCGCCTTGTCGCTTTGGCCTTTCTGTTAGCGCCGACTGTCCGTGGCCTCGAGGCGGCGAGGGCGATGGGGGGCGGGGCGGGGGCGGGGGCGGCGAGCATCGCCCACCCACCCGCGCGCGCTCTTGTGTTTAGCGCATGCGAAGGTGCCCCGCTTATCTCGGCCAGGCTTAGCTGCGCGGGTTAGCGCTTTGTTTACCGCTGCGCCGGCCTACCTCCGCTGGCGATTATCACATTGCGACTGCGCTTGAGCCATTTCAACCGGAGGCAAATGCAAGCCCATTGTGTGTTGGCAGCGTCCTGAAGTTTGAGAGTGAAAATTAATATTATTGTGGTACGATTAAATGACTGAACATCGGAAGCGGCGCGGGTTGATTATAGCAGTGATTGGAAGGTTCGGTATCCGTCACAGAAAGTTGCTAAAAAATGATTTGATGTGTATAACATCGGTAAGTTTGTTGCGTCTTCTGGAATCGATTGTGTAGGTCGACTGCTCTGATCAGTGTGTTTCCTGATTACTTCAACGCGAATGCGAAAGCTGAACTTAAGACTATCGTTCCGTCTTTATCCCGTCCTCGTTCCCAACCAGGGCTGAGCAATGGGCAATCACTTATCTTCGCATGATCGATCCATCGATTCAGAAAATCTGACAAGCCTCTGAGATTTGGAAGCAGTTAAAAGCTGTGTCCCGAAAGACACTAAAGACATTAAGTTCTTGTGACGGAAAATAACCGAATAATCATAATATACGTATATTTTGTTGTAATTTGTTTCTACTTTTTTTCGAAATTTGGTCATTTTAATCACTCACAGAAAGTTAAGGCGAACGCGCATTTTCACTCAATAAACACGGGGATACTCGTATTATTCGATGTGGGGTAACTTCTAGAAGTGTCCATCATAACAATTCTTGTAGTCTTATTTTTAGGGGTGATTTATAGTAGACATAAGAATAATTTTAGAAGTTGAATCCATAAGCACAAAACGAATGGCTGGTTTTGAACCCACGACGTTTTTTATTTTAATAATTACCTTTCGACTGGTTTTAAGTTTTATATCACCAAGCAATTACTAGTGAAATGAATGAATGAATGAATGAACAAATGAAATACGTGGTGGTTTTCCTATGCCTTCCTCGCCATAGTCAAAGTGAAATAAAATGCATGTCTTTCCAGGGCTTCCGGCACGTAGACCTTACGTTGCTCATTGCGCGATTGCCACCTCAGCAGTCTGCGCTAAGTAGGTTCACCTCTTTCCGTTTAATTAGCAAGAAATATATAATTTTATTAGTCATGACCATGTTTTTTAGCCTAAATTTATTTCATAAATACTGTAGAAGTAAAACTAAATTGCACTGATCTCTGAGTCTAAAGGAAGGTATCTTTTTAATTATGAAAATGGTATCCCAATAGATCCAAAGGGTAAACCCGGGACGCGGTAGAATTTGTGCAAAAACGTCAGTATTATCTTGTTTAAGGTTTTAAAGTTGCGATACAAAATGAAAAAGTAGTTAAATGAGGGGAAACCCTCACTTTCATGGCCCGAAAATGGTGTTATAACCAAAAGATTGTCTGACGTCACTCTCTACCGATTAAAAACCTGTGTGAATCAAAAGAGCTTCGTTCTGGAGTGTAATTGGGCGTACTTTTATTAAATTACAATAGTGTCGGAAACTGCGAATTGCCTTTATTGAAAACATCGCAATTAAAAACTCTGGAATTTCCAATGTAGGAAATGATGTATATTGATGAAAATTGCCGATATCAATAGACCGATATTGCCAGAAAAACAATTGGATTAAGAAACAAACACTCGTCGTTGCCACCCCTTCCTAAATCTTTTGCTCTTTGCTGGGGGGGGGGGGGGGGGCTGTTCTCCGCGGTCAATGGCTGCGCAGCGCTATATTTAGACCTTTTAATTCCCGCCGGATAAAGGAGTTATTTCGTCACAATGTCTCTCTTTGTTTTTACTGCTACCGCAGTACTCATGAGACCTGCTCTCAATTTATAATGGTTAACAAAATATTGAAAGACTCATCCCAATACAAATTTAATGTGGGACTGCCGGATTGCAGACTTTTATCAATTTTACTGGGTTTAATAGGATGAGTGAAGCTGCATTTGTGAAAGTTTCAACTTGTTTGTAATTAATATAAAACTTAAGATTAGAGGAATTTGATTATGTTAGACTACTTGAAATCTACCTTAAATGGGCAATTAATATTAGATACCAGATTTTGATATTACTTCGACAAATATTTCAATCATTCCCTACACTTCATTCTCAGATTTTCATTTCGTGGTCCCATGGTGAAAATTAAAGCCTCAGTTAGATAACAATGCCCCCTCTTCTAAACTCACCATGGGCAAAGAAATTTAAATTTGACGTTACGTTAACTGTAGCAATATTGCAGTGCTGTCTCCTATACGCTGTGTGGGTACTTCTGTTGTTTCATAGAAGGAAATTGAATGATGAGCTTTGGCCAACCCCACAACAAATATCAAATTATTTTTTCCAATGACTAGATTTTAACTTGACAGTGTATCCAGTAACACCACAAACATATCAACAATTTTCTCTGCCTCTGAAAGCGTTTCTAAAATACGGTGAAAACTAAGTGTCGATACAGAAAAAAAATAGATAATACATCGATCAACTAACGAAACTTAATGTAAATCACGATCAGACATTCGATTATATAAAAATATATTTTTGATTGTACTGCTGTTCGAGAGGTTGCAGGTGGTGAGCAGTTAAAAAAGTAATAAAATCTAAAATTCCATGGGAATAAATATCGTAAAAACACTACTAAAACCTATCTCAAAGTCAAGCTTAAACCAGTATTTATTAATGAATTTTTCTCTCGAGCAGCCAATAAAAACCAATATCGCCCCAGCCATTAGGTAAAGCACGGTCGCGACGCTCTCCGGGATCATCCCCGACGCTCGCAGGCGACTTCACGGTTAAACGCGGGAAGTGATGCAACCGCTGATCGCGGAGAATCGTGGAGGGACGCCCGCATCTGAGCGCGAGGGTTGGATGGGGGTCGGGGGCGAGAAAGAGAGCGGCGGCGAAGGAGGAGGAGGAGGCTGCGCTGCCAGTCACTCGGAGCGGAGCCGAGCCGGTTTGCTCCCTGGGGCGGCGCATCTGGGAGCTGGGTTCGCCCCCCTCCCCCGCCCCCCACGGCTCCGGCCGCTGCCGTACCGTCGCTTCGTTACGTCCTTCGCGCGTCGGGTGGATCTGTCGAGCGGTGAGGGCGGGTCTCCAGGGGGGGGGGGAGGCAGGGGAGAAGGAGGCGGTGCCGACAGGTGGGGTAGAGATGATGAAATGAGACAATTCTGCTTATAACCTTACGTAATTATGTATACAAAAAATTTTAATCCTTTAAAGACAAATAATCTACATATTTTCGAAATAAGGACCGCCTTGTTTTTCTTTTCTTTTCTTTTTTTTTTTTTTTTCGAAGAAGAAATTGGCATTCCATTAGAGACTTTGAAACTTAAATGTCATAGGGTTTTCAGATTTCCCATTTTCATATTTTGACTATATCTTGATAGGGTACCCGTGGTGTCGGGGTACGATGGTTCACCCTCCCTTTTGTGTACCGGAGTCAAATCTCTGATCGATCGCGGCTGTTCTTTTAGGAGTTCGGCCTTTTCTCTGACATTCAAATTGTCCAACCATCAAAAGTATTTATTTCGGATGATGCCAAAAAAGCCTAGGAACTGATGATTATAATAAAGAATGTACTCTTACTTCAAACGGAAATGTAACAATTTGGGTCCAATCATAGTCTCCAAAAACATGAATATTCAAGTGCGCCAAGCATCATTCCGCCTGATCAGCGCCTCTTGTTCATCTACACACACACACACACACACACACACACACACACACACACACACACACACATTCTTGTACTTTACGGTTTCAGGGCGACCGACCGCAAGAGGTGCGTGTGCTCTACACAACTGCGCTGTGCGAGGTGGCGCGCCGAGCGCCCACGTGTCGCCACCAGCGCGCGGGGACGGGCAACCTGTTACCGGAGGAGCACCGCCTCCCGCGATCTGCCCAAGCAGAATAATTGTCTTCGGTTCGGAAAAGGGATCAATACATGTCATTAGCGCGTGAGGACGCGCAGAGCGATGGTGCCCGAGGGCGGGCGCGGGCGGGCGGGCGAGAGCGTCGCTCGGGGCGACAGCGCGCGACGCAGATAATGTCGCCCCTCCCCTCCCAAGGAAACACGGTGGCACACTCGCGGAACCGCCACCAGCCAGAGCCCTACGAGCTGCTTACGAGGCGGAACAGCGCCTGCTCTATGCACACAGCTCCTCGTCCTCGGGGTTGAGGACGTGGAGTAGTAAGCTTTCACAGATAGTGTGGTTCGAATGCTCCCCTTTGTCCAGCAACACTGCGTAGTTGGCTGTTTTGCAGAAGGAATGGCCGGCCTTTTTTTGTCGTTTTCAGTCCTGAGGAAGGCCACGGAATGGTATGGTCACGCATGGTCCGCCAACTTGTCGAAAACGCTGCTGACCCGTACGTCGTAGAGAATTTGGGTTTGAAGCGTGCCTGGAAGATCACTCTCTCACTTTATTAGTATGCTTCCGGAGCATACCCCCAAATTAGAGCTTTTTGAAAGAAAATTAAGCTGGGTAATAGTAGTATTCACATCGGTATAGCACTTTTAATATTTTTATTAAGAATTTTTAAGTGGTGTATATTTACGTTTTCCAAGACGGTTTTAGTTTTTCCTAAACTCATAAGCGCTGAGTTAACGTCATCTGTAATTAACAAATTAAGTGCGCAAAGTGTACACAACATTATTGCAGGGTATAGCGCTTTTTACGGCGCACACGTTCAACAGCGAAGCCAAAATTAACTAATTCTATTGCCATGCACAAAGTATGTAAGGATTATTTCTTCAAATGCTTTTATGCGTTTGATTCCCAAATGATGAATACAAATTGGCGAGGTTTTTAGTGTCGTCTGCATACATATTCGTTAGATATAAAATTTTGCAGCTCCTGAAATAACGCGTAACATTACAGACATACGCTCATAATAGGTATCACGACTCAAGTGACTGAAGACGTTAAAGGTTACTTTTATAACGAAATGTGGGTCACGGTCTGTAAATGTAAAACTTGTACACGTTATGTTTGTGAAATACAGAGAGGCATCTAAACGGTGCCGAATGGTAATTCACTATAATCAAATGTCGCCTTATCGATTTCGAATTACCGAACATTGTTTAAGGAAAGGAAATAATTGGAGAGATCGAGACATCGAGCTGTCGAATTGCAACTTTACGGTTTGTTGAAGTGAGTTGTTCGAAATTCGCGTTTTCGCGTACGTAGGCGCACGGGCGATTTCGAAACCACGCACGGCATGGTACGCGCGTTTCTCTGACCGGTGAATGTTAGGGCAGGGCCATCCCCCACCCACCCAGCCAGAGGTACACAGGAGGCACTTGCTCCGCGTCGACCTTCTGCTTTCCCCCGAGGCCAGGCGGGCAGGCAGGGAAAGTTCGATAACGCCGTTACGTGCGGGCGGGCCCTTTGAGGGTCGCGGTGCGGCGCGGCGCGGCGCGGCGTGGCGTGGCGTGGCGTGGCGTGGCGCGGCGTGGCGTGGCGTGGCGTGGCGTGGCGTGGCGTGGGGCGGCGCGGGGCGGCGCGGGGCGGCGCGGGGCGGCGCGGCGCGGCGTGGCGTGGCGTGGGGCGGCGCGGCGCGGCGCCTGTTGCCAGGAGCGACGGCTGGAGCACAGATCGAAGTCTTCCACGCGCGCAACTAGGCCGCCCACGCTCCCGCAACAGCTGCGCCGCGGGCGATGCCGCCTCGCCCCCGCCCCCGCCCCGCGCCAAGCCACACCATGCAACAGGTAGTTCCATTCGGAGATACGGTCTCCGTGTGCTGCCGGATAAAAATAGGCACCGCCTGTTATGAAATGATCGCTGCCATTTGAGCGTAAACTAATCAAACAACTTTCTTCGTATCTATGCTTGTCGTCTTGGCAATGTTGTAGCTGCCTTGTTGGCATATGATTGTGGTGCTTTACAGAAGCTCTGAATAAAAACCAACAGCAAAAAAGCAATAAAACATGTTTATCGAGTAAATTTAGTAATGGTATAGAATAAGAATTAAAAAATAGAAAACGTGACGATTTTAAATTTCATAAAAGGTGATAGACATTTTTCTCATCATTCACAAAGAGTTCTCCAATTCTGAGTAATTTATGTATTTAAAGTAAACAAAATGCAAGTGTAATGTACGTAAAAGGGCGTCTCTGTAATTTGCTCTTCTCTCTGTAACCGCCTCAGTAATCTGGTTCAACGCGATGAAATAGTGTAAATGTGCAAATTGAGTAGTTATCAGTAAACTAACTTGTCCTTTTGGTTTATTGTAAAATGTTGAGAGAGTCCGTGGTGCAAACCAAAATTCTACTCTTCCCGACTCAGTGACGCAGCAGACTACAGGTTGGCATTATTTTGCACAGAGATGTTCTCGGAAAAGTTGAGAACATTTCTAAATTTACCGCCATGAAGAACGACATGTTACAATCGGTTGTGGTACACACTCTTACCAGAGTGGAGGATCTACCGAGAGCGGAAAGAAATAAAATAGCGAAAACCATCTTTAACTGTTTGAAAGCAACCAATTAAGTGATCTAACGGCCTTGGTCTGGAGAACAGCTACGCTATTCTGCACAGATAAAACGTTGTTGGCTGCATTACGTGAAGCTTACGTGTTCCCTGCTCCTTCGCATTTCGCGCATTTAAGTCATAAAACACGAGTACGTTCGTACGTGTCATACTATTTGAGTTTGTAGTTACTCATAAACGTTCGTATCCGGATGGGAAAAAACACATTATTCCCTGATGAATATTTTGGAATTTTTATAGAATTCTGTTTTATCCTCACATCCTGCTGCGCAAGTATTCGTTTTTAAACCGACACTTTTACTTGTCGATAGCCGGCAAAAAGTTGTGATCCGCCAACTTCTTGAATATCCCTTTTTCGATTACTGCCAATGCGAATCACTGCTTGAGAAGAAACTTCATTTAGATAAGCTTCTCCCTCTGGCATACCCAGTGGCATTGTTATGCACTGTTTTAGAAGATCCCAACTGTCGCTTGTCATGAGTACGCCTTGGCTAGGAGCGTAGTCAAACAAAAATAATGGCATTTTGAAACGAACGGACTTTTTTGTAAGCAAAGGGATTTTATTTCTCAAAGTTCCCTACGTTAAGAACCTATTCCACCTGCTCACATTTTTTTTTATTCGTGCTTGCACAATGTTCCATCCACTCTCACTATATCTTTATACTAAAAAATATGACATTACAACCAACAATACTACCACATTTTTGTTCCCAAGTATAACTTTGTATAACGCTTTCGCGATACCAGTTAAATTAACGTGTAGTTTTTTTGAATAATATAAAATTAACAAGATAAGACCCCATAACTAAGAAAAAACACTTCAATTTTATTGTCATATTTTGAGAGGCAGTGGGCGCCAATGGGTTACTATACAAAAGCAACTTGAATACTCTTGCTTTAAGTTTTTTCGTTGCACACCCTAAGTGTTTTGAATTTTATTTAACAATTTCAACTATTATATTTTTATTATGTAACTCTTTCAGTATCTTTTTTGATTTTGATACTTATGCCAAACATTCTGTTTGGAGCAAATACTCCAGTGCATGTTGACACTTGCTTCTGGACTACGCAGAGAAGATTTGACATTATTTCATGCTACTTACTGGACTACATGAGCAGGTGATGCAAAAGTGCAAGTAGTACATTACGCCCAGTGGCGGCTGCTCCTTAAGGGCTTTAGGGCGGCGCCCTCCCCAGAAAAAAACCAAGCTTGGGAAAAGTTGCAGGAAGGATTAAATTGACTCGTTTAATTTGTGCATACCTCTGGCGCAATATTTGCGAACGAATTTAGTTGTGCCTGCTTAAGCGAAAATTAAATGTTTTTGGAATGGGTCGCATTGTGGACTATCGCGAGTCCGTCCTTCGCTGGAGCATGCGAGGTAGTGGAAGCTGGAGGAACAGTGGGGGTACTGGGAGTTGGATGGGGGCAGCGTGCTGTTATTAGGGTTTTGTTCGGCAGAGTTCGTGTATTAACTAAGCTAAGAATACCGACCCTTTCATCTGATTTCGTAAATTGTTGTTTGGTTGGCTGAAAATATCTATATATATCTATATATATATATATATATATATATATATATATATATATATATATATATATTTTCGCGTGAGCACAATTGAATCTTCCGTTATCAACATAACAGCTGTGATAGACAAGAATTAAAATCCCGATCCGCGCAAATCGCTTGCACACTACTTGCTGAAGTTTTCCTCGTTTAGGAAATATCTCGAAGAGGTAAACTGTGTGTGATAGTTCGGGCATACATGCCGCCCGTTATAATTTGAAACCCTCCGGCCGCCACCGATTACGATTCAGAGCTTTATTGAACTTTCTACTTTATAGCCCGTTTGCTGCAAGTGAAAGGAACCGTATTACAACGTACGAGATTTTCCCAGAGAAGCACGTATAGCTAAGACCATGCCAGAAAAAGTCAATTCATGGCATCGCCCAGCTACACCATCTGCTTTTATCAGTTCCGGAAACTAACTGTTGGTCGAAGGAAAAACATTCCTCCAGAGATATTGTATTCGTAATCGAACCATAATAATGTGAAAAATAATTCAATTTTCGTAGATTGGAGTTTCAATTGAATATAGAGAATTCAGGTGAGTCTTCCGCCAATACTGGATAATGACTTGTTTGACAATGGAATGATTGTACGGATTCCAGTAAAAGAATCATGACTGAAAATAACCTGCAGATTGTGATATATGGAGAAACATCATGTAATACCGCAAACCAGGCGCAAAAAGTCTCCACGTATTAGAGTGGGCGAATATTTAACGTTTTCGGGCGCCCCAGTTTCTTTGCTAATTAGTCTCACGAGTGAAGTGCCCCAGTTATCTCCCCAGCAGCTTCAACCTTCAAGCTCCAGACGGATCCTCGACATATGTGATAATGTAGTGCATGTAAGTTTGTAAGGAGAGGAACAACGATGGGGAAGCAGTTCGTTTAGGGTATTGTTCCAGCATTCCGGTGATTCTGATTGGAGAAACCACAGAAAACTACCAATGAGAGCAGCTGACCGCTAGAATTCTACTCCAGACAGAATTGGTCTACGAAGCTAGTGTTGAAAAGAAAACGGGACTCAAATCTTAAGTCTTCCCGTTCAGAGACGTTGCGGTGGCAACTCACACTGCCACGAAGCCATCTCAGCGGCGCAACAACGTACCATACTAGGATTTATTTAACGTGCATTTGATGTGAATCAGCTGTTCACAGTTTCATCTAATCCGGAGCTTGAATGTCCCCTTAGTGACGTCACTATAGCGACATATAAGCTCCCGATTGGATGAATCCGCAAAAGCTGATATGTTTCATGTGCACAACTAAATAAATCGTACTGTAGAAGGTCTGATCGATTATTTAAAATTTAAGGTTCCATCAACATTAGTGACTACTACTGCATTCAAAGGAATGGTAGCTGTGAAGATGACATGATATGGTAATGATAGGGGAGTGAAAGAACGAACACAAATACAATCATACCCGAGGCGGGACTCGAACCGCCGAAGTGCCGTTCGGCACTACCGCCTTACCGATCTCGGCCATCCGGTCCGGCAAGGTCTGATCGTTTGTTTTTTTTAAATTTAAGGTTGCATCAACATTAGCGACTACTATTGCATTCATAGTAGGTGATAATAGGGGAGTGAAAGGACGAATACAAATACAACCATGCCCGAGGCGGGACTCGAACCCGCGATCCTTCGGTCCTATGGAGGTGCTATGGCACTTCTGCCTTAACGATCTCGGCCATCCGGCCCGGCAAGGTCTGATCTTCGTGCACACAACCACTGGAGGGAGGGCGCCTTTGGTTTGGCGTCCGAGAAAGCGCAGCAGCAGCAGCAGCAGCAGGCAGCCGGCCGGCCGGCCACGGTGCGCGAGGGGAAGGAAGCGCGAAAGTGAAAGCAGAGGAAGGTTACGCTCAAGCCCGCGTTGGAACAAGAAAGCGGGATGCTCGAGCCGCCAGAGCTATTTGCGGAGTCGAGAAACGAAAGCAAACCTTTGTCTTCCGAACAATTACTTATCGGCAAGGGCGTTTTCTCCGTTTTTGCGACTTCGCTCCGCGTGGCGGAGGCTGCTGGTTCCGGTGATGCAGACTCTACCGATCCTCCTTCTGGCTCTTCCTCGTCCACAAGGATTCCTCTTTTGCGGAAGCAGCCTGTCTTCGCGGAAATAGACTATTATGTCACGCGCATTGAAATGAAGTGCTCTGTGTGGTAAACTCCCTCATTATTCCTCTCACTTTTGGAAAAGACAATGACGCGACTATTCATGAAATTAGTGGCTCAAGGAAGGCCATCTTTGCATTGTCAATTCCTTCCTGTCCCGTTGATGCAGACGTACAGATACGGACTCTGAAAATAAAGGCCTGCCACATACGATTCTCCAAGATAGAAGATAAAAAGTATATTTGATTGTCCATTTCCAAGATTATAAAATGTGGGGCGAATATAAAGTTATATTACGTGCATCATCTTTATAAACTAGTTCAACAAATAATGTGGCCCGATTTTTATACATTCTTTGAAAATACAGCATATGCCAACTCTTTAATTTCCCTTTCGTAAACACCCATTCATCGTCCATGCAGACGTGAGTGATCACCTGTAGAAAAGACCCCTTACGAGCTGTATTCTTTTCATTTTTTCGGAATATTATTCTTATGAAATTGGAGATGTGGAATACCTGCCATAACTTCGCCGTCCGAATTTGACGCGTCAGAAGAATTCAGGTTTTATACTCCGATTAAAACAGTCTTTTTCAAGGTCACGGTCGGATTGGATAGTGTCTTCCCTTTTCAGCTCATGGCCTTGAAAAGACTGCCTGTTTTAATCGAAGTATACACCAAATCGCCTATCAAAATGTAAATGTTCCATTTGTTTAAGGTGCAACCGTTGTCTCTGGTCGAAGAGAATTGCAGGACTTCCTGGTGATGAACTAAACAAATATGTATCTGCGGCGAATACCAAAATGTTCTTTAATATTTCAAGGAAATTGTGTCCGTGGTCGCTCCGTTGATGCTTCGCCAGCTGTAGGTGAAATCTTGGACGCGCTCTACTGCTTCACCATTTCACAAAGGACTCTTTCATCGCTAGCGCACCCTCGTCATCCTACTTCGCCAACTGACGAGTTTTCAGAGACAAGAACCTGCTCCTAATACCATGTATGTTCTCGTGTAAATTGTATCTGATGGGATTATCTCGGGGTGGCTGATGATTAGGTAGGAATCTCATTATGCTGGCATTCGGAGTCAGAAACTTTCCAGTCAAAATGTGAAACATTTTGTTCAGGGTTTAATACAAAATAATACGTGATAACTGTAAAAATGATTGTAGAGATAGGAATTGGTTGGTTTTCACATACTTCATCAAAGAAAAGAAGTGATCTCATTCCTCCTTTGCTTACATTTCACTTTTTAATCTCCTTTACAAAACTTTACACTATTGTTTTGTCAATATTGACTGAGTCAACACACTACAGTGATCACGTGCCCAGAAAGGGAGAAGGCATAAAAACGTAAGACTTCCCCCCTCGTCTATTCTTGGGAACAGATATGGCCATAATCATCTTCGTCACCAATAATGAAGACATTAGCCGAGCTCGATAAGTCGGGAACATCTTGCCTATATCAATTTTCGAGTGATGCATTTTTAGCCTCTCCTTAAGCTTGTGTTGGTCGTTGACGATTCAATTTTTTGAATAAATCGTCCACATTTCTAAGTAAAAGTTGTTAAAACCGCAATTGAAATAATGAAAAAATTTTCACTGCAGTAAATCCTCGTGAACACTAATTTCAAGGGATCGAAATAAGAGGTGTTTGTGTTGAATTTGTGATATCTGATTAGTATGTACATCCGTATTGTAAAGTTTCCTTGCCAGAATCCACATTTGGTTTGTGTTATTGCGAAACCAGAGTTAAGCGAGTACCTGCTAAAGAGGTTTACTGAATTCAGGAGTGCCTCTCCCATTTGATAGGCAAGAGCATAAATGTGTTAAATGCAGCAAAGTTCACAGAAGTGAGTTAAAAAATGGAAAAAAGAATGAGGAAAACTGGAGGTGAAGAGCAAAGCAGAG
This sequence comes from Gryllus longicercus, assembly GCA_038098605.1. NCBI lineage: Eukaryota > Metazoa > Arthropoda > Insecta > Orthoptera > Gryllidae > Gryllus > Gryllus longicercus. The sequence continues at coordinate 690,783 of JAZDUA010000581.1, read as the reverse complement.
GCTAAAAAGGCCTCTCCTTGAAAAGCGGCCTCGTTGCCGCAAGTTCGCTCAATGCCTCACTTGCGCCCGGCACTGTTTGCGGAACTGACCTCCACTGGGCGCCATCCGCTGTGGTGACGCCGCGCCGCGCCGCGCCACGCCACGCCGCTCAGCGCCCCACCGCGCCACGCGTACTAACATTTACGAATATCAGATAGAGGACGTTTTACTTCGATGGTTTATGATTGAAAGTGAATAAATGGAATAATAGAATAACAACATGTCCTTTACTTTTTTATTCCCTTCTTTACATTCAATAAACATTATTAACATGTTATTTATACATGACCAAACAATGAAATATACTGATATTTCGTTTAAGTATTCTAATTAAAAATGGAAATTGGTTGGGAAAATTTATCGTTTAAAACGCCAATATTTTAACCATCGATGTTTCTTGTCGATGTTTTCATCAAGGTCGAACATCTTTTGGTGCTGTATCGAAATGTCGATGTTTTGATAAAATTTGCCCTTGCCACGCCTCGCCACTCCACGCCACGCCTCGCCACGCCACGCCACGCCTCGCCACTCCACGCCACGCCTCGCCACGCCACGCCACGCCTCGCCACGCCACGCAACGCCTCGCCACGCCTTGCCACGCCACGCCACGCGACACTGCCGCGGCCCTGTGAACGCCGGGGCTTCCGCCCCATCGGTCATTGTCATGTAATCTCGCCGACGAGGGGCGGCAATCACGCACCCACCCCTCCGCCGCAAACAATCGAAGCTCTTTAGTGGACGACGGGAAGACGACAACGACGGCGGCCGGGCGCAAAGCATCAGCAGAGAGCGCGCCCGCCCGCTTGTGAAGTACGAGAAGGCTGCGAAAGACGATAGCGCTCTTTGGAGGCCCAATATCGTTAAATATTGCGATAGTAGAAAGCCTGAATCGTTGCTGACCTGATCACCGATCGCGTCTTTTAGCTGAGCGGTGGGCCTTCACGAACCAGCTCTGTTGCGTCGTTATTTGTTACTATTTTTAGCAGTAACTATATTAATACTGGTAATTTCGATAAGCACTCCCGAACAACTAGTAATCACTCCCGAACCACATGCGCGTGTAGACCCGAGTTAGAGGAATTTGTAAAAGCTGTCAGAGTATTAGATGGTGCTCTGTTTGTAGGCTAAAGATCAAAATTATATTTAAAAGAGATGGTGGCAACATTTTACACAAAATTAAGTTCTTAGAATTGTCCAAAAAACAAATGTGATGACCCAAATCCTGTGCAAAATTATCTTAGAACCACTACAGTAAGTGTGTATTAAGCAGAAGGAAGTGTACATACACATTTTCAAATGTGATTTTGCATTTACTTCAACATTGTTATTCTTCTAGCTTGCACATATTACAAAATTAAGAATTATCACATTGTGCTCCGACCCATCGATTTTAAATACACATTTCTTCAGAAATTTGGTTCATAATTGATCGTAATATTGATTGTTAAATTATTTCGCTCTCTTAATAGTTGTTATTCACCCTACTTTTGACAGTTCGTCAATTCGTGTGACTCTACTTGGTCCTGCATATTCCAGGCAAAAATTCTTCCTCCGTACTCAAGTATACTGTAAGGTTCGAGTGCGAGTTGACGTTAAATGTCGTGACGCCCGAATCGATTTCGACCTGGTGATCGATGGTTCTTGGGAAAGCGATGACGCTTTACGAGCCATCCAGGTTGAGTCATTTATTATTTTCTTAATGCAAATAATTTTAATAACTGCAAGATTTACATCCAGTATTTCGAAGTTACTCAATTTCAGATTAACTTCTATAGGCCGGAGCATTCGATGCAGTTGATGTTCAATGCTTCGGAGCTACTTTTTGTTGCTCCAAATTGCATTCTATTAATAATAATAATAATAACAGTAAAATGATAAAAATTTTAATTTTTTCATTTAGCACGACCGGAACCGCGCGCGTACGAGCTCAATGCCCTGAAATACAATCCTTTACCCGATATTGCTCTATTTATTACTCTTCCCCAAACAAATACACATGTTAAAAATATTCCCACTAGAAACACGTTCAAAAATATATTTACGAAAATTGACGATTTTATATCAGTTTTGCAGCAAATCACCACTCAAAAGAAAAGGTATTCATAAGAGCTACAACAGTCAGAATTTGCAGAGATAGTAGTACATAAATTTGTGTTATATAGAAAACACCTCTGCACCTATTATAAAACAATGCCTCCATTATCCAGTGTATCATTTTAAAAGACTTGGTATCTCCTGCATCCTACAAATTTTGTGACTATAAAAATAGTTAAAAAATAGTTTGAGCCGTTTCCTTAATTAGATGTGCACTGATGTAAACTCCCCCATAAAAGGGGGAAGGATACTTTGATTCATGTTCGCAAAGGCGTTGTGATGGCATCTAATATGAAAGTTTAATGGCATAGTGGCACTGACGGAAGCGATCTCAAACGAATTGCTGGTATGAATCACAATAAAAATCAATGGAACCATTTGTCTTCTTACGTCCCGTTGCCGACAGAGCTTAACTGTCACATGAAATCAGCTGGGAGAAACAGTTGTCACACTTTCCTTTCCCGTTGATCAATTAATCATGCTGTCATTTAATCCTTACATCGGTAATTATCCCGACTTGTTTTTAACATCTGTCTTTTCTCACGAATAAACCCGGAAAGTCTGAGACTATTCTGGAAATTCGATATTTCGTAGTTATCTTTACTTGTGAAGAAATGTAATATTTGTAGAAAAATATTAGTTACGTATTATTGATAACATAAAAAAGAAATTTATCGATTGAATCGTATTCAGACGTACTGTGAATGAGGCATATAATATCAATTAATAATTAGCGCAGTTACACTAGCAAAAGCAACGTCAAACAAAATTCTAAAATTTCAGTGCTGAATGCAACAAAGGCGTCTTTCACGTCCAGTTATCGAAATATCGCATCGCTTAGTCCAGCACACAGATGCTTCATTCAGGAAACGTAGAAACCATTCGAGGATTCACTGTTGAATTTACGTTAAAGTTAAACATTTTAATTTCCCCAAATTCGCAGCTGTACATCTTTAATTCTCGTAAAATTCATTAACTTCCCAAGATTCTTTGTGATATATCTCCTGTAAAGAGAACAACTATAAGACAGAATACTTCCATCGATGCAAGGGCGTCCCGAAAGGGGGGGGGGGCAGGTGGGGCAACTTTCCCTAGACCCCGCCATAATTGGGGCCCCTATATTTTTTATTCAAAAGAAAAGAAATATATTTATCTGTAATCCAAATGTAACGCTATGAATTGGGGAAGGAGGAAATATTGAGTTTGAAATAAAGGGCCCTTTTGATCAACTGCCCCAGGACTCTCGATTACTCTTGGTGCCCCTGAATGGATGTACTCCTAAACTTCCCAGTACCGGATTGTTTCAATTTGTGATATGGGCCAGACTTCAAATTAAAACAAATTTTGTGAAAATGTTATATTTTAATTTCTCCCGCAAAGCAGGAACAGCTGCAGCAGCAGCAGCAGCAGCAGCGTTTCTTCGAGTTCCGGCACCGGAGCACCCGCAAATACATTGATATTCATAACTTGCATTTATGAAGGTCACGATGATCACCACCTATCTTGGTGCAATCAAGGTTGCTCGCCCGGCGGCGCTTCAGCGCAGTGGGTCAATCGGGCCACGGAGCGGAGCGAAGAGAAGAGAAGAGGGGAGGGGGCGGGTATGGCGAGGCGGGGCGAGGCGGGGCGGAGCGGGGCGGAGCGAGGCGGGACGGGGCGAGCGGGGCGGGGCGGAGCGGAGCGGGGCGGGGCGGAGCGGAGCGGCGCGGAACGAGGCGGAGCGGAACGAGGAGGGGCCTGCCGAGAGTGGGGGTGGAGCGGGGCGGGTGGGGTGGGGTGGGGAAGGGGGCGGGGCAGGGGCCGCAGCAGCTGAACCTCTGGCCCCGTGGGAGCGTGAGACCGCCTCGGCGCGCCGGCCGCGTGGCTCGCGGGCCGTGGAGAAGCAGGTGCGACGCGCAGTCGAGTGTGAACCGGGCAGCCATTAAGGCGACACAAGGCGATCCATTCCGCCACCCCGCGCCGCCCCGGGAGTGTCCAAAGGTGCTGTGCGGGTGACTCAGTGCCACGCGACGGGTGCCTGGTAGTGATGCGACATCGATAACAAAACATCGATGTTATCAAACATCGATGTTAAAAATAGATCGACTAAAAACTATCGGATGTTTACAACAATGTTTTTAGACCGGTTTAGTAATATCTTACATTGAATTAGTGTGTATTAAAATTTAATGTTCATGTTTATCAATTCGCTGAAGTACGAGGAGGGGGCAGACCCTACGTCCACAGCATATTTGTTGACCTAATCTCAATGTGCGAAATGAACATGAAGAAAGTGGAAATACAAAGGCATGGAGAGAGAGAGAGAGAGAGAGAGAGAGAGAGAGAGAGAGAGAGAGAGAGAGAGAGAGAGAGAGAGAGAGTTTTTGTCAAAGAGATAATACAGTACAGATAAGTTTCATTAGTTCCAGCACATGAACTAGCAGTATTACCGTCAGTTATTATTTCATATTTTACCTCTTACAGTATTGTGATCATGTGAAATTTTGTCATTCAGAAACAAAACATCGATTTTAATTAAACATCAGCGTTAATATATCGATTGTACGAAACATCGATGTCTCATCCCTAGTGACAGGCTGTGAAGACGCTTTGGTACACAGCGACTTTCTCTGGACTTAGAGCTGTTAGCTTATGCCTTTTGTCCACAAAGAGTTAACGACAGGAAACTGACTTATTCTATAGAGGTCTTTCGAAAGTTCATGTATCTAAATTGCATAATAGTAGTCGTATAGACACAGAGGCTTCGGACATCCTTTCGGACGATTTAGAATCGTCATTTCATAGTGATTATTAATGAATGTAGTGGTTGGTAGTATATTTCTCAATACTTGGGGCCTAATGCGGATATTGTCACTGAAAACACGAGGCGATTTGGATGATCTGGTGAATGACAATGCTGGGGAAATGAGAGGCAGGAGAAACGCCAGAACAGAGTGAGAAAACGTCCTGGAAATCCGCTGTGTTCACCATAAATTCCACGTGGAGTGGCCCAGATTTGAAACTCCGGTTCTCTGCCGTGAAAATCAAGCGCAAGAGATTGCGATGGATCGACCCCTCCCCCCGGATAATAAATCACAATTGAATCCTCTGGGCCTGGAATTGTCCTTGCTATTGGACGTCATAAATCCAATCTATCGATTCCAATGAAAACTAAATATATTTTTCTACCACGACATACGACTACTAAGCATCCTCATACTAAGCACAAACGCGCTGACGAACATACGTGGATGAGTGTGGAGTAGGCTGAGGAATCAGGGGCAGGAGGCGAGAGAGCTGGAGCCGACACTGGCGTTACGTAACCACGCGTGGGGACGTGACGGAGGGGGCGGTGCTCTGCACACCTCGGCACGCCACACCGCGTGGAGCTCCGACCGACCGAGTTCACGCGTGCGGCGGCGGCGGTGGCGGCACGGGCTGCCTTTATGCAAATCGGCGGTAGCATCCTGCATGCACTGCGGTGCCGCCGCCCGCGCAAAACAATAGAGCTCGCCGCCGCGTACCTGCATCCCGACACGCCTCCGCCCCGCCCCACCGCACCCCACCCAGCCTCTACTTCGCCTCCACTCCGAACCGCCTCTGCACCGCCCCGCCCTGTTCCACCCCGCCCTGTCCCGCCCCGCCCCGCCCTGTCCCACCTGTCTCGTCCCGCCCCGCCCCGCCCCGCCCTGTCCCGCCCTGTCCCACCCGCCCCGCCCCGGCCCCGCCCTGTCCCACCCGTCTCGTCCCGCCCCCCGCCCCGCACCACTCCGACCCCCCTGCACCGCTTCTGCCCCAACTCCGCTCCTCTCTCCTCCCCTGCCACTCCCGTCCCGCCCACCTCCGCTCCCCTCCCATCCCCGCCCCGCCCCCGCACCTGCGTCCCACCTTGCTGCTCCTCCCTGCCTCCGCTCCTCCCCGCCTCCCCCTCAATTCCGCGCCCCCCCGCTTTCCCTCCCCCCGCCACCCCTCACCTCACCTTCCCTCACCCCACCTCCGCGCCTTTTCCGCTCCGCCCCGCCTTCACCTCCTCCCCGCCTCCACCCTTGCGCCGTCTCCTCCCAGCCTCCACTACGCTGTACTCGGCACCGCCTCAGCTCCGCACCGCTTCCGCCCCGCCCCCGCTGCGCTGCACTCCGCCATGCTCCGTCTGAGCTCCGTCCCGCCTCCACTGCGCTCCTCTCCCCTCCACCTCGCCTCGACTGCGCTCCGCTGCCCCCGCCACCGCTGTGCTGCGCTCCGCCAGACTACCGCCCCGCCTTGGCCCGCCTCCGCTCCATCCCGCCTCCGCTCGTCTATGCCTCCGCTGCGCTCCGCACTGCCCCGCCCCGCCCCCGCTCCCGCCGCTATCGGAGGCCTACGCACGTGACCCCGCCTCGCCTCCCCTCTCTCCGCCTTCGTCATTGCGCCGAGACCCCGGAGTCTTGCACCGAGTTATTGTCGGTGACCGTGTGATGATAAATCACAATTGGGTCGTCTGGCCAGGCGCTTGTCTCAGCTAATCATGCCGACTAGGTGCAGGAGATTGAATCTCGGTTCATAACGGAATCTTGGTACGTACTTACGCCAATATGGAGTTTTACATTTACACTAAACTTAGATCGCAATATCTTTGGACAAAAATATATACGAAGAGAAAATTTCCTCCTAATATTGTCTTAATGTTTATGGACTGTATTTGGACGAGAGACTTAACAAAGATCATTTAATTACATTTTTATAGCCATGATCTGGAGGAAGGCTTTGAATATTGGCTTCCGGTATTTGTATTGTATTGTAAAATTCAAAATGAATATACATAAAATGCATTATTACCGAATGTGGCAAATAATTTTGTGCTAATGAGTGATGAAAATGTTCTGTATGTTCGTAAGGACTGTTTTTTTACAAAACATTGGAAAATAATGCAAAGAAGTGTCTTGTTCTCACCTGTCTTACAGCTGACATTCCACGCGAGAAATTAAAAAAAAAGAGTGTTCAACTATACATTCAAAAATGCCCCAATCAGGGCGGTGTATGTCAAAAAGTATTTTCTCTTACCGCTTCTCCCTACTGGCTAATCATGAACAGTGAGTCATCTATCTTAGGAGGTGGTATACATAGTTCGATATGTCGATGTCCAGTAAACCGCTAACATGTTTGATTTTAACATAGCTTTCAACTATTTTCAATATTAGGCGCAATTTGGAACTCTGTTATAATTCCAGTCGTGGAATAGTCCCATTGAATACCACTCGTGCTTTGGAAATTCTCAGATAAATCCCCTCCTCGCTTCACGAGTTGGGAATTTATCGACAATTTCCAAAGCACTCGTGATATTACCTATGATCATTTCATATCTCGCAATTTCATGATGTATGTTATGCTTGACATTGTTTTCGAATTCAATGAAAATCGTGTCCCTACAGTCTAATATTTCCCCCAAAGTAACACAATGTAATGTAATATCCCACCTGAGTTCCATTTTGTTCATTTTAACGGCTAATACTATTAAGGCAGCAAATAGAACAAAAAAAGTCGTTTTCTGGCCATTCAAAACTGGCTCATTACTCAACATACGAAACTACACACAATTGAATTACATTGTTGTAGTAGAATTTCTATGTCAAAAGTTCCGATATATTAAAGAAGAATAATGATTTTTTCTCCAGATTCATATTACTACATAGCTAAGCAGATATTCATCGGTGAGGACACTGTGTGAACCGTGTTTCCGTTGAGTCAGGCAATATTGACAAAACAATAGCGTTATGTTTCGTAAAGAAGATTAAAAAGTGAAAAATGTAAGGAGAGAGGGTAACGAGATCGCTTCTTTTCCTTAATGAACTGTGAGAAAACCAACCAATTCCTATCTCTGCAATCGCGGCTTTGGCCAAAAGGGCCACATGCAGCATGAACAGGTTGGACACAATTTTTCACAGCCCCTAAACAGGTAGGCCCGCAGTGGGTTGCTGCAGGTACCTTGAAAAGAATTTCTGGAACGGTTACCTTTGAAGTTTCAATGCATTGTGAGCCCAACTTTACTGCCGGATGGGTGAATATCCACGCATTCCTTTAATTGTTTGGAAGTTGGGTCGTTGAAGGCGGAACAGTCCATACGCGAAGAGAAGGGGCCAAGTGATACTACACCATTGAAGAATCTTTGAGTCCACTTTCCATCGTGTTCACATTTTTCTGTATTCTAAGGCATAAAGAGAACGGAAGTGTGACATAAATTTCCGTGAACGTATCGATGGGAAAAGGTATTCACGTTGTAGGAAGTCAGAACGAAACTATTGAAAATATTCGTTGACTAGACGGTAGTGTCTTGCCAAATAAAATTGTTCTGAACCTTATTTACAAATGGCTTGAATGTGCAAAAAAGGAAAAGCTAAAATCATGAAATGTGTAAATGGATTTTTTTCACTGGCCATGCATAGAATGGATTCATTTTTGAATTTTATTAAAATATGTGAGAGACAAAAACTTTTGATTGGCGTACACGTTTGTGGAGAATAGTATTGCGAATAGTTCGTGATAGAATTCCAGTTGGTACGAAATGTTTAAAAAAAGGCCAAAGCGCTTTCTATTTATTCGTATTTATCCACAGATTTTAGTACTAATGAATGGGCGTGTTCTTGATGTCCTTACGTATACAATGTTTCGGATGATAGTGTGTAGATCACAAACTAACAACTGTAGTAGGCCTATCCAGTTATAGAGGAGAGTGGGTGAAAAAGAGAAACCATTAATTGAATATATTTACTATATTCACTATGAAAGTTTCTTACATAGTTCTAGAGAGCAATTACAAAACGATGTGTGAAATTGACTATTTCTGCGCATAGATGTTAGAAGCTCAATTTATTTGCCAAATATCGCCTGTCTCTCCGGTCGCATGACAGCTATAACATTTCCTGAATTATGAAACTCCCTACTGTTACGTTGTCCGGTAATGCATTGACACGGTCTCAATAGCAACAGGAACGCAGACAAAACAGCCAAGGTTACAGAATTTTTAATCGCCTTTCTGTTCTGCAAAAACAACGGCGGATTTTACGAGTGCGCCCAAGAACATGGAAAATCGAAAAATCTACTTTAAGAATTCTTTCAGGTCTGAAATAAACTAGACTGTAACTAACGAGATAAATCACATCGTCATCATAAATTCATTAAATCACTGACAAATGTAATTAGTCATAAACCTATCGTATTGGAATCGCAATAAAGAGAGTACTAGAGTACCCGTGCGAGAACTCTCGCATGTTAAACTCCACCTTCTTCTCTATCCTTCCATTTCCATGAACACGTTATTATCAGAATTACATTTAAAAGAAAACACTCTTTATTGTCTCAAAGCAATAAAACTAAACTATAGATTTGAAGCTGCAAACTTATTAGCATGATTTAAAGAATTAATTCATCTGTGCATGCCTTCAACGAGTTTTTTGCGTAACTTTTCGTTGTCTTCATTCCAAATGATAATGATGTTCTCCAAGAATTGTTTCTTTGTTATAGGATTTTTTGCCTTCCCTTTTGTTTCATGAAACACTCCATACTGTACATGTTCAGGACCTGACAAAAGCCGACTACATGCATCTTCCACGTGGGTACATAGGTAGTTCCTAACCAGCGCTTCAGTGAGAATGTAGGTACTTTAAGTGGATACTGATTCGGTGCAAGACTCGCGGCGCCGACGTGAACGCCTCAGTGGCTCCGTTCTCTCGCCTGTGGACCGCGCGGGACGGGCCCCGCCAGCCGGCTGCCGCCGAGGACCGCCGACGCACCCCGGGGCGGCGGTGGCGGCGACGCGCTGCCGCCCAATTACCAGGCGAGCGTCAGCGGCGGCGAACGCGGAGGGCTGCACGGAGAAGCCAGCGCTCGGGCCCCATTATCACATCACATCACGGCCACGCCGCATGGCGGGCAGCGGGCGCGGCCGCGAGGCAACCCCGAACCCACACGGGCCGCCGCCGCCGCCACTATCGTCGCTCCCACCGCCCCTGCCGCCGCTGCCGTGCCCGTCCCCGCACCCGCTATCGCCACCGCCGTCCCCGCCACCGCAACTCTTCTAGACCTGCGCCCACTATCACCGCCGTCTCCTATCTGACGACAGTCCCCCGACACCGTTCCAGCCCGCCCCCAATATCACCAATGTCACCGTCCCCGCGACTGTTTTCCCTGTCCCTTCCACCACTATTGCTATCGCTGCCGTCCCCGCCACAGTTCCAGCCGCCGCCCACGCCTCTACTATCCCTGCCACCACCGTTCCAGCCCCCGCCGCCACCACCACCACCATCATCATCATCATCATCGCCGCCGCCTCTGTCTCCACCGCCACTACCGTTCTCGTCACCAGACCGAGCACCACCACCACCACCACCACCAAGTCGCTTCCCCTCCCCCTCCCCGTCCCTGTCACCGCCGCCCTCGCTGCCGCCGCGCGGTCGTTTTATAGGTTTCATAACGCTTCCGGTTCCCGGCCCAATGGGACGAACTTGACGATTCAAAGGCCTGCCTCTGCCTGCGTGGGCCCGGAGCCCACAGCGCCCCCGCGCGCCGCCACGGGTGAAGGGCCGCGCCGCGCTACGCCGCGCTGAGCTGTGCTGTGCGAAGGCGGGGCGGGGCGGGGCGGGGCGGGGCGGGGCGGGGCGGGGCGGGGCGGGGCGGGCCGACATGGAGGCGGTCCGGAGGGGCACGCCTTTGCGCTCTGACACCTGGGCGTCTCTCGCACATGAAATTCGGTGGGGGTCATCAGAGGAAATGATCCGCAAAGTTTAGTTTAAGCCAGGACACATTAAATTTAAGTATTGAAGTCAGGAAGTGTAAGCAATAGCTTAAAACTTTTGATGACCTTTAGGCAAAGTTATGTTGTAGTTATTGATGAATCAGACAATTTTTAGAAAACGACCGCAGCCACGATGGCGATGGCCGTGGCGGTGGTGGTTAGAGCGGAAGTGACGAGAAGCAACGTGCTTTTTGGCCCTCTTAATTAGAAATGAAAAGGTAGGCTTGCGGGATAGCCTTGAATATATTCACCTGTTCCGAGAGCTTGTTAATAATATTCCTCTCCCACGCGTATTCTTTTTTTGATTAAAGACGAGCAGTAGAACTTTCGTGTACACCGTGCTATCGTTTCACAGACTGAATGTTGTAAACAAAATAAATATAATTTTTGTACGCTTTACTGGAATCGCCTTCAATAAAACAATGTTAGAATAATGCTACTAGATGTTCTTGAAAATATTGAGTGACGTCTTCCCTCTCCCTCCTTCTGAGACAGGATTTTCTCACTTCTCCGGGAAAAACTACGTTGCATGGTGGTTAGTCAACGTTTCGGCTATCCGCTTGTTCTTCAGAACGGAAAGAGAGGCCTGAAACGTCAAAGTGAGTTGCTCATAAGCGCTCTGCGGTCGTTCACTTAAGCACCGTGTGTGTTACACTGAATCACCTCCGTGGACGTAGGTCCCGTGTATGCGCAACTAGGAAGCGACATGAGGGCACATGCTCAATGCATTATTGCCTTTTGTCACGTTCTCAACGACTTTAAAGCGTTACGAAACTGGCTTGTGCATTCGCGCACGCAACTTGACATGCCACGTCTCAGTATGGTAGATCGCAAATTCAGATACGAATAATGAAGTGGAAACAACATTTAGAGAGAAAGGATTGTATTGAAAAGGTGTTATTCTAATTTTTTGGAAAACCCTCAAGGGTCTGGTTTCGGGGATGTTCTGCCACCTCCAAGGAGTCATCGTGCAGCAAGGGAGTGATGAGCAGACAGACCACGACGAAGATAAACGAATCGTCGAAGACATTCGAGAATAAATTTAATTTAGTATTTATGAAAGAAAACTGGCGGCTTCTTGTCTCCATTAATTTCATCCTGTTCGAAATCTTAAGTTCACATTGTTTGATTTGATTTTTTTTTTTCGGGTTTTCGGGCGCGTCAACCAAGATCCTCGGATTTCTTCGGGAGATCTTCCCCCGCTGATCCGGCGCAGACTTGCCGCCAGGCTAGCGGGGTTTCCCCCCACAAGGTCTCTTCCACTAGCAGAGCACCGCCCCAGCCGTGAGAAGCTTACGGCTACCGACATGTGTGGTAGTGTAGTGCATGTGTGTGTGTGAGTAGGGGTGAATATAGCACAAGGAAGAGGAAGGAACAATCTCACGGCATTCGCCTTGTATTGATCGAAGAAACCACGTGAAACTACCGATCAGAGCAGCCGGCTGCTTCTCCTCCACACAGAGTCTGAATTGGATCTAGCTGCGTTGCTAGGACCTTCTTATCAGAGGCACTGCAGTGACATCAGTTAATGCCCCGAGCCACCTCAGTGGGATTAAGATCACGTTTATTCCTTTCTAGTAATAAGAACTTTATATTTTAGACAAGAACGTGTTATTATGATGAATTCTTATTTTATTAGTGTCCCAAGCTTTAACACAAAGGGACCTAAGAAACGCTTCCAACGATGTATTTGGACACGGCCGTGTGGATAACTAAAATTATCGTGCCGTGAAGAATGAAGTGTTGTTTGAGGGTAATTAGAGCGAGTACTGTGGAACGTGACGACATACTCTACACAAGGGACAGAGTTAGTTACCCATTACCTTGAGCTTCAAACAGGAAGTGCTTTATAGTTTTGACGCACCTTGTTTGGTAATTTATAATATAACTAGACATAAGGAGCTTTCTGCTAATAACGTTAGCATACTATACTGGTTTACATAAACTAGGTTCTGTGCAGAGTGTCCTTCTACAACAAGAAACATTTCGTAATTGTTTGTATTTCGACGAAAAAATAAAATTTCCTTTTTTGAATCACTGAAGTTATTTATGTAAACTTCAATAGCGTGCACTATTTATATTATGAAACATTCGCCGAAACTCGTTTGAAAAGCATTTAATCACTACGTACTTCTCCTAAGAAGTAAATTACTGCTACTCAACTTCAACTAGTTTGAAGTAAATGAAAAGGTGTAACGTTTACCAAACGTTCGTATAGTGAACAATTATGTTCTAAAGTACCATTTATGTTTTATGACAGAAATGTTAAGCCACATGTATGTCCTAAAGCAAAGTAAGGGGCCTTCTCAGCACTTCCTAAATGCCATTTACCAATTCACCATTTACCAAATGGATTGTATACTTTTAGGCAACTCCACGCTTTGGGGCTAAGACTAAGTATTCGAACGCCATCTTTTACTATAGAAACATTTCTTGTCCTAAATGTCGTGATGTCTCTTTAAGAATTAGAGTCAAAACATACTTTCTTCAAACGAGAGAAGGATCGAGTACGTTCCAAGTTTGTTTTTTTATCTCGAATAGTATCCCGAGATGACGAGCAGGAATTCACTTCTTAATTCTTCCGTACGAGGTTCGCTGCTCCTCCTCTTGCGAAAGAGCTTAATGAGCGCCTTAACAATCGCCGCTCGTGGGTACAAAGCGGCGTGGGGAACGCGCGAGCGACGAGCAAACGCCTCCGGTTTTCCAAGAGCGCCGCGTGTGGTGGCGGCGGACATCCTCGTGACGATGCGGTGCGTGGTTTTATTTACGATGGTGTCGCAAAGGAGGTTCTTGGACGCGTGCGGTCGGAGGACACGCGGAACGTCTCGGCTTTGCTTATCTGGGGCTGCGTGCGTCTGCAGCACGCTTCGGGCTCCAGAGGAGCATTACCGCCCCCGGGACGTGTTGACGGTGCTCCGAGTTTCACTTATTATTAGAGTCAAGGTAGAATAGGAGTTTCGCCGTTATTAGAGATCGTCCTTATAAACGAGACCTGAATTTTTTGTCGGTCTGGATAGCCGAGGTTGTTAAGGCTGAAGAGCTGTAGCTACCTCGTCCCTAAACAGTCGCCAGTTCGTATCCCGCCCGGGGCATGGATGTTTGTGCGTGTCCGTATACCGTTACCGTTACCCCCAATGTTACTTACAGCGGTCACAATATGACATTCGTAGTTGAAAAGCGACTTGTAATAGGGAAAAAAGGGCCTGAATTTCTGGATGCATAAGTTTACGGTGCCCAACAGGTGACATGTCATTATCTCAGTGTATGGGAATTATGTTACAACTAGTATCAAGGGGGAAAGAATTAGATGCTTCAGCAATCGTCTTTATAAAGAACTACGTATTTCACAAAAATTCACATTCAGAAGAGTAATTTTTTTCTTTGCATTGTACATGACCTTTTTTGTTGCAAGAAATTGTTCGTAATCAGACATTTTACTGCACAAATGATGTATTAGCATTTTACAGCACAATGATTGCATCATCACACGTTCAGACAATCGCAACAAGAATCGTGGGGAGATTGCAGTTAACGGAACAGCCGACCACAGTTTTCTCGCACAGATGTCAAATACCCGAGGCGTCACAAGAAACTTGTTTCGCAAAAATAAGTTTGATTATTTTATAAATTTATAATGCAGTTATACAAAAATATAGCGTATGCAACTCGTTTATAATGTTGCTTTATGCGTTCATACAAATTTGAAAACTCGCTCCTAACGTCGCTCGTTTTCAAAACATTAACTCATGAATTAAAGCTTAACATTATACTAGTTGCATAAACTACTAGTATGTAGGTTTCTCTTAACAAATATATAAAAAAGGTTTTCAATGAGACTATTGTTTTCAGAAGAGAACTTTCTTCATTTTGTAAGTAAGTAAGCTAGAAAATAAAACACACGCATTGCGCCGAAATTTCTCTATATTTACTTATTTACTCGTACTTTGAGGGGAAAATAGTGTTAGGCATCTTTTTATACTCCACATCTCTAAACATTTTTTTCAGCTCTGGGACCTCTCGCAATGAAAACTAACTCTAACAAAAAAAAAAAAAAAGTTACTACACTACTTGGCAATATTCATAGCGGTCGTAGAACGTTAGTTCTCCACCACATAGATAGTCACATCCTCGTAGAGCAGGATGGCAAAAAATGAAAACATGTTCCACGGAGCGCACGTATCTTGCAAGAACGGGTTTAGAGTATGGAATAAGGGATCATTTAAAAAGATAAAAGGAAACAATTTTTAAAGTGAAGTTATTTACAGCGATGTAATTTATACTTTACTTTCTAATTGTGAGTTTATTACATAAACTACTTGAAAATTTTAGAAAATCATGTAAACAATATTTCTATGAATCTTCTTACTCGTACAGCTTTTTCTATTACGAATAATTTGAACAATTTGAAATATTTAAAAGATCAGAAGAAACATAATTTTAATCATATTACTCACAACTATTATTAACAAATAATGCATGAAATTTTGGAACATAGTCGAATTTATGATTATTTAAAACTATTTTTAATCCATTATTTTGTTTCAATCACACCATATTCTATGGAGCCGCCTCGACAACATGAATACAAGATATATTGTGCGAGATATTTATTTTCACTTAACATCTCTCTCCCAACTCTTTGGCGTGGCGTGTGGTCTTTTGCATGCAGAGCTAGCCCCATAAACGTTGATACGTTTTGCAGTGAGGGTATTGACGTTAATTTGGAATAACCGTTTCCTTTGAATCTCCAAGAATCTCTAGGAGGGATTCCAGAATGGTAGCAATGAAACTAGGTGGAATTCTTTGGTGGCAATGACCGACGACACGCACTACCACTTTCGTCGAAGGTCGACAAGTCGCTGTCCAGGAGGTGCCATTGGCATTGCCTTCTAAAGCAACTCGTTTAGAATCAACATCGAAATTAACCTATACAGGTATTTTGGTGAACTTGTTTAATAAGTCTAATTATAATCTGCCTTAATGCAAGAATTCGAAATAACATCGCAAAGATGCATACGGATCCTCTGAATTTGTAAGCAAATGATTTAATTTTGTATAGCTAAGAACCCAACAGCGTCGTGAATCAGAGATTTGTACCTGAAGTATCTCCCAAAAGGTTGTTTTGTGAAGTATTGAAGTCTATTAACTGGGCGTTAACATAATATATACCGCAATTGCGGGTTTGCAACTGAAAGTGGTTCGAAGTCCGATGGGAGACGAAGCTGTATTCTACATCCATATCAGTCGATTGTTTTCGGGCACGTCGACTGCTGCAGTCAATAATCAAGTTCGTGTAATAAAAGTGTTATCCCTGGATTCTCGATGTTCATTTTCTACAGGATGATAACGGGCGCCGACCTACGCGACAGGGTTTTCCTCTCCAGATATCTCCTCCGCCAGCGACGCGACGCCCCGCCCCAGCCGGGGGCAAGCTCTCATCTCCCGACTGTCTTTCCGACATGTATGGTAGTGTAGGGCAAGGAAGAGGGAAAGAAAGATCGCGCGCGGTCCGTAACCCATTTGTTTGGGTACTTCTCCGGCATTCACGTGGTATTGATAAGGGAAACCACGAAAAACGACCAGTGGCAGATCCGAGGGGGGAGGGTATGGCCCCCATGCCCCCCCCCCAAAAAAATGGCCTTGAGTTTTCGTCCGTTACCTATTTGGCAAAATTGATTTATATATTTATGTTAGAATTATGTAATTGTTTAAACAATTATTGTATATTTTCAAATACAACTACAAAATAATATATAATATAATAACAAAAAATGATCGGCTGGATCCGCTTCTGACCAATCCCTAATGGGTGTTGGAATGAGATGAAACAAGGGGGCAGACTGCGCGCGATTTTTCCTTCCTCATCTTAACCGTGCCTCCATCCTTAGGGTCCGATTCCCCGAACGGTTCGTATTCCCCATTCCTCCATCCAGAACGGCTCCACTACAGTTACATGGAAGACAGATCAAGGCTTCAATTGGCGCCAATGGCAGAAGCACTGATTCACAACTATTCCAAAACACTGGACAAAATTGTGAAATAATATTTAAAATAGTAAAAAATAATTTCTATTCCTAAAAATAAATATCATGTGCTGTGTTGAATAAACAAATTTATATTAACGATTTATTTACATAAACAAAGAAAATATTTAAAAAGCAGAACAAGAAACTATTATTTAAATTACTATTCCCACCAGTTTAAAGCCTTTTTTTAGCTCTAAAAACATTGCTCTCTCTTTCAGTATATAATATCAATACATTGACTTATCTTGTGTTTTTGTCAGATGTTTCTGATTCACATTTTATGCAAACTTTTCCTCGCGAACTTCACCGTTCAGTTACATTTATTGAAGTTCCCGTCTCACTTCTTGTCGCAAAATACCGTTCTATTACAACTCTCTTGTTACTGCATAACATAGCATAGAGCGGGTATCGCACCGCGTGGGCAGGAGCATGTTGTGATGATGTTTCAGCTCTGAATCTATCGGTTGGACTCGTGACCTCTTGAAAATAAACCGTGATAACGCATCCAGTAGGCATTGCTTTGCTCTATGACGCTGCAGTGTTTCACGGAAACATCTCGTTGTTGGTGGTTTGAGGTGAAAGAATTGAAGACAAATAACGAGACTCATTGCGTAAGCGTGCGCAGCCTAAAACAAAAGTGGGAACTCTACATTTCTGGGGCTCCTTGTCATTGAACTTCTTTATTTACATATGACGTATTTTACTATTAAATAAGAAAATATACTATAAGTGTGACGTACCGAAATATATCTATCGATATGCCCGTGTTTTTCTCTTCAATAAATCACCAAAATAATTCAATTGACCAATTTTTAGGACATTACGGAAATCATTACCATTACGGAAAACATTGGACAAAATTGTGAAATAATGTTTAAAATCGTAAAAAAAGACTTGCTATTCCTAAAAATAAATATCATGGGCTGTGTTGAATTTTAACTATTTATTTATATTAACTGCTTATTTACATAAACAAAGAAAAAATTTACAAAGCAGAACAAGAAACTATTATTTGAATTACTATTCCCACCCTTTTAAAGCGTTCTTTTAGCACTAAAAACATTGGTCTTCCTTTCAGTTTATGATATCAATGCATTGACTTATCTTGTGTTCTTCTCAGATGTTTCTGGTTCACATTTGACGCAAAGTTTTCCTCGCGAACTTCAGCGCTCAATTATATTTATTGAAGTTCCCGTCTCACTTCTTGTCGCAAAATACCGTTCTATTACTCTACTCTTTTTAATGCGTAACATTTGTTCATTTTTGAACACTGCCAAAAACGTCCTCTGTCGAACATTTTTTTATCGATCTTCTTTTTCAAGCCTCCTGGCTCTCAATTATTTTTAATCTCGCCGACCAATGTCCAAGGGGTTTACACATACAAGTAGTATTACATAAGGAGAATGAAATAGTTATAAACTTATATATGATTAAGATGATTGATTTTATACTGAATCGTTTACAAGGTTGCTAAGTGGCTTCTAGAGCCTCTTCCCCAAATACTGCTTAACAATTCCAGTGTGTACAGGAAAACATGAAGAAAACATCAGAATTTTCAGGAGGAGGGGCATGGCCCTCTTGACCCCGTTCTGGGCACGCCTGTGCTCACAACTCTGTGTAATTCTTAAAATCAGTGTTTTATCGAGTCTCCTGTTTCAACTTTTATGCCTTGAACAAACGTGAAATGGATTTTATCACACCTCACATCTCGCATCCATGCAATACGTTTTTCTCTGCCAAACAATTCGCGTTTTCAAGGTGAGACAGTGCTGAATTGTATGACTATTGGTTTATCGTCCCCCAGTGTTGTCTGGATAGTTGAGGAGGCCCAAAGAAAACAAAATATTTTACCTCCGTTGCTCCTCTCACGCAGTTTGCCCACCCTCATTAGCCACCGACCCGTCCTTCGCGGCGCCCCCTTACAAACCAGCTAATTACCATCAGGCTCTCTGCAGAAGCCATAATAGGGGCCACATTAAGCACTGGGTCGTAAGTCGCGGCGGTGTGTCCTTCATACCACATACTTTAACTAAGCAGACGCCAAGAACTACTTCGAGAGGGGTTATTTAATCCCCCACCCTTTGAAAATGGGAGAGGGGGGTAGTATTGACAAAAAAATGCTTCAAAAGAACGGACAGATTTGTGAATTTCTTTTAATATGTTTAATATTATCAACTTACGTGTTTTTTAAACAAATATGGTAAACTATGGTAAACTATATGCTAAACTATTTCAGCTCCAAATGAATTATCCAGCTGAAAATTAAATTGTTTCTAAAGAAAATGTAAAACGAGGTAGAATAATAAAAATGTAAATCAGATTTATTAATTTTAAAACCTGTTAATAAAAAAAGTAAAAGTAATGTAAAAATTAATTTGTTATATGAAAAATATTATCATACGACATCAATTAAAAATATTTGATAATATACTTTCTGAAACCGACCTTGGCATACGCATTAACAAAAATCCTGGAGACCTAGTGAAAGTGAAAGACCTTGTGTATACAAAAGGATAGAGTTGCAGCCCCTCGATCTATAAAATCGCCAAAGTTGGTCAAAATCTGCTCTGATAAAAAGTATATATAAGACCTTTAATAAAATTCAATAAATATATGTAATCACTGACAAAACAATTAATATACTAACACACACCCCCAACAAAAAAAATCGAGGATTTCTTTCTCTTGGAGACTCACCGACGGCATATACACCGACGGCATACATTGTATGGTAAAAATACTTGCCGCCCTTTCTACTGAAACTTTTGACTCGCCTAATTCTAATTCTAACCGAAAGGTTCAGAGGTTCTTTCTAGGTGGCTGATTTTCCCCTGGTCCCGCTCAGAACTATCTACGCCATTCACGACTACGCCATGCGACTAGTGGGGTGAGGCGGCCTTAACGGATCTTGTGATTAAAATAGTGCAATGGCACTTTGATGGTCCAACAACAAATGCTCATATTTAACAGAAAATCTGGATAATTTCCATTAAAATGTCAACGTTCGTAAGTTCAACCTTCTTCCCATTTTTTTCAAATATTAAACTGGTCAGTAAATTCTGTTTGTTTAATTGGAGGTTGTAAGCTTAATTAAGAGCGTAAAGTTAATTTGCAATATAATTTTTTGTTGCACTTCAATTAGTTTTACACAATAGACTAATCAATTGTGTTACCCGACACTTAGTAACACTCACAAAAATAGCACTCCTGGGATTTTTATTTTTTGAAATAGCGTTCTGAAGGTTAGGAAAGTCTAGGAACGTTTTTATTGCCATAATTAGATAGGTGTTTTCAAACATACTCCTACCTCTATAAGAATGTGAGGAAATTCAAGAATTTAGAGGTGGGAGAAGTAATAGTAACATTAATAAGAATTAATCAAAGAATTAAGATTTAGGATATTAAATTTGAGACTTATTTTGCAAATAGCATCACCAAACTGTAATCAGTAATATTTGCCTTCCCGTAGCTTTGAATAACACCTTCCCTACCGTTTTTAACGATGCCACTTGAATTGTACGGTCGACAACACTAGATGGGTTGAAAAGTCGTGTTGTTCGGGGCAAAACTTTGTTCATCACGGCTATTACTAAGTACTTAAAAATGATTTCCTTTATTCGGCATTGAAGTATTAAATGTTTTCATGAAGTATCAGCATCAAATGCAACAGTTGACACTCACCTGCGAACATACTACCCCTTTCCTATGTAGTATTTATATTTACTCCTTTCCATATGTCAGGTGGGACAGGTAACATTCACGATTATTTAACCAAACTATTTATTTTTGTCACCATGTATGCCAAGTAAGAGGTTAGAAATCGTCTTTAAAATATGTACTCACTTTTCCCCTCGTCATTATCTTTCAAAACCGCTCTTAAAGAGCCCAGGGATGGAAACCGAGACATTTAAATGGAAATGACCAGTCCCAAAATTTCAACTCGAGCGCAACAATTGGAGCGTAAACGAAAGCCCCGCGTAAAGCGTTCTCTCTCCCTCAGGGCCCTCGATGCCGCGTGCGGGCTGGGAGTGCTCCACTGTCCTACGAGAGGAGCGTCATGTTACACCACCCTTCTCCTCGATTCGTGGGCGACATCCTCACCCTCTTCCCGCTTTAGCTCGCGGTTCATTAAGTTACACCAGCGCCACTTCGTCGTAATTTCATAACTATAACCGCCTGCGCCTACTCTTTCCGGTATCGCTCTCCCTCTGTGACAACCAGCCTCTCTTTTCCACTCGGGACCTTCGAAGACGACAGGAAAAAGCTTGGAAAGATTGTCCGGATCATTGTATGTATGTGTGTGTGTGTGGGGGGAGGGTGCCTCCCAGGGATGGGAGCGTCGGCGTGGCAACCGGCGAGGGTCGTTGGGTGGCGTGGCTTCTCCGCCGTGCCACACAGTGGCTCGAAAGTACCCAAAGACACGAATAAGGAGCTCTCGCGCAGTGCGACAATTTTCGAGCACATCCACTTCTATATAATTACTACAAAATGTTTTCATATAGCAATAAACGATCCAAAGACGCGCATAAGCAGCTCTCGCGCAGTGCGACAATTTTCGAACACATCCACTTCTATATAACTACTACAAAATGCCTTTACATCGCGATAATTTATACCTTTTAAAGATAATCTTGTAATCGGGTACCTGCGTATGTTACAGTGCGTTAGACCTTTTCCTCTCCCTCGTTCGGGGCAAGTGAGATGCCATTCGACGCGTCTTGGTCAACTGGTTGGAATCAACCATTTTCATTCAAATCCTTCATGAGTATTTTCCGAAAAAATATAGGGGGGGGCATGTTAAGCGCCAGAAATGAACTTGTGGAGGTTGTAAGGCAGCTGTACATGCTCTTTAGAGTTTTCTGGACACGAGTTAATTGGCTCTTTTTTAGCCCTATCCTTCTGGGCTTCAATTCTGGAAGAATTCAAGATAAAATGTGTTTTCGGGGACTTAAGAGACATCCTCATAACATAAAAAAATCTACCTTTCGGGTTAACATAAATCGTTGTGGCTTGATTATTTTGCCAATGATTAAACACATTTTAAAATGTTTTTAACGTTACTAGGATTCATATTAAATAGTAAAAATGACTGTTTAAATATTTATTTTGCCTCTGCGCTCGGTCGGGCTCTGTTCTACCCAGTGTGCGCCGTGAGGCCCCGATGTAATGAGGGACGCTGCTGCTGCTGCGCCGGCGGTCGTCGGAAAAAAACGCGAAGGGAGCCGCGAGATAGGAGGCGGAGACGCGGCCGACACGTAATGCCGTGCCCCTCGGCGGCGGCGGCGGCGGCTTCGGGTTCGGGTTCGCCGGAGAGCTAAGCAAACCGATCGCCTCGAAATGAAGCCGGCTGGCAAGGGTGCGCGGTCGCTCGCCGCGGAGCAAATCATCGGCTCTCTGCGGACGAGACGAACTCGGAGAACGACGAGACGCCCCCTCCCCTCATTCGCAAGGGCAACCCTAGCGTAGATGTGACGACACGATCGTACCATTTGTGTACCAAATGCAAATGTGGAGACGTTTGTTTATAAGTAATACCACTTCGGACATTGTCGATAAATCCCCGACTTGCGAAGCTAGGAGAGGATTTATCTGAGAATTTCCAAAGCACGAGTGGTATTTAATAGGATTATTCCACGAAACAAATTATGTCCAATAGAGTTTTAAAATGCGCCAAAAATTGAAAATATCTGAAAGCTATGTTAAAATCAAAGATATAATGTTATCATACATACGCTGTTTATTGGACATCGACTTAGCAATCGATTTATACCGCCTCCTAAGATAGATGAGACACAGATTATGATTGGCTTGTAAGGAGAAGCAGTAAGAAAAAAAAAACGAATGGATAAAGCGATACTTTTTTTTAGATACACCACCCTTATTGGGGCATTTTATATGTGTTAAACTATTGGTTTTAATTTCACGTGTGGAATAATCTATATAATAACCTGTCTAGGCGATAAATCATAGACATAAAAATTCAATCGAACGAAAGTAACTATTATCAAAATGGTCAGAATTGTGATAAAAGGACTTCGATTTTCTTTTTTATCTTGGGCTCGAAAGTTCATTTATAGTTTCATCAGCGGTGACATGCTTCTGTAAACTTCATTTGCTACCCTGTAATGGAAATGTTAGAATTTCGTTTCAGGCTCCTGTACTTAACGTCATTGTGTTGTTCTCAAATCGTGTTAACGTAACGTGGAAGCTGAGAGTTTGCAAACTTATACGTTCACGAATTGTTTGCATGCACGTTTAAGGTCAGGTCCATCAAACTGAGTGGTTCCATTGACTAATACGGCAGTATGGTTGTTCGTTCACGTAAAGATTACGTTACTGGGTTAAACAGTCTTTACTCTCGGTAAAATCCGGAAATGTAAATATACTGTTAAAATGTCATCTTAATTTTAAAAATTTATTTGAGGACAGATTTCAGTGGACTTGTTTTATCCACAATAGTGTGTATATTGAGCTTCTTACTACACACTAGCTCTCTCCCTTTTTTGTATCAGTCAGCATTCCGAACCTTCTCCTTTCCTCTTCTTGATCCTGCGCCAACGTTTCATTAAATTTTTTAAAACGTGCCCTTCTTACAACACGTCTAAACATGGGTTTTCCAATTTCTTACTTTCTTAATTACTCCTCTCTCTTCCTCAATTCTCAAAACTTCAATACCATTTAATATTTGAGCACAGTTTATGTAAAGGCGAGAACAAAGGTTTACTGGGTAATGTTCTTATTGGAAATATTCCACAAGCGGATTGGATTAGTGACATTACAACAAAATGGCTGAATATTCTCCCCCCCCCCCCCACCGTCTTCTTTTTGAAGATACATTCATCACACGTATAAAGCGCAGCTACGCGTTGGTGCTTGGAGAATTCTTGGCCTACTTGAGAGCGGGCACGTTGCCAAAGACGGTGTAATAACATTCCAGCACCCCGGTGTCAATGTCGCCTTATTGCGTGTTGGATCAACCGATCCGCGGCGCGGTGAATGTCGGCGTCGCGTAGCTCCGTCCCTGGCGGAAACACTCGCGTTCTGCGCAAGCGCGCCGCGCAGGCACAGGCCTCTCCACCAACCAGGGTGTGAATTAGCAATCTTCTCCAGGGGGAGGGGGTCGAAGCAACGAGTTAAACAAAGCTACACGGTTTGAATAAATCCTGAGAATGCATTATGAAAAGATTTCTTTTCCAATTTTCTTGCTTTTAAAGGTCGAAATCGTAAATGGCGAGGGTTAATCGTGACCTTGGCAGGCGTATATTCGCATTAAAACTGAACTAGTAGAGTACATCAAACTCTGTTGGGAGACACGATCTCAGACCTTTTTCCTTCAAATCTTTACCTCGTTGCTAGGAGAGATATATTGCGTAGTGGACTGAAGTGAATAGCCCACCCCCAACGGTGATATTTCAAGTCTGAAGTTGATTAAGCACGGAAATGTTTAAATTAATACAACGGGAGAAAATGCAAGTAATGTATCTGCAATCTAATTTAAATGGAACTTTAAACTTTTAATATTATTATTTTTTATTTTTTACAAAAGCTGGCAAATGATTACAAATGATTGAAAGCTACGTTTAGCTACACAATATTTTTATACTGTTCGTCTCGTGCACAATTATTTTGACACTTATTTTCCTCAAATTATCTTTGGGGGCGGTGCGTAACAGTAGATATTATTTGTTTTCATTTCACGAACAATTTTGGCTAATTTTTGCGCTGGAGCTTGACACTCTCTATAATTTTGTCATTCCGACAAATGTGCGCATAAAACGACTCATGTTGATAGAATTCAAGAAGTATTTCAAAAAATCTATTTAAATAATGATTAGTGTCATGAATTATTACTTGATTAAATGTAGGGGTATCACGAGTTGCTTGAATTTGTGATAAACGTGATTTGCGCGAGCTCTTTTATATTTGCTGATTGTGAACTGTCCGTTTTTCTTCAAAGTGTGTGGCATAACTTTCAATATCTCTAAGAGAGAATTCATTTGCCATATGCTTTTCTATTTCATTTGTATGAATGCACACAATATATTTAAGGGATGCTATCGTATCAACCATATCATTCGTGGAAACTATCTCTCACCTCGAATTTGCATTCACGAATACTTTTGACGCATTCAGCTAGTGGAAGAATACATTTCGCAAAGCGAAATGCGGCCGTCAACGATAACGCGGTCTTCAGAGGTGATTACAGGATTGAGAACCTATCAATACAATTGCCAGTTGTCCTGAACCGAGAAATACACGACCGGCAACAGAACCCTGTGACGAACGCATAGCACTAGCAAGTGTACAAAAGAAACGAACAAAAAGAAAAAAGTACAAACTTGCGTGTAATCGTAGGCAGAATACGTTTGTTCTGCGACTTGGGCCCGCAAATGCCCTTGATTTGCGAGGAGCTGTACAATTACCTGCCCTTGCGGTTCTCCATTCTCGCTGACTATATTGTGTGCCTCGCTGTATTCTTAGATTGTAAGTGTACTCTTCGATAAAATATTGTATGTAAGAGCGAGAGGAACTTCCACATCATCTTGATGCGATCTGAATCCTCTCTGACGATTCTTTCGCAAGTCGCAGCCGCGGTGGATACAAAGAACTCCGTTTGTGCGTATTCACGATGTTGGAAACACAAGAATACAGACCACATTTACCACTAATGCCCAAGACACTCAATTTTAAAGTCCCTCAAATGCTAAGATGACCTTCAGGTGTAAGGTTGAATAAATATGAAATAGAATATGAATTGGCATTAAGTAGTAGTGATGTTTTTTAATTAACATTCAGCAAGGAGGACATGCAAGTGAACATCAATTCTTGGTTAATTAAACAGTAGTTATACTTCATTATTACCTCCTGATTTCTGCTGCCCGTCAAACTTCGACACCATGGGCCGTGCTCAAATAGTATGGACGGTGCACCAGAAATGTGACATTTCCGAAATGCCGTTATTCTGTATTAAATAAAGAAATGTAGTCAGAAAATAGTATTTTTTAATAGTAAAATATTCATTACGGTAGTTCACAAGACAGTCGGTACAACATTGCCTTCAACTGCGAAGTAGACAGCTCTGCTCACATTCAAACCTCCTGCAGAAATGACAAAATTTTTTAAACGTATCACTATTCTTGGGCGCCGACGATGAGTAAAACAGACGGAGATGCATAAATTTGCCATGGTCCCTGCTGTGGGGAATCGACGTCTATGTTTTCAAAATATCGATGTTCTTTTCTTTTCCGATGTTTTGTTTCTGAATAAAGAATTGCCATGATCATAATACTGTAAAAGTTAAAATATGAAATAATAACTGATAGTAACATGTGGTAGAATGTCACGTGGTGGAATCAAAGGAACGAGTTTGCACTACTTTCATCGACCAAACTCTCTCGCTCGAGATGACCTCCATGTCCATGTATTTGCTCTTCATATTCATTTGAGAGATTGAGATATAATCAACAAAAACGCGTTGGGCGTAGGATCTGTGCATTCTTCTCGTACCCTTATTCGGCAAATTGACAAATACGAACACTGACAAATTAATGTTAGAAATTACTAAACCAGTCTAAAAAAATTGATGATTTGTATTTAGGCTTCCGCGGCCGGAGTCATTGGATACTTGGCTGTCCGGGATGAACCGCGTCACAGTCGATCGATTTGACATTTCGGCGATCGTGTTGTGGCCTTTTGCAGAGCTATACTGATGGCATTTGAGATGGATTTGAACAGTATAGCACTGAAGAAGGCCACAACACGATGGCCGAAACGTCAGGTCAATCGACTGGGACGCGGCTCATCCCGGACAGCAAAGTATCCATCGACGGTTTGTAGTCTATGTATTTTTAACATCGATGCTTGCTGACATCGATGTTTTGTTAACGCTGTCGCATCGCTACTCTGGTTTGAAGCGGGGTGCATCGCGGCGTCCGCCGAGAGTCGTCGTTGGGTCCGCCTCCGCAAGACGCGCCGAGCCGCGCCGCCCGGCCCGCCCGCCCGCCCGCGCCGCCGCAAGGGGAGGGGCGGGGCGAGGCGGAGCGAGGCGGGGCCGGCGGACGGGCAGCAGGTTCTGGGCGCTTCAAGGCCTCGGCCCCAGGCACTTGGCGGACACGCTCGACCCAGTTCAGGCGCCTGCCCACCCGCGGGCGGCCGGCCCGCCCGCCCGCCGCTTCACGGCCCTCCGCGCAAGCGGGCCTTTTTCCTTCTGCCGCGATTCTGGGACTGCGCCGCTGCGCTGATCTCTCGGCAGGAGAGAAATGCCTCGCGAGCGAAACATTGTTCAGGAGTAACTTGCTTGAAATTGGTTTAAACGGATGGTTTGACATTATGACTATTGCAATTTGTTAATTGATTGGGGAGGGGGAGGCAGTCCTGAAGTAGGAATTTGTTTCTGGAAAAGTTTGACATAA
Source organism: Gryllus longicercus (assembly GCA_038098605.1). NCBI lineage: Eukaryota > Metazoa > Arthropoda > Insecta > Orthoptera > Gryllidae > Gryllus > Gryllus longicercus. The sequence goes on along the minus strand of JAZDUA010000581.1, from coordinate 663,466 downwards.
AATTCAACTGACGAAGACTGACTAAACTGGCAGTCCTATTTACGTATCGTTGCGCGAAACCGGTCAGGAAATTTTGACGAACGTTTTCATTTCAACGATTAGAGAAATACCTTGCGCTACTTGCGCAAGGGTGCGGGAGTATTCATGGCTAATGAGTACTTAGTATTCCACGACATTAAACAGGATGTACCCAAGAATGAAATAGACGCCTCAACCCTTCCCATAGATAATTACATACCTGGCAGGTAACGTAACATTTCATGTTACGTGTTGATATTTTGGTGAGAGTGTTGTAGATATTGCAAATCACTAGGTGGTTGATTTGGAGTAGTGATCGAGAAGCAGATTTGCAACAGTGTCTCTGCTGAAGGTCATGTGAAACTACGAGAAGTGTATCTGCGGAAATAAAGAACGTGTTTGCCATTTTTTTTAACGTCAGGAAAGAAATAAGACAAACAGCCCCAATGTAATCGGAATTCGTGATACTGTGAAGTGTCTCTTTTCATTACTTCCGTATTGAAGTTGATATTTCAGAAAAGAGAAGGGTGTAGCCATGAGTCGATCTAGAAGGATTTGTCCGCACAACGAAACAAGAGTACGCTTTGGATAACAAGTTACTGAGAACCAAAGGCTGATGGAAGGAAAATAAGTTTGGGTTGTTGTAGAAGGAAAGAACTGTTATCTCGAGGTAGAAAGGTAGGACTTAGAAGCATTCAAGTTCCATGTCTTAGTAATCTAATCAGGAAAGAATTTTGGAAAACACTGTTCAACTTCCGCATCTAAGCAAGTGCGTTCTCACAAGCTTCAGCAGCTTTTTCGGCCTGACAAAAGTGTCTTCCATTCAGCAGGTTATAATCTTTCTACAAAGAAATTTATGTCAAACAGATGCAATATTAAATTCGACCGGCGCTACTCTGATCACATAAATGACTTACAACCCATTCTTTCCACACCTACAAACAAACCGTTACCTCCATCTCGATCTCGAATGAGTTGCGCAGTCAGCGCTGATGCAAACGAAAACTCCTTTCTTGCGCTCTACTCACCTATCGTCCCATTACTATTCAGCGGGCGAGACGCGTTCTGAGCCGGTGGAGACCCAATATTACGACCCCCACGCGGGCGCCGGCGGCGGGGGACGGTTCGGTGGCCGGAGAAAGTGTAGCGGCGTCGACGGCGACCCACGCGCCGCCGCGCACTCACCGCCGCTGCCGCCACCGCCGCTGCTGCCGCTGCCGCTGGCTTGCTCGCGCGCGCGGTCGTTCGTCTACATCGCTTTGTAGCACTTTCACACAGGCTGCCCCGCCGTTGCCCCCGCCGCCCCTCCCCGTTGCGCTGGAGGCTACGGAGGCACCTGCTCTGCCCCGCCCCGCCCCGCCCCGCCCCGCCCCGCCCCGCCCCGCCCCGCCCCGCCCCACAGCCAGCAGCCGCGTGGTGACTAGGGGCGCGGCAGAGGGGCCACCCCCTCCCTCCTGGGCCAACTCTTTTTTGTAATGTTTCTCAAATCAAAGGCATATTGCGTTTTTTGTGGGTTTAATCAGTCGCTTAAAACGTATGCCGGAATAGTCTCTTTCTTTGCACTCGTTCGTAAATGTTCAGCTTGCTCTTCTCAGTGTTTTAATTTTGTTTAAATCAGTGGCACACCCATGCAAGGGGCGGCGGCTCATGCGGTACAGTCTCTTCCCCGAGTAGTTTTTGCTAATTTTCTGAAGTAACGTCAGTTATTAAATCTCAAATGAATGACTTACATATAACTAATTATAAACAGAAAATAAAAAATGTATGAGTAATGAGTATGTATATAGTATGTATGGCATTTAGGGTCATATTAATCCAACTTTTGTCTGCTAGCGGTGTTTCTAGGCACGGGCCGTGTTTATATTTTATTATTCACGCTTGGGTAAGGAAGACATGTAACGAGCAAAAGCAAATTCATATCACCTTACGAGCTTACTTGGCCTGCCTGAACGTTCGTTAGTCACACACCTATAGATTGGTATAAAAAAGTTGCAGCTTCATTTTTGCCCTTATGGGAAAACGAACACCAGTCCGCCTCAAAGAAAGCTAGTACGCTGTCCATGAGCTACCCAAGGGGCGAAAAAAAATTAAAGAAAGTTATTTCACCGTAAATGAAAAATTCTGCGTATAAACACAAAAGATAGCTGAACACTAAAGCTTGCGTCACTAATAGAAATGCACTATATTAAATAAAGTAGTTATGACCTCTTGTTCTGCGACGTATTTGGCTTTCATGAAATTATTTCCCCTGAGTGCAACCCTCGTAAAAAGTCCACCATATCTCTCTGAGAGCGTTTTGTCATTGGGAATACAGTGATATTTTTTAAAGGCTAAAAAAATATTTTCTGTATATTAGGCCAAGGTCACATTCATACTAAGTAGACTTCACCTCGCTTCGTACGTTTAAGGAATGGTATTACGCAATGAACAGCAAATGCATGACTGCAATACGTTGTAGTTTGGGCCATGTTATCTACTGGGCATCACCATGTCATACATGGTGGCCGATGGTAACAGTGAACTATTATTTTTAAAAATCATTATTGTATTTACGTATTTAACAGTAATGTGCAAGTAACTAATAGTTTCCCTAATGTCGGACGGAAAGTTCGGGTTACAAATAATTCTGTTTCGTAATGACAGCCTTGTAAGTAATCCTGCAGCAGCAGTGGTGTCCGCTGTGTAAAAGACCTTTGGCGTAAGGTCCAAAAGGACATTTTATGTTCTCCCTATTCAGTTATGCAGCAATAGAGCGATGTTTGTTATTCTTAAGGAATCGATCCTAATTTGGCCTGGCATCCGTGCATTCCCAGTATTACTGTAGAATTTCTAGATTATGGGAAAATTCAATTTTGATCACATTTCGTCCTGCCCTAAGGATGGGAGTGGGATCGGATTGGAGGAGGAAGAAACGCAAACGGTGTGTGGTCTGTGCTTTACACTCCTGCACCTAACACTGTTCCTGCATCCTGAATGATCGGAGGATACCATGAACACCACCGATCGAGACAGCCGGACTCTAGAATTCCCATCTGGTGGGGTGTATAACAAGTTGAAGTGTCGGAAATTTACTAGGATTTTTTTGGACATGAAAAGGCAGGAAAAAATACTAGATTTTTTCTCTGCATGGATTTTTATTACTAGGCTTTACCTTTTTTGACATGTTAATACATGCACTGAATATTCTAGTTCCATTTCACAACTCTTGTTTGGAAAATAATTCAATATTAATATCAACGTCAAGAGAAATTTCAGTAACAACAAACTAGCATGTGCAATTCGTGAAATACTAACTGAACTGCTACTAAAACCATCATCGGATAACTGAGACCAACACACGCATCAGAAGAATTTGAAATGATCGTTCGTCTCCTCTCTGCCCTCAGCTGATTGTCTAGATCAATGGGGCAAATGAATTATGGGTTGGGGGTTGTGTGGTGTTCCCCACACAAATCCGGACTTGGCGGGAAAAAGAACTTCGGCCGTGGGAAGCGTGGGAATTGAAGTACCCGGGTGTGACCGTTCAATATTTTTCTCTGATGCTCGTCGACTTCCGAGAAAGTTCATGGCAGTTCATGCGAAGATGTCCACCGCGTGCGGAAGGTATAATTAACATCTTGAATAACATGTTAAAGCAGAGTCTATTAACGCAACGCATAATGCATAAAAAAATTTAATTATATTTTTCAATTAATTTGCGATTTTCACTCATCTAAAACTGAATGAGCAGGGGCGGATTTAACCTGTTAACGAGATTGCATTAACAATAATAATATAACAATAAAATGGTCTTTATTAGTGTCGAGGAAAGATGTGGAAATGTACTCAAATTATTTTCTTCTAAATTGACATTTTAAGTATTGTTGTTAATTTTACTATAAACTTATTAAAAATTCCGTTTTTACTGTACTTTTTTTACCACACAAATTTCATGTTTATTTACTATCTGCTTTGTAATGGCCTCCAGTTGCAAACATACGAAACTATGGACTCCTCTCACATGGCGTACTTTCTTTCAATTTCAGCTTGATTAGCAAATTAGTAATATGGATAACTTATTTGTCTCTGGAAAATTTATTCGTGAATTTCTTAACATATGTAGGGAAAAGTTGACATTTTACAAGAATCTTATATAAGAATTTTGATTTTTGCATTGGTCCTAGCAGAGGCATCGTCCGACCAAATATTTAGCTCGTACAAAGAATCGACCTTAAAGATTCTAAACTAGTACTTTACGATCTTGCAACTACACAACATACACACTATACATTCGCGTCGTTCAAGTGCATGGTTTTCTGACTCAGATGGTGCTGATTTGAGAATGATCACAACAGGTAGTTTCTCACACTTTTTTCTTCTTTTTTTGTAGTGGAGAAGCTGATCTTAACGTTCAGAGTAAAGTTTACGTGTTTCACCGTAATGGTTCTGTTTACGGTCGACAGTCGTTTGTTCGAACGACTCATAAAATCTCCGTTGCGTATACACTTAAAGAAATATCCATCCCTAGGGTGGGAAAAGTCAATGAAAACTACCTAGGACTCGGAGTTCATATGTGAGAATGTGTCAAGTAATCTGCGGTTGCGTTAATGTAGTTTGATTTCTCGTAATGCTAAGCGTGATTGTTTTATTTCGTATAGCTTATTCTTCTTTTCCTCCAAACATTCATTTTCACAAAATTTCAGTGTGTAATAAAGTAACCGATCGTTATATCATAGTCCGCAAGTATGCGTAGGCCAGGCGCGGATCCACGGGGAGAAAAATGAGGGAAATCCCTCCCCCCTCCTAAAATTTTTCAGAAACTATTAATTTTAACTTGTCACGAAACTTTCAAGAAAAATAATCATTAAAACGAATAAAATCGTATCGCAGCAAGAGCTGAGAGCAGCCTGCGACATTTTACAAAATCTGTAATATGACACATTCGACGAAAACATTTTTATTTCTCCTTCCAAAATTTGTCTCTAGATTCGCGCCTGGCGCATGCATATAGTTAGGCATACTAGCGGGCTATGGCAATAAACATCACTTATTTTTCTAAGTTAGCTGCTGCCTCCACTGTATTTCTTGTTCCCATTCATTCTGTCATTACGATAAACGGCGATTTACTGTTTCCTTAGGCTTATGCGATTGCTGGAGGCTTTACGAACGACGGGACAAGAATTGGCCAATTTGATGTTTCCCGATCGTGATTCATAAATTTAAATATAATTTTCCTAGAAATAGTTTACTTCAGTGGTCTATTACAGTGTTATCTTATATTTGGTCATGCTGAAATATCCAAATTTTAGTTTCCTTTAAAAGAAAAAGAACTTGTTAATTTTCGTTAATTATTGATTTATCGTATGTGTTATGTTGGGGAGAAGACATGCAATATTTAAAGACTAGAAGCAAAGCAAGAGCCCATATCAGAAATAGCTCAGCAGAACATGAGGAATTGACGAAAAAACGAAAGAAACAAATGCCCCTTTTTGTGTGCATTATGTATGGGATTCTTTTATGGTAGTCTAGTACGTCTAGAGATCAGACGTGTCATAGCTGACTGGCTAGAACACAGAATCCCTTAGTAGTTTCAGGGCGGATCCAATCGATCATTGGAGAAGGGCAGAAAAAATTTTTGTTAAACAATAAATGTAGTATTGTTATTATATTGCATATTATTTTTGTAGTGTATATGCGATACTTCAAACTATTATTTTTAAATAATTTCATAATTACATCATAAATATTTAAACCAAGTTTGCGAAATAAAGGGAGGTAACAAGCGAAAACACCAGGCCTTTGGGAGGGAGGCATGCCCCCCCCCCCCCTCACGGCATCCGCCACGTAATAGTTTGGATATTTTGTCGTGCCGAGAGTTCCAAAACCACTCAACAGGTCAACCCTAACATGAATCCATGTACTTTTTTTCATTAATGTGTCTTTGAATGACCTCTCTACCCCCTGCAGCTCGTATAAAAGAATACCTGCCACCCGTTGAGATAGACTGAGGTATGAGGTAATACGCCACTTTCCATTAGAGCGCGCACGCGATGTGCTGAAAGCTAATGAGTCGTCGTGCGCCATCACACGCGCAGCTCGCGACGCAACTGCGTAGCTTCCTGGGGGCGCACGCGACCTTTTCCCAGGCTGGCCTCTTCCCCTCCCTCACCCCACCCCTGGGGCCACGCCCATCGCACCTCCCACGGGACAGCGCAGGCGACGCCGCCGCCGCGGTTCTTCTCTCCTCTCCACTCCGCTCCGCTCCCCTCCCCTCCACTCCGCTCCGCTCCGCTCCGCTCCACTCCACTTCACTCCGCTCCCCACCGCTCCGCACCGCTCCGTTCCCCTCCGCTCCACTCCACTCCACGCCGCTCCGCTCCACTCCACCCCACCCTTCCTCATGTCACTCCACAGCGCCCCATGCCACTTCCCAAGCGATTCGAATCGGGTTCACAAGGGGTCATGACCCCCACCTGCAAAAAATTTGTTAAACAATTTGATAGTTTACTATAAGAAACAAATAATTATTCAAATTTGCGGTTTGTGCCGGAAGTAATTTGCATGGGCGCAGGGCCATTGTGAAGTATTCGGACAAAAATTAATTAATATCAAAATTACCTGTCATCCGTGTTTGCATTTAAAATATCAAATAAAAAAGTATGTTTTTACTCATGAATACTCTAATAAACTAAGGCACAATTGTGCATTTACGAGTTGAACTATTACATGTAGTTTCCTATTGACGAGGTTACCTTCAAATAAGGCAAGGTAGGCATGTCTGAATCATGATAAGACGGATCCCCTCCATCCTGAAGAGGATGGCTGCCCCGCCCCTCGCTGCTCCCAGCCGCCGGCGCCTCTGCTGTTTCCGCCGCTGCCCCGTGGTATTCAGCTGACACTGAACATGTGTTCAAGGAACCTTACAAAAACCGCCTATGAAAGGCGTCCACAGAGGAAGAGGAGGAGGCGGCGGTGGCGGTGGTTGCTAGCGCCGCGCAGCAGCTATTTTTGAAAGCGGTGTTGGAGGACGCGACTGCGGAGAACACGTGGCGATGGACTGCATTTTATACCAAGACTCCAACCCCTTATCATAGCCATGTATAAAATTAATCAGAAAACGAAATGTAGGAAGCGTAGAGGTATAAAAAGAGTAACGAGGAGAAGTTGCACTTGCATTCGGCCAAAGTACGAATTGGTCGTATTTACTACTCAAAATATTTCAGTATATAGTATTTTGAATTGTTAACACAAAAAATTGTGAGAGAAAATTGACTAAACGGATGGAAAATGCGACTTTAGGATTATCGGCAAACATTCAGTTGGCCCCATGTTGCAATTTCCCAAGAGTTTTACAATATCAGAAAAAATTTCTCGAGAGACGAAGTTGAACACTGCTAGATACTAACGTGATAACAAGAAAACGCATTAAACTGCTTCTTGTGGTTAATTTGTTTTATTAACCCAAAGAGAGGCATTTGCTCAGGGCCTCAAGGAAAATCGTGATGTGTGGCCTTCTTTCTAATTTAACTTTTTATTTACGTGGATAAAATTTGAATTTAATTTTATTGTTCATTTCGTTTGGCTCGCGATTTCATCTTTTCCTAAGATATCCTTGCACTATTTTACTTTCAGTTAGGTGGCTGAGAAGTTGCGATCGTTTCCTGCGCGCTGTAGTCTTAAGGTAAATTCTGTTTTTTCAACGTTCGCCCTAAGACTTTTTTTCCTGTGTGAAATCTGTTGGATGTTCAGATTTACTGTTTATTCCTTCCGTTTTATTGTCCGTCGACCGCTTTGATCAAGATTCCGTGGTTTTGCCAGACTCAACAAACACAAGAGCAAAACGAAAAATGTGAGTGTGAAACTGACCATGCTCGATTTCTTCTTCTTGACCTACAGGTCTACTCGACTACACTTGATCGCAATCTTTTCCGTTCCCTTGAGACCATAAACCTGCTCATTATGGTCAGCTCATTGTGGAGACTATTTTTCACTGCAATAACAGTTATTTAAATAGTACAAGTTGTTATTCCCTCCCACATCAGACAGAGAAAAGAAAACGTGTCGTGGAGCAATAAATTAGTCAGAAGTTTGAAGTGCGTTACGTCAATTATTAAAAATTTCTTCAATTACAGCCAGATCCTTAATTTTGGCAACGAACCTCACAGAACTGATAATGGGCTATGGAATGGTGACCGATGGTTATGATGATTATGACATAATGGTTTGCCCTTGCCTCCCTTGCCAGTCATGAGATGAAAAAGGTCATGCCTCACATGTGATTCGAATACCCAAACCTTAATGCAGAGAGGTTGCAACAGCAACCATCTGTGAAATATTTATTTTGGCATTAAACGTTTACAAACCTTTTCGAAGACTAGCAGCGCAAAACATTTCAAATTAAAAGTATTCATGTGCTAATCCTCTTCCTCCCTACTGTAGTTTTCGATTCGATATTCCGGCAATTGCCAGGGCCTCCGTCGTTAGGGTGTCAACACCCCCAAGTGGGCGGTGGCGGCGGCGGGGAGGTGCAGTGAAGGGGGGTTGATTTCATATTCCCCAAAAACTTGAACGGTTACAATTATATCCACACGATTTGGCGCGAGCCACAGGGTTGCCTCCTTCCCCGGAACAGGACTTCTTCTTGTAACGCCTTCCGCCGCGTTTCCGAATTGATTTAGGATCGTTAAAAGCCTTTCTGAACGCGACCGCTTCGTGGTGTTGCGAACGCGCCTGGGAAACTGTAACGCCTGGACCTCGTCGGTCCTCGACCGACGAGGGCTTCGTTATCCTGAATTCCCTGGGATATTTTTAGGCGGGTGGGCGGATCGACTCTTTGGATCAACGCCAAATTTCACTCGTTCAGTTTCCGCCGAAAACGAAAAGGTGGAAGGTGTTGCAATGAAAGGAAGTCCTATTTCGGGGAAGCAGGCGCTCCATGTCTTGCGCCATAAAATCTAACCATTCAAACTCACTGGGATGGCGAGACTGATTTGCTTGGTAGAAAATGAAAATGACATTTTTCATCGAAAGAAATTAAATATATATTTGGCTGAAAGTTTGAAGTTAATTTTTGCGAAAATTTTAGAAATACTAATATTTTGAGGGATACCATGAATTTGCTTTGGAAGGGTGAATTGAGGGAGAAAAAATATTCAGAAAAATTGGTTCATTTCCTATCGCCAAAAACATGCTTTGGGGATTTGATATAAAAATAAAATGTTGCGGCTCTCCTGGTATCGAATGTCCTTGATACTGGTATATTTTAGATTTAAAATTAAGGTGACGTTAAGGCTGAAACTGGAGTACACAAAAGCCGTTCTTTTGATCTTGAAAATGTTGTTTTCGCCTGGACTATGTAAACTTGAAAGAATTAGAGGGAGTAATCTTTTTTTTTTCAGGCCAAGGCAAGCCTTTAGTTTCAGAGTTGGCAGAAAATCTCATGAAATTCCACGTGGCGAAATAACAAAACCTTCTACATACTTTGCACTCACTATGCGCTTACTCGAGCAATCATTCACTCTGCAATTTCTATTTTTGGAGTAGGAAGTCTTTGACGTTTTGTCGCATTGGAAACGCGGAACTCTGATCATCATCAATCTCTGTTCTGTCATTCGCTCCGCAAGAAGAAACGGAAGAAATGTTATCCCAAATGCGGTGACGACTAGGTCTTGGGCAAAAGCAACCATTAAAAACGTTATTAATTTAATTTTGTATCTCTTAAAGCTCTTTTCAGGGTGTCGTCTGATTAATCAAATTCTTGGGCAGACACGACTTAAGCGATCTCAAAATAGAAGTAAATAAACTTATCGTTATTACATTTCAAACTACACCCTGTTATTTTATTAACGAGTTAAGGTTTTTCATATTTTAAACATTTTTGAGTTGAAAGAGAAGAATATTTGGCTCCGCAAAATTGTCGTCCATCCCAGTCTTTATGTAGATTTTTCGTTAAGTCTGTAATCAGATGTGTCACGTTTTACGACTTATTTTAGGCCGCATTTCTGAAGTCCGATTTCTGCTTCCGATCCCAACTCGTGTGACGGGCGTGGGCAAGTGTGAGGTGCGCGGGGGTGTGGGAGACGGATTCACGGCGATTGCGCGCGCCAGTAACGGTCTGCGCGGCGCGCTGTGGCGGAGCGAGGGCACAGGTGCGCCCCTGGTCAGTGACCCGGCGGCCGGCCCCGCCGGCCCCCGCCCCTCCCCGCCTGCCTCACCGCCCTTGCTCAACGTGAACGGAGGCCAGAACTACTTGTGTCTGGTGCAGGAGTTAAGGAATCCCCCAAAACCCTCCGGTCCCCGCCCCGCCCTTGCGCAACGTAAACGCAGGCCAGAACTACTTATGTCTTATGCAGTAGTCAAAGAATCCTCCAAAATGGTTAAAAATCGATATCGCAATAAGATGAGCAAAGCGCCTAAGCGCGCAATTAAAAATAGTAGCACGAAAAGCTTATAAATGATTATTTTCTAAAAAAAACTCAATTTTTTCTTTAAATTGTTTCGCCTTACGTATCAAAGTACGGTAAGAAAAATGAAGCCAGTCTCATTTCCGGCGAACTCTGTATTTTTGAAATTTGCAAAACCACAAACTTGAAGATTTTTGCCTTAAAAAATATGTTCTAAAAAATCTGCTCTTTAAAAAAGCCTATGAACACTTTTTTGAAAGAAAAAACAACTAATCATTTTTGTGTAATTTCTACTTGAAATCAATACGATTTATAAAAAAAACATTTTCTCAGAAACAGCACCATTTTTTAAAAATTTTCCCATGGATAAAAAAGGGTCACTAAAAAGAAAGGCGCAGGCCTAATTTTCGTTGATCTCTGAATGTTTGCAAATTTCAAATTTAGAAATAATGCAGGAAAGTATGTGCTGTTGTAGCGCCACTAGTTTTGTATTGTACCACACATTTATCATTCTACTTCTATCATGTGTTCCGCCTGTTTTCCGAAAAAAGATACAGTGCATTCTCCATCCAATAATTTATATTTTCGACCGCCGTCTCAGCCTGTTGTTTCCCTGCATTTTGCTAAATTACAACATTGCTTTTCTTTATTCGATGTCTTTTGAGATGTGTGATAATTGATTATGTTTTGTTATTCCAGCGGAAATATGCTTCATTTACAAAAACCTTTCCGAAAACATAATTTGGGCTCCTTTGTGGCCCTTTGTGGCCATAATTTGGCCATCTTCGTGCCGAATTCATTACAACCTGAATGAGAAGTTCTTGACTGCAGTGGCATATAATCGATAAATCGTTGCAGTAACGTATTTAATTCACCATCGCACATTAGAACTTTTCGTAAATTACTTAAAAATTTATTTAAAACGTTTTTTGTTAATCAGTTCGTTCTTAAGGGCTTTAAAAATGCCCTTTCTTTACCATGAGGCACAACCTGAGCGGTCTCTCTTACCTATTGGAATCGCTATTCTTCAGATTTTAGTAGAACTCGATTTCGACCAAGGAAAAAGTCATGAAAGTAGGTTTTCGGTGTGGACGATACTTTTCACAGACAACTTTGCGTATTATTCTATTTTGGTTTTATTAACATCAGGTATCCGCAGGAATCGACGATTCTTCTTTACAAATTATCCAGAAAACAATTCTTTGTAATTACAATTTTATTTACTTGTAACCCCTTTTTACAATTATGGGTATTTCTTCATCAAAATGATTCTTCTCTGTGAATACCGTACATTGTATTTGCTTTCAACTGTATAGCTTCTGAGCTCCTTGCGTAGAACCATATGCTCTTACTTGCCGTATTTGGCGAAACCGGTTTTAAAGGTTTGTCCAACTGCGCGCACGTGTTCCACGACCGGTAGTTGCACAAAAAGACGTAACTGAGATGCAATGATTTTCTCTGAAATGTACGTGCGTCACATCCAGTTCTTTGGTGACTCATTCGCGTAGACAATTCACCTAAGTTACTACTTTCCTTTCTACTTGATCTTGGATATGAAGTAGTGGTGGTAATAGCAGCAGGTTTCTGGAAGAGTCTACACTCCATGTTAATGTACAATGCAAATTCACATAAATTTTTTGTTGTATACTGGTTTTGTGGGTATGGGTTCATTTGATAATACTGAAAAGAAGAGAACAAAAAGTAATCTAAATGATTCAACATGTATCCCCTCACAGTCAAATAATTACCAGAATTCCCGAAAATGTCAGTAATGATTAACAACTTTGCGTTCGATGTATGCATGATACGAACGTATGTACGTACGTATATTCGTACTGCTGGTTGCAAACTCTTTTGCATGTTTATGTAGTAGTGCAATATAGCGGAGCAGTTAGAAATAATGCAAGAAAGCACTGTTGTAGCACCTCTAGGCTTTTTTTTGATTTTGTAAAAATGAGTTGTTCAGTAACATCTAGTGAAACTAAGAGGAGCGAAGGTTTTGGTATGCCGCGCGTTCTCACTCATGTGCGCTTGCATTCGTTTCACCTGCTTGAGAAAGCAACAAAATAGTTCTTCAATGGCATTCCGACGGAGTAAAATGGTGTAATTCAATTGGTTTGTGTTTCTGTAGTACCGTTCAAATCGAGGAAGTAATTAAACACGTTGTGCTTACGTGTACTATTAATTAAAAAAGGAATGAAGGTTATTTCTTAAAACCGGATGCGCATGTTCATTAAAAACAGATGTGCTTCTGGAATATAGTGTCTGTTAAAAAAAAATCCCTCTTCCACGCTGGGCCAGGGAGCTGCGCCGTGCGACGCACGACGGCATGTGCGTGCGCGTGCGGCGAGGAATCGATTCCGTGAATTTCGGCGCGCCGCGGGAGGCCGCCTTTTACCCGTGAGCCCGCGTCGGGTCACCGGGTTGTTGTGTCGGGTCTTGGGGCTGGGAGCACTCCTCCTCCTCCTCCTCCAGATGGCCTCTGGCCGAGCGCCCGCCTAATTCGCCTCAATCAAACTGACCGCCATGTCGCTCCGCGTGGGTTGCAGGTCGCCGCCGCCGCCGCGATGGCTTACGACTGCGGCACGTCCCTTGCCAAGTACCTGCTCTGCATCTTCAACTTCGTGCTCTTCGTAAGTATAGTGGAGAGTTGATGAGCGCCCCCACCCCCACCCCGGGTCAACGCACGCGGGAGCTGATGGCGCTGCCGTCGACGGACGAAAGGCACTTACGGTGTAAACGAAGTTCTCCAAATTGGAATAATGGTTTGACCTTGATTGTAATCGTGAAATAGACGCTTTCGTTTAGGTGTACCTATATCAGCTGGGTTTCTCGGCGGGAGTTAACGAAAACATCCATATAGTTTGACAAAAGTAATCGGTAATAAAACACTTTTTAATTGCTATTTAATAGTTGACTGTTGACATATTAATAAATGTCAACAAAAAGACTAATTTCAAACAGGTAACAGTGTGGGTAACTTGGTATATTAATTTAGTATTGGTCCAATAAAACCCTTGTGAAAACAGTGGTACGAGCAATGTTACGAAACGTTGTTTTTCCCTTCTGCCAGATTTGAATTGTTATATTATTTTTAAATTTTCTGAGAGTACATTTGAGTAAAAAGCGACCTCTCTTCTCTCCTTACCGGGAGAGATGGCTCAGGGCATCAACTGATGCCACTGCAGTCCCTCTGACCGGGAGGTCCTAGGGGTCCAGTCGTCACGGTGGCAGGATTTTCGACACGAACTACATAGCTAGGTCGAATTCAGTCGCTGTCTTGAGAAGAATTCTGGTGACCAGTTGCTCTGATCTGCGGCTTTCCGTGGTTTCTCCGATCGACCAGGTGAATGCCGGAGCAGTGCCCTATAACGGGCCACAGACCGCGCGCGATCTTTCAGACCTCTCCCTTGCACAAATATGCACTACACTATACTACACATGCTGGGGGACCGGTCGGGAGCTTACAGCTTGCCCGGCTGGGGCGGTGCCCCACTCGTGGAAGATACCTGGTTAGGGAAAACCCACTAACCGACCCCGACCGTAGGTCGGCGCCGAGTCTCGACAGGCAGCGGGAGAAGACCATCTCCACCAGCAAAAACATGCACTACACTTACGGGACTAATGACCCTAGACGTTGACGCGCCCGGAATCACCAACAATCAATCAATCTTCTCTCCTTCAAAATGGTCGAGGGACACGAAAACCGCTTGCACATACATTGCCCTCGCGTTATAAAATGATTAAGGGCAATACCAAAGTAGTATAACCTTAGGGACGTGCTGTCTAAGACTAGAGAAGAGCCAACCACATTTTAGGCCTCCTTTCTACATACTAGGTCTTACTGTACAATAGTTATCAATCTCTTTGAATTCTTAAATGTATCTTTGGGTAGTTGAAGGACGGATCAACTACGACTACGGAACGATTTTGTACATTTTCGAAGTTCTAGGGCATTATTGGACGATTTTGGATTTTTTTAAGTTAATGAGTCACTGTTTACATCACAGAAAGTGTTTATTTTTTTAAACTAAATAAAAGGCCGAAATTTTTCAAATCTGATCACCCTACATGTATACACCTCTATATTTATAAAGTTAACATTGTTATATAGAATGACTTCTGTTAGTATAGAAAATTATAAGAATCCCTATTTTTTAATATGTATCGTTGGCTTGTGGGGGTGGGGAACCTGATCCAGTAGCTCCTCCCCCCTTGGGTGCAGCAGCAGTAATTTCATGTGCTTAAGGGCTCCGAATGGTCCAACAAGATTCAAATTGTCCTTGGTGTGACCTGTCGGAGGTATAATCTGTCACATTGTAGTCCTTACCTGTCATTGGTTATTGTTTTACAGCTGGCGGGCTCGGCCGTGCTTGGCGTAGGCATTTGGATTGCCGTTGACAAGCACTCCTTTATTTCCGTCACGCAAATCATTAATAACGAAAGCCTGCGAAAAGAGGTAAGTGTAGCCAGCTCACATTCTTTAGAATTTGGGGTACTTTACATGCTATAGTGCTTTGAATGACTTCTGAAAAAGTTTTTCGAAAACTCAAATTTTTCTGTGATAAAGCTTCAAATTTAACATTTACTGTAATGTTTTAATGCCATTTTCTTAATAACGACTCCAAATTTTTCAATGAAAATTTTGCCATTTAGGATGAGGTTTTACTCTTATTTAATATTCTTAAAGTAACATTTCTGTTCTACTATTAGGAAAACGAAAAATTGAAGGGAAAAAATGTTCTTTGGTCAGCATAAATGGCAACTGACAATAGTATGTCCTAGTAGCTAGCCCAGACCAAAGAAAATAGAAAACTAATACAAGAAAGTCTGTGCCATTTTGAAGCCCGATTTTTTTTTTTTTTTTTTTTTTTTTTTTTTTTTTTTTTGCATAGAAGCTATTTTTATTCACACTTCTAAAGGTTTAAAAATTTAAAAAGATGAGTTTTTTAAAACTTTTTAAAATGATCAATATTGAAGTTAAAGATTATTTTTTAAATATAAAATATTCCTTAATAGATCCTTAGATCATCAAACCATTCCATTTACTCTCCTGAAAAAAGTTTTTGCAAAATTTCGAGTAGAAATGTGGAATAACACTGACTGTTGAGATTATATTATAACACAACAAACAATATGCATAGATGTGCACAGCCTAAAACAAAAGGTGTGGGCAACTGACGTTAGACACTGCATGTTGGGTAATCATCGCCAATAATACAAGAAAGTATACGTTCTTGTAGCACTAATAGTTCTTTTGGTGCTTTTTCAGTATCTTACAGAAAAGTCCAATCAAAATTGCTAAGGTTTTAATTACATTTATAGACTTAACTCAGTTAACAAATTTCCATTTTCCAAATATAGTGGTTAATAATGAAAATAATTTTTCTAATTTAAGTTTTAAAAGCTACAATGGTGCAATTTTTCTATAATTATTACGGAAGGTAATAACCACTAGGAAGGTAAACTATATGTTTCCCAAAATAAATGTGTAATATAGGAACATGAATAATGGATATTATAGAGGATCTCGGATGGGCATGAATATCCGCAAAAATAAAATATACACTGACCTACGAGCATTATATGAAAGTTGACTGAACTTGAAATAATTATGAATGTATAACTAATTAACTTCATTTTATTTTCACTTGATATATATTGGCACACCACTCAGGGGTTTCACTGAGTTGAGATCCAAAAGTTGTTTGCCCTCACATCACATGGTCCATTTCCATGTTATTATCAGTTTCAATTCAAAATTATAAAGGAAATTAAGAACTCAGAGAAAGAATGATAAATAAAACAAAATTTTTGAAGAGTGTGTTTTATTCATGTATTCACCCTCGTGTGTTATGGTTTTTAGTGCTTTCAGATGATAAATAAATAAGTAAATAAATAAAGTTTTAAATTATGTAGATTGCAAACCCAATACAGATGTTCCTAACACAATTTACAAGGACCTTGTTAGTTAGTTTGTTGTTGTTTAATAGAAATTGAACATGAGCTTTCCTATTGATGTACATTCATGAACCACAAA
Source organism: Gryllus longicercus (assembly GCA_038098605.1). Taxonomy (NCBI): domain Eukaryota; kingdom Metazoa; phylum Arthropoda; class Insecta; order Orthoptera; family Gryllidae; genus Gryllus; species Gryllus longicercus. The sequence goes on along the minus strand of JAZDUA010000581.1, from coordinate 647,026 downwards.
CTCTATTGTGTTTTGATCACAATATTTTTTCTCTGTACCTTTCTAGTACAGAAAGCAATACAATATCTTTATATTCAGCAGCTAATTTTAAAACTAACTGCACTTACTTTATTGGAATTTTACTTCCTCCTCTAGTTGATATAACATTCAAAATCAAATTTTGATAATGAAAATAGATTTTTAAATTTCTACTACTATATTAAAATATTCAACCGAATGAAGTGGCTCTGCGCATAGCACACTGAATTCGCAATCAGAAGGTCCAGGTTGATCCCCAGGGTAGCCATCCTGACAGGGTTTTTCGTGATTTCCCTCAGTCACACAGGGAATGCTTGGATGGTTTCAAAATCCCGTGAACACTTTCCACCTCCAACTATCCCACCCAACACCACCTACCATCATCCTAGTCCTTCCACCCCTCATCACCTAATAATAATTTTAAAAAATAGTAATAAATAATAATATTCAAAATATTCAAAGATGTTGGATTATAGGTAATTTTTTCAACACATTTGGATCGTGTAAAATGTTATCATTAATTTGTAATACAATTCAAATAATTCTTTGTCATATTTCAGTTTCAACAATTTACTTATCCAACAGTAATAGAACAAGCATCTTACATACTGATAGCTGCAGGATCTTTGGTGTTCTTAGTAAGCTTTCTTGGATATTGTGGTGCTTTAAGAGAGTCCCAATGCCTCTTGACATGTGTAAGTAAAACAAATATACTCTGGGTAAAATAAAATAAAATCGAAGAAAAAAGTAAATCTTTTTACTCTTCATTTACAGTATGGAGTGTTCTTGGTGATAATTCTTTTAATGGAAATAACTGCTGGTGCTTTGGCTGCTGCTTATAGAAAAGAGGTGTGTCTAACTTACAGTATTTAAGATGATTCTTGCAAATCATTTGTTAAGTTTCTTTAAAATTAAACATTATTATTATTTTCTAGGCTGAACAGAAAGCTCGCACGTTCTTGAAGAATTCTATTAAGGATTATTATGGACCTCGAGATCAACCCGATGCAGTTACTCTCATGTGGAATTATTTCATGGCTGAGGTAATATCCTACAAAAATTATACTAATATGAACTAACTAGCAATGGTTTTCACTTAAGTATTTGTTCTAATAATACCAAGAGAAAATTCACAAAGAACAAGAGTGTTTTAAAATTTTTAAAGGCTGATACAAAGTATTTACAAATTAAAATTATTTAAAACAAAAAATCAATTAAACTAGGTTTATACAAATAAATCAACAATTAAAAGCAAAAAGCATGCATTCTAGTCTTCTGAAACTTATTTGAGCCTGCCTGGATGGTCAGAATTATAAAACATGAAAGAAATGTTAACATCTGTCCTCATTGAGTAGAGCAGTATATCCAGTCCATTAAAATTGGCAATTAACATGAAATTAAGCTAGAAAGGTCTCAGAAATATTTTGAAGTATTGCTTTTCTTTAAAAAAACAATTTTTTTCTCTTTAGAATTCCATTATAATAGGTTCATTATATTTTCCAGCTGAAGTGCTGTGGTGTGGATGACTACAAAGACTTTGCTTCTTCAAAATGGCAAACCTCAAACACGAGTCTCGTAGTTCCAGAGGCATGTTGTGAGCTTCAAGGTGATAGAGCTGATTTCAAACCTCTTTATGAAGCATGTCCCAGAACCCCATCATTGGCTTGGAAAGATGTAAGTAGCAAAAATTAAAAAATATAAATTAACTTAAAATATTCAAGCATTAAACACATGTACAATAATAAAAAATAATTTGCATTGATATTTTAGAATAAACTTTAGAGCTTGAACTTGAAAGCTTGTATTTCAAATTTAAGGTAGGAAATGCTGACAAGGAAGTATTTTCAGCCACATCTAATTGATTTTAAAAAGGGATGTTAGAAAGCATTCAGTTTCATTACTTCACATGTTATTAACACTTAATTTTTAAAATCAGGGGTTCATCACAAATTAAATTTGAGTATATTTGAAGAATTTGGTTTTCGAGTATTTGGTATCCTTGAAATCCAAAACGGGAATGTTATTTTCCAGATGCCTACCATTATTGGTTAGCACAAAATCCACTGAGAATTGAAGTGGACATGCTCCCTGATTCTTTTCAGTTGGCAATCAACCTCTAACAGTTCAAACCATGCATTTAAAACTTGGCGTGACATGATTCCAGACCACACAGGAGGCGTAGGCTCAGAAAGTGGAGAATCCCTGCTTGAAAGGAATTTATAAATCCATAATCCTAAGGTTTTCAGAGACCACAGTGTGACCAATCTGTCAAGAATTTTAATAATTTGATATAGTTTGTGTACAACAAAAGTGACATGCCTGAAAAATGGTAATTTTTATGATAATCTAAGAAGTATGTTTAAAACCTGTGTATTTTTATTAGTAAACATGTCTAACGATAGTTCATAAGTCAGGCAACACATTGATTAAAACAACAGCCAACGCATTGGGGAAATAAACAGATCTGAGGAGATATTGCTATAAGACATGACCAGAAAATTAATACAATATTCTAGGTGGAAGACCCTGTATTACTAGCAACATCGGAAGACACGAGACACAGAAGGCACATAAAATGATAATATCACTCACAAAAAAAAGTCTTTGATTAATAAGTAAAAAATATACCAGCACAAAAGAAGCCATTGAAAATAAAATAATAGAACAAGTTGCTGTGAATATTGAGACAAAGCTAGGACTACCAGATATTGGTACAACCCCACTTTATAATGTGGCTGTGAAACATGGATTTTTAAATAGACACAAAAAGGAACCAAAGCAGCCAAGATGAGATTTGAATGCTTGAAAAGAGAGATTCTTGAAAACATCAAGAAGAGAGAAAATAAGAAATAAAAGTTTTGGAAAAAACTTCAAGCTAAAAACATTGTTTTAGAAATTGAGAAATGACAAAGGATGTGGCAAGATCCTACAAAAAGAATGAACAAAGATTGTTTCTCAAGGAAAGTATTCAATTTCAAGCAATAGGGGTAGGGGGATCCAAGCAGACCTAGAAAACGCTAGGAAGACCAGGGACGCTTTGGAAATGACCAAGGAAAAACTATAAAAATTCAAAGGAACAGGCCAAAAGGCCTAAACCTCATGTTCATGAAGATAAACACCTCCTCATGAAATAAAACTATTCTCTTGCAAAATACCACTTTTTGATATGTTACTTTTCTTGTAGACTGATTTGTAATTATAACAAAACAAAAGTAATTCTTTTTAGTATTAAGGTTTGATAAAGATTCATTAAGCTATTTACCTATTCTGACATAATCATTGTCGTGTGAATTGTTTCATTTTGTCTGTGTTTTGTTTTAGGGCTGCTATGATAAATTCATGGCTTGGCTTCTGCAGCATATGACTGTTGTTATTGCTGTTGGCATTGGTCTGGGACTGCTTCAGCTTCTTGGAATATTCCTGGCTTTTTGTCTGTGCCGCTCAATAGATGGTTACATCAAGTAGTGTCATACCCGATGTACAAATCTCATTCAGTGTTTTAATGATGGTGAATTGTCACATTCAACAGAGAAACTGAAAGCTGGGTACCTGAATTTGTGAAGCTGTGCTTGCTATTGCTATAAAGTTGTAAATTCTTGTGTGAAATTTTTTTTAAGGAACAGCAGACAATTTGAAAATGCAAGTTCACCAAATTTTGTTAAGAAATATAAGTGGAGAAAGATGTGTATCTCAGCCCCATATATATTCTTATGTGAAATGTGCGTTGCTAAAATAGTGTGATAGAATAGTTTTGTGACTTTCTGTGGAAATGTACATAAGGAACAATGGATGTGCGAGTGAAGTAAAAATAAGCTTAGTCTAAAGAGAAATATTTCATGAATGGAAAATTTCTTCAACATAATATCCGGGTACTAATAGAAGATTGTTCCTATTAAACAGATGTGTAATCCCTCTCTGCCAAATAGGAAAAATGAAGAAATTGAATTTTGACAAATTGTACCAGATGCATGGGACCAAAATCATTAAATTGATATTACATGAAGTTAGGAATACTAACTTTCTACTGCAAACTGTGTAAAAGAAATTGTGTGCCTGATACATTAATATATATTATTAATACTAAATATGTAAGTCTGTGTTCAGTGCTGATCATTGTGTGCATATTTGGATTTTGAATATGCTTGTAAAAGTGCAGCTTTTAATACTGTATCATAGAAAATTTAGAACCTAGTTATGTTATAATTGAGTGTTTGGTTAGTGTAGAATGCTTCCCAATTTGTGGTAAGATACAAAATAAGTTTTATATTCTGTAAACAGGTTATTAGCACTGCAATGTACTGTGTTAACTCCAAATGGTGAGAAAAGCAAACACATTTTTGACAAGATGTGCAATACCCCAACAATATATCTTGATTAACTTGTGCCCAATGCTATTGGAACTAAGAAGCATACTCATTGTTTAATTTCCTATCAAAATGTATGAATGCATTGGTGAATTTTTCACACAATGTCACAATGTTGCATGTAACAAAATTCAGAGAAAAAAGTAATAGTTATAGATTGTATATACAATTGCTTTGTCTTTTATGTAGAGTATTAAATTTGTTTTTAATAGTACAAATTGCATCTTTTCTACCACAACAGTTTTCAGGCCTGCAATATCCCCTTCTTATTTTGAACAGGTTGAAGAGTTACAATACATTAACTCGATTTATTCTACATTTCATACTTCACTGGAACTTCATTATTCTTTTAATAAGACAATCTTTAGTAATCCTTATTTTCATTATAAAATCCACTAAGGAAATGTTCATTATCTCATTTATGATCAATAGGTCAATTAGACCATTTACCACCAAATTGTCAGTTTACTTGAAGATAGAAGCCATTACTTAAGTTTTGCTGCTCCAGTGTGTATATGTGACCTTACATGAATTCTGATGCAAGCTATAAGTGATTGCCAGTCTGTCAAAATGTCTCATTGTTTCTACTATGCATTGCCAAGTTCACAATTTTAAATAATTTGAAGGAGAAATATGTAATGTAACTAATAAATTTCATTGACCCCAATTTTGAACATGCAAAACGGAGTAAGGGAGTATTTAAAAATCAGGTGTGATGTTTTGAAAGTAATAATGGCTTTAAAAATTCTTGCTAAAAGTAAAGACAGTCAGCAACACTTGGGTATTTTTCATCAACAAAAAATATTTTCATAATTAAAAACAATAACATCTATTACTTATAAAACAAAAAAAGAATATATAATTCTTGAAACTTTAGAATAAACATTGTTGAAATCCTCAAATAGTGAAACCAGATTATGTAATACCTATCTTTGGATTACATAGTGATATAAAGGTTCCATTCACCCCAAAGACATCAGCGAGATTACTGCCTAGTCTCTTACGATGATAAAAAGTCTGACATTTCATTACAATAAAACAAAACAAGTTTCATTTAAGGGAAGAATCAAAATGATCTCTTGATGGTAATGACATACCTTTCAAACTTCCACATCAACTATAAGTACTATGCAACTAAATTTTATTCATTCCTGAACTAACTTTTTACTCAATACATTAGAAATCTTTCAAAAGGTTGACTAAAGATAGATACATGGGTGTAAGTAATGTATACCCATGTAAATAATAATGTAGTTAAACACTTTCACTACTGGCACTAAGGCTAGTATTTTCATAAGTTGTTATTTTGGTTATTGTATAGATGCAGACTTCTGCATTCTATTAATTGGAAGAGGTACATTTAAATCGCCAATATCATTGGTAACACATCGGACATCTGCGAAACATTTCCTAAAATGTAAGTAGTCCATAATATGTTTGTAATTTTCTTTAAATTAAAATTATTTTTGAAATTTGATATGGTAACACCTAGCCTAGGATCCTCTCAAAAAATGAGTAATTCTGACTTCAGCTGATCTTAAACAGTTGAATATTTTGAGTGCTAAGAGGGAGCGAACATGCAAAATCTGCAGCCAATAACATAATTCTTCATTGCATTAAGGCAGTCGTGTACAAATTATTTAATAATAATTTTCTGTAGTAGTGGTTATGTTCATTATCTAAATATAAAATTATGGTAAAGAGATAAAATTGTCAGAACCATAACAGTTCCAAAGTTGCAAAATGTCTCACTTAATTCTTAATTTATCACAGATCAAGAACACAATACAATTTTCAAGCTTTTCAGCACAAACTTTGCTTCACAGTCACTTGATAACTATTTTCTTTTCTGGAAACTCTTACAACCCAGAGCAGAGTAATTCAGCTACTGCAACATCCTTGTGTTTATAACATTTGAGGCAGTTTCAGCACAAAATTTATTTTGCTGTCTCAATGATCCTAGTGGTAACAATTGTTTTTAAAGACCAGAGGTGGCCAACTACCAGAGCTTTGGGGTTTACAGCCTTAAAGAGAGTTTTAGGATAGGGTTGTGCTTATGGTTCAAAGGTTAAACACCTTCATTTTTAAATTATAGTTATAGAAGGCAATAGCAAAAATTATATTTATTTACAAATCAACACATCCACTATTACACCTTTGATAAGCATGCTCCAATTCCCTCAACATCATGGCTCTCAACCAGGATTTTATTGAGCCTCTGTAGTACCTCAGCCCAATTTTTTAACTACCATACCCAAAAAATTTGGGAAACTATATTTCATGGGTGAGGTCAGCCATTCTTTCAAAAAATGTAGACAGAAGAAAGAAGTGTTAATAATCCATATATAATTTTTATATACAACCATAAATATATTCCTTTATTTACATTGTAAATTAATAATAATATAATAGACAGCCGGCCTCCTAGCACAGAAGGTTGCGGCAACCATAGTCTGCACTGAGGAGGCTGCAGGTTTGAGTCCTGCGTGGCCATGGTCTTATTTGTGATAGTCCCTTCACCCTCATCATCATCCTATCACCTCATTATTCATAATTCAAGGTGTAACAACCTTATATTATCAAGGGATACAGCCAAAAAATTCTATTTCCCATAATTATACTCGTTAATCTCTCCAGGGTCTTGGAAAATAACATGTAGCATGGTCATAAATGGCCAATACGCAAATAATAGAAATAGATGAGAATATTTGAAACCATAAAAAGAGAAATCGTGTAACTTGGCATGGCATGCTTATTACCGATAACTCACTACGTACATAATCAAATAGTGTGAAATTGAATTATCATAAGAGAGGAGTGTGTTTGTAACTATTACATGAATTGTCACAAAGAGAGTACTTATAAGCAAATAGCTTAATCTATTTTGTGTAACCTTTGTGAATTCTTGTTGAAATATATTAAGATCTAACAATTACCACTCCTAACTTTTCCAACCCCATCCCAATTTAAAATTTCTACATAAACACTACTATCAGTGCTGTGGTAGCTGGCTACTTCTGATGTAGAGCATTTACTTCAAGATATTATAAAAAGATGAAAAACGTGAGTTAAATAATTTTTCTGTGTGTGGAAGCATAACATCCTTCTTTCAAGCTGGTGTTATCAAAGTCCATAACCAGAATCCTGTATTCAAAATGTCAAGATTTGGAATTTCCTTAAAATTTTTGTGATACAAATGTCACAGAACATGCATTTTTATGTGATTACAGGAGCCCAGAAATCAAACACTTCAATTGAATAATCCAGGCAGGAATATTATTTAAATTCCTAATCAATATGTAAATATCTGGCACTGACATCAGTGATGTCTACAGAAGCTGTCTTATAAGATTTTATTGCTTTTCTTTTTAATTTATTTCTTTAGAAGAAGCTTTTGCTGTTTTCAGACCACTGGCCTTTATTTCCAATTAAATAAAAAAAAATAATAATAATAATAAAAGCTCACTGAAGTATTTTTCAAATCCAAGTGGACGCAGAAACACGAACGTGACAAAATTACCAACATGACAGCAAAGTTAATGAACCCTCTTCCAGAAGCCAAGTTCAATAATAGTAGAATTTTATTAAATACTTTGTTTATTATACATCAAGGCTCTTTTGGTAATGTGCCTCTTCATATACAAGGATTCTAATAAAAACAAACTCACAGTAAGAAATGTCTTGTCTCGAGAGTGTTTACACTTAAAATGCAGGTACCCAAAGTCAATGATATTTCATTGTGGTCCCATCATGGGATGCTGCCCCATGCTTATGCCCACAGGGTATTGCAGGCCACCTGGAGGTTGCTGAGGCCCTCCTGTTGGTCCCCCTTGTTGGGATGGCATACCCACAACTCCTCCCACACCACCAGTCATAGGAGAATGCATTTGCATTGCTGGAGATTGTTGCATGGGTGGAGCTGGAGAGGAGGCAACCTGCAGATCACACACCAATAGATAAAATCCATGTTTACAAAGAAAATTTCATGATTAAAACAGAGAAAGGATGAAGCCATGAAAGGATTGTAAATATGAATTATTTTGAAGTTCTGAATAAATATTTTGTATTACTTCAGCTACATACACTTCTACACAAACAACTTCTCTACTCTTCTGATAAGTAAATACATTCCCAGACAGAAGTTGCTGAATTCATGCCTCCCTAAGCACATGACAACAATTTGACCAATTTCTTTTGTGGGACTAAGAAGACCTGTCAGATTTACAAGGGCCTAAAATTTAACTTATTCATTACACACTTAACTTCAGAAAAATTTTGATTTTTTCGAACAGTATCCTACTCTTCTCATTCATTTTCTACCATTCACAATCATTTAAAATATTCAACCCCTCTCGTAAGAAGATCCCACAATCTCTGGAAATAAAGCACCCTTTAATACCAGATGAAAATTTACAACACAACTACAACATTAAATCTACCATATAAACGCAAGTCTAATGCTAATTGTTATTTTCTCATCTATATAGTATAAAGTAAATATTTTAATGCTACAAAACATGGATGTCACAATTTTGACAAAATGGTAATTGTTTTGGGACCCTAATATCAAACAATTTTGCACTATATTACAGCAAAACATTTAAAGGTGTTTTTGAAGCTATTTCTGAGACAACCTTTTTTAGATATTTTTTGTAATCGTTATTGCACTAAAAAATTCTTCCTCAAACCAAACACACACAAGAGGAAAAGAGCAGAAGGGTCGAAAGTGGGCAATGAATGGCAACAAAGGTGAGGCAAAGGCAACTGAGGGCGGTAGAGTGAAGGCGGCTGGGGCAAAAGCCAGGGAGGCAAGGAGGGGGTGGAGTGAATACAGACAGAGTGGGGGGTTGTTATTCAATTGCATGCACACAATGGTGACCTCAGAAAGGAAATCTGGTATTTTTTTAATGACTCAGAAGCACTTCCTTAACTACAGAAATTTGAGGGCTTTTTTTTTTCCATCTTGGGCCAAATTTAATATAATATTGAAAATTAAGAGTTTAAAAATTTCAAATTTTTCTTCATTTTTTTGCTGGCTACCCCCTAAAAAACGGAATTTTAAAGACATCAAGAATACTCAATTGGTTCCACAAAAATGGCCATTAATAAAAGTGATCACTTAATTGAAGGGGGCTGTTTGAACAGGTTTTACTGTACTCACAAATTTTAGTTTATTATGATGCATTATAGCTACTTATACTAAAAATGCAACAAGTACTTTAATACTTTGTTAGTAAGCCCTTATCTGAAGTTAAGAAAATCACTTGAAAGAATACACCACTTCACCATAATAATTTCCATTAACATGAATTTATACATTTTGTACCTGAGATGGAGGTTCTGATGGAAGAATAAGATTAGCCAGCAAGTCTCGGACAGCAGGAAATAATGAACACTCATTTGGTGTGACTCCAAATTCAGCAAATCGCTTCAACTGATGGCTAGCTGCAGTTGTAGCAGTTGCTGGGCCTGGATCCCTCTTTTCAGCTAACTGAGTGAGATTGGTGCTCACATCATAAACTAATGGTAATACTAGAGATGGAGGTTCAATACCATTTGGATACTGCACTCCCACACGAGTAATTTGTAGCTATGGATAAAATTACAACAGAGATCAGTACATGACACCCAAGTATAACAATACTCATTATTTTTAACTTATAATACTTACAAAGAAAAGAATTTTATTTCTACAAACAAGAACTGCTGCCATGCCAGTAGGGACAATAGGTGTTGATGAAGGTGGTATTCGTAAGCTCCACTGAACAGCCCATTTGAGCTGTTGTTGTTGAATTAGAGTTGGCATCTGCAAATAATTTGAAAGAATATATTACCGAATTAATACAATTAAACAAAAAAACATTGAAAAAAAACAACAATTATTACAACTAGTTTTACTTACCAACTCCAATTTCATGATTTGTACAAAATCTTTTAGGACATTGTATGGAACATTCAACATTCGACCAAAACCTGATAAGGAATTTGGCTTGTACGGTGGAGCGGCAGCACGAGTATCAAAAAACTTCTCTATTATCTGTGAATGCACAGAAAGCATAGAATGGTAAATATTTAGCATTAAATCATTCAGTAAACCATATCCACCCTCAACAAACATTTGTTAATATTTTTCATATTAATTCAGAAGCATCAAAAGCTTATCTTTCCTTAAAATTTAGCTTAACATTTTCTGTCACTACCACTGGTGGTGGGCAAATTCAATTTAGGGGTGTTGCTCAAGCTTTGCCAAAATCCAAAATTCAGAACAGGTTATGAAGAACTATTTATCTCCCAAGACATGAGCAAATTCAAATTTATCCAGTTTATCTCAGTACAATATCACTGACTTTTCAATTACATACATTTTCCAGCACTATTTTTTTTGTAGTAATTCATTCCAAGAATAATTTTTTTCTATAGTAAGTACTACACAATGGCTGTTGTCATTGTATTCCCAATAAGTTTTATTGCTCTTTATTATTGAAAATGAGCATTTATTCTTGATGTTATACAGAAAGTTAGAACTGCCTTCAAGCGAGTTCAATGGCATGTGAACATGAATGGGTATATGCTTCCAAAAAGATAAAGAGAGGGAAGTGACATGCAACACAATACTATTTTCATAACAAGAAGTTATGCTTTGAAAACGTGGACACTTAGGTTGTCACATCAGTATCTAATGAAATACAAATATGGGAAGTTTAAAAGTAGTGCAGAAAATTAATATTTTTAGCATGATTATAATGAAAAAATATGTATTCTGTTTTTCAATTACAAGGTGTTGCAAGAATCTGTAGTCCCTACATAAAACTACATCTACTCATTAATTCACTTACATACAAATAAATAAAATATTTTGTGTAATGTTCATCAGTCTTCAAATATTAAGAATCACAGGAATATTTTCTATATCACCCCCCCCACACACACACACACACACATTCATTTCTGACCCCAATAATTTAGCAAAATTTAACACATTTTCACTTCTCAAGAAAATTCACAGATTTTTCAAAAAAAAAAAAAAAAAAAAAAAAAAAAAAAAAAAAAAAGTTTAATCTCAATGATGTAATAATATTCATTAAGTATAATTATGTGTATGATTTCATAAGTTCATTACAGCATACACATTTTTGAAATATTCATTACAACTCAAGCATTCTATGATCATTACACATATCTTCAGACATAAAATAAACTTTTTCACCACTGGTGTAATAGCCTTAACTAATACCTTTAATACTTTCAGTCCTATGACCAAGTGTGGCTTGGGCTACCGTTTTAATCCCAGAACCTGAATATACTTTGTGTATCACATATACCAAGTTTTCTCTTATAAAAAGCAATGTTCAGTCTTTAGTTTTGTGGAAAAATTTGTCATGATCCTCATAGTATACAGGATTGTTTTAGAGCCTACTACACAAAAGCATACTTGGTTGTCGGGGAGATGCCATGTTATAGGCACAGATCCCAACGTTTAGGCTGTCAGTATGCGACATTCCTTTTGGCGAAATGTGTGGAGGTCAACTGCACACTGGTTCTATCTACAATCCCTATTCCATGCACAATTCATCTCCTTGCATTTTGCCCTCAGGAACGTCACACAGGTTATAATAAATATCGCTAACCCACCTCTTCCCATTTCGCCTCAAGGAAGGTCTCATTTTGATAGATGAAAAATTGGCATCTGTGTCAAGGAGAGGGCATCTCCTGGACAGCTAAATATGTATTGCCTCCGGCTGTGGAAGGCTAAGCTTGTATGTATTTAATTGTGTTTGAATATTATATTTAGTAAGTAGAATTTTTTTTCGACAATAAAATAGGGTTGTATTCAAATTAACAGTGAGTATCATTAAACATCCCAAATCAATCCCCCCCCCTCTGGTTAAGAAAGTTTCAAAGTTTTGTCTGCCAAGAACTTTTATCACTTATCACTTTCACTCATCTCTAATTTATCACATGATAAAAATTCTTCAAAATCGCCAGGATTCTGAAATTAACATGGTTTTAAAGTCTCAGGACTGAATGATCTTTGTAATAAATATCCAATAAATGGAAAATTCAGTCTGAAGCCAGTGAAGATAAGAGAATAGATATTTGGCAAATGACACATTTATTAATGGAGTTCATAATTACAACCTACAGTAAAACTTCACTTATATGTTTTTCGAGGGACTGAAGGGAAAAAAATGTATAAATGAGAAAAACCATAACTGAAATTGATTATGAGCAAAATTAAAACTCAATATTTTTACACTATCATTTTCCCAGTTCTTTAGTAATATCTACCTTTTGTATTGCCACTCTCCCTAACAATTTTTAAAAGTTTTATTTTATTTGATATTGAAAGGAGTTACCTTTTCCTAGCACTCTTTTTCATTTAATATCTCGAGCACAAAACCAGATAGAAGACAAACTATATTTTGATTTAAACACTGAGCCTCAGAGCCACAAATTACAACTCTGGTCAGTTTGGAAAAAATATCATCGGTCGAAGCTCATCATCAAAGAAGTCTCCCCCGAGGTGGAGGTAGCAGACACGCAATAGGGACCTTACTGATGACCTTATGCGACTCAGTTCATTCGGGAAACGAAGGCCGTGTCTTGTGTGGGCTACAGCTGGCAGTGGCAACCCACAGCTGGTTGCTTCGATTTCAAGCTTGATGTTACTTGAGATTGTAAGTCAAAGAACGATATTCTACGTGGGAGACAGGAAGCGCACGACTGCAATCACCCCACAGCTTGGCGACACTTGCTGCACCATGTGGAAAAGCAGTCAGTTTTGTTAGCTACTTGTGCCATGCCGCTACTGAAAGGATCTCTTATGATATTACAGTGAGCCAAAGGGCCTTTGGAGTGTGGGACAGTCAGTGCACAAACTTCACTTATGGTCACAATGTTCATTTACATCTTTACTTGCTTCAGAGGACTCCTTTGACCTGCCCTCGGAGCTACCTGTCGCCTCCTGAGATCTTCAAAGAGCCCCTGTATGCACCCAACTCTGAAATTTTTGGAAGTTTCGCTGCCGGAGGTGACCCGGGAGCTGAGTTTGTGATACCACTCTGTGGACCCATTTAGTCTTGGCCCCTCAACTAGGCCGAGTTGAGCTTCTATATTACAAGTTTCATTAGCGGAAAGTCATCTCAGAAGCCAAACGACAGATCGCTCTGGCGCGTGTCCACTCGAGTAACAAACAAGTTCCGGACCCTCTGTGCAGGGCGCCCTATGCCTCACAAGGATCATTTGAACTCCATACGGTCTTAAAAGGACTTCTATTATGAATGTACAAATGTGAAAAACATACATATGTCAAACGCATAACAAGTAATTTAACATGGAAATTATAGGAATTTATCCGGGACCTACTAAAAGAAACGTATAAACGTGAAAACATGTAAGTAAGAAACGTATAAACAAAGTTTCACTGTATTTACATATTTGTGTTTTTCATATTTAATTCCATATTTTCAAGTGCCTTAAGATGAATTAAAGGTCACCTAGACACATAAAGTCTTTCCCATGAAGCCCAGACTTTTTGAAAGATGTTTCTGAGGAAAACAGGCAGCATGATCGTTCAAGCATTTCACAAAACAAAATAGTGGACGTTTTGGTTTAAAGTAACTCCTCTTACCTGCATTTCTTCAGCACTCCATTGCTCTTTATGATCTGGTAAAGGTGTGATTTTTATGTGCAGTGACTGGAAATGTTGTGTGTTCAAACACACACGACACTGTAAACTTTCTACTTTGAAATGAACCACTCCAGGTTCATTAGTGGGAATTCCTGTCAACTATACAACAAATGTATTGTCATTAATAATTCTTCTTCTAAAGGTTTTGAAATAAGAAAAAGTTATTAAAATATCACTCACACATTCCTCAGTTTGAATTGAACGTTGTAACTGTCTTCTCATATACACACAACCCAGAAACCTTTCTAATGGTGACATAGGGGGGCCAGGTAGACCCATGGGATGAGCACTAGGAGTACACAAAATATCTAGTGCCTCATGTGTCAGTAATGTTGGAACAGCTCCTGCCCAAGAACGCTGAGGAAGAACTCGAGATAAGTGACTACCACCTGCAACAGAAACATTAATGTTTTATGCGACGCATAAAAGATTAAAAGGGTTGGAAGATCCATTTCCATATTATGATACAAAATAAAATAATAATAATATTATTATTATTATTATTATTATTGAAGTTATTTCAATTCGTTAGTTGACTTTGCACATTTACCTGGCTTATGATCTGCCTGTGGACTATGTAACGCAGGATGTCCTGTACCAGGAGATTGACCAGGTCTAGCAGGAGAAGGCCGTGGTACACTTGGGGATCCAGGCCAATTAGATGCAGCTGGGGATGTCATACTCTGAGATGAAGGGAACGGACTTCCATCGGTGTGTCCTGATACACAAGTTTATTATTTTTAATACCTTAATACACAGACAAACTGCATACACTAATATTGCACTGAAATCACAATACGTATGTGTAAAATGACCCCGAAACTTTACGACAATTGATTAATTAATTTCTTTTCCTGAAACTGGTTCTCAGCTACTTAAAGTAACATTATTAATCAAATATTTCAAGGAGAAATGTGCCAAAAATAACATAATGGAACCTGTACCAGAATGTTAACACTTAGCATCCTGGCCTTAACACACCTTGCTTAATTTGGATACTCAAAGGTTTTGTGTTATTGCATTTCCGAGAAGGTGTAAATGCAAATTGTTTAACATATACCTCAAAGAATCTGAAAGAAATACATTTTATCTTAATGTGTTTGCTTCTAACTGCCACGTTATCTTACATTATTGTTCATGATTTCATTGGGTTATTGACAGTCATGCATTAATAAGTTCAAAGTTGGAAAAATAACCGTCAAATCCCTTCAAAATTCCAATGAGTTTATTTATAAAATGTGGATTTAAAAGAAACAATTTGGTATAAGGGAGAGCAAAAATTTGAATTTTAGACATTTTGAGATTTTAACACTTTCTAAATATTTAGGTTTCTGAATAAAATGATGCATACAACATTGAGAAATGTACTCTTTTAACATATTTTTTGTAATTTACTTCCTTCATTTGCATATGTCAAAATGGCAGTCATGGCGATTAATTTTACCGAATGAAAAAACAAAGTCAACAATTACTGCTCCCTTTGACTTCTACCCCCACCCTCTTCATTGCGATTTCACTAGCTGGCATCCATTATGAGTAAAGCTAACTCTGACCATCCACCAACCTATAAACTCTGTCATTCTCCTGATCCCATGGTATGCGATGCATAGTTTTATATGGAAACAATACATATCAAACCAGATGAGCTATGAATATGTACAAGCATTTGGTACCTAATATTTATATTTTAGCCCCCTGTAAATTCAATGGTAATTCAGGTATCTGAAGGTAGGAAGAAGTGTCTTCAAAACTTTGTTATTTTTATTAATTCGACATTTTTAGCAATAATTTTTTTGTGTGTTTTTAAAACAAATTGTTCCTTTTAAATAGAAACTGTATAAACGAATAAATAAAAAACTCATGTGAATTTTATAGGGATTTTACCGTTATTCTTCCAACTGTGAACATGTTACTGCAGGTCTGTTGATAACTCTCAGAACATCAACAATAATTAAAATTCATTTTCCTTTGTTTCACACATGTGTGTTAATATAGAACTAATGCTGTGATTGGAATTGTAACTACTACAAAGGATGTTTTGCGTTGGAACCTGACATAACATCTCTCAGTAAACATCATTCTCATTCTTCAGAAAAAAACTTTCTAAATTGAAATGTTATATCTGGTAATGAAGCAGAAATATCTGGCAATGTAGCCCAAGTTTACATACACTATATTTAAAATTCTTGGCAGTGTTTGGGGAATAATTATCATATATATAATAATCATATTGTTGGGTTGCATTGCTCTATTTCTTTCCAGACAAAAGTTTACATTGCAAAACAGGCATGAAGTTATCTGAATACAAAGTTTTTGTTTCTTAAATAAAATATACTCTTTACTTTCTCGTATGTGTACGTGTATACGGTGTAATATACTTAGTACAGAGAAAGTTACAAGACATTCTCAAAATTTTCTCAGAAATGGTTCCAAATTTTTTCTTTAAATTTCTTGTAAGAATAGAAGAAATACACTTAAAAAGGTGGCATTGGTCTGATTTTTACTGTTAAATCTCAATTTTCAAAAATAGCAAAAGATAAAAATATTTTCAGCATCTTCCTACAACTACAAAATTGTGGATAAAGATTTTCCCTTCATATGAAATTTGTTCTCCACAATTAGTTCTTTCATTACGATCATGCAAATTTTTTTTTTACACATACTTAGGGTCATATACATATTTTAGCATAACTGCATGCAAGATGTGCAATTATAAAAAATAATAAAATCATGATTTTCTCAAAAGCAGTTCAAAATTTTTTCATTAAACTTTTTGTACGCATAGTGCTAAATATACTCTCTAAGATGATAGAAACATCATTTTGCTCTATTCTCTAGTTTTCAAAAATTACACAATGGAATTTTTTTTCTCTCTCTCTCTCTCTCTCATTTACATTAGAGGTTATTTGTTTACATAATTGCATTTATGAACACACATGCTTTAAATGATGTCAGACAAAGATTTTTGAAAACTCCAATAGTTTTCTGCGAAAATGAGCTCAAAATTTCACGCTTTCAGAAACAGTAAAATGCCATTTTCTCAAAATGTCTCTAATTTTTTCTTCAAACAGTTGGTATGGCTAATTGCACGGTTTAGGATGACAGTTAAAAGTCTTTTTGTTGTATTCTTTTGTTGTTAATTTTAAATTACACAAATATCTCTTGCAATATCTCTCATGCTGTTATGCACATTTCCAGCAATTTGTTCACATTATTGCATTTGTAAGAAGGGCTTCAAATGACTTCCAATTAAGTTGCTCGAAAACTCAAAAGTTTTCTGTGAAAAGGAGCATCAAGTTTTGCAGTTCTACCTTTCAGAAACCGATAAATTGAGAAAATTTCAAAAAAATGTACTTTGGGTGGTGAAAGATTGCAGCTACCAAGAGTATATGGTAAGTCAGAAATGCTAGCCCAGACCCTAGAAATTAGAAATTAATTAGTACAAGAAAGTGTCATTCTGCAGCATCGCTAGAGCTTCGTTTCTTTTTTAATATATTTTTACACCTATAGACAATATTGAAAACTAACAAAATACCCGGCCTGAGTTTTCTTCATATGCAATCCTTGTGAAAGAAGAAAAAGATTGATTTTATTCAAGCCACACCATTTTAAGATTATTATTTTTAATGTAATTGATTCAAATTTTAATAAAATATTATAATTTTTTTCTTTTTCTTTTGCACATTTGCCATTAGATCAAAATCTTATCTTACACACTGTTACTGGCCTCTAGCAGAATATATTAGGAGAGAATCTATTAGAATTCAGTTATACTGCTCCACTACTGACCACACTGAGTGGCAGTGGCGGCTCATAAACAATGTTCAGGGTAGGTAAAAGATTACTAAACAAGGGCGTATCCTGGGAAGGGATCATGGGGAACATACCCCATGTCAATCCAATTTTTTTGTAATTTTATTCAAAACAATTGTCTCAATGATATGATTACATTCCAAAGCATTATTGCCATAAAGCACACACAGACGTGATTTTAAGATATTCAGATTCTAAAAAAAGTTTGTGTTGCTCTGACAATTATTCAGAAATCGGATTCAATTTGTTTTTTCTGGCATTTAAGATTCACTGAATTATATATGTAATATTTTGATATTACATATCTTTGTATACTTTGAATAATTTTTGCAAGTCAAAATATCTATCTCTATTTCAAGTACTCGCCTTAATTGACAATTAAAGACAGAGCCAACAATAAAGCTTAGCTTTCACTTCACTATCTGTAAGCCATTTGTGTGAATCATATCATGGACTGAATTTTCTAGCATTTTTCTTGTCAGTACGATGTACAACCAGTCAACATAGTAGTAGTTCAACTACTCTCCAAAATTTGTCTCTTTTCTATATCAAGATGAGAAAATGGTGTATGCAGTAGTTCATTCACTGTATCTGTCACAATTTAAAAAAAAAAAAAAATTATTTGCATATATGGCAGCAGAAAACTGATATAGCTGCAACCGATGTATATTTACCAAGTTTCAAATAGTTTACAGTGTGATAAATGCTAATGATTTGTAATACTCATCACATATTGAGACGAGAGTCAAGTCTTTTAAATTAGTAAACAGTGCTGGCTGAGATCTCTTGAGGAAGGTTATTCCAGTAATTAACTATGCAGTTCGCTAGGATGTTTTTGAAGTTGATATGTTTGAATTTAGCTTAATGTTGTGTCCTCTCAGGTTGAGGGTAGCAGCGAACACATAGAAGTGTAACAATTCCAGAGCATCATAGAACACGTTCAGTATTTTTTCTCCTAAAAGAAAGATTGTATGTCTAGTTCACATAGTTGTTCTTCATAACTTAAATTTCTGATACATTGGAGTTTTGTGGCTATACATAAAAACAGATTTAAATATAAAAAATCTCGTAACACTAATAATTAGCAGCATACTAATTGAAAACAAAAAAATAAGTATTTCCTAAATAATTATCCCTTACTCTGCTTACTTATTACAAAAGTAAACACTAGTGGAAATATTAGTTGCGGCTTCCGTGAGTGGAAATCAGTCTTCTTTGCAAGCAGGCAGCATGCAAATTTGCTGGCTTATACATAACGTGCTTGTGACAAGTATGGACACTGCATGCTCACTACAGGGTCTTTTCTCAGAATATGGAACGAAGCTAGGCAGCACCCGCATGGGCCTATGCTGAGAGATGCAAGTGGGTGCATATCTCTGGGAAGAGATGAGACACGATGGCATGGCACACAACCCATTATTAACAAATGCTTTAAATAGAAATGTGGTTTGTGCCACGATAATGAAATATTCATTATACATTCCATATGATTAATACTCACACAATATTAAAATTGTATAAGTCATTTTTTCTTTTTTTTTATTATTATGAAATATATTAAACTACACATCACGATAGGCAGTGCCTACTTTGACTACCCCAAGGAGCCGCCTCCTGCGGAATATTTTAGGAGAGAGGTGCATGGTTGAGGTGCATCTTCCAACATATAATTTAAATTATTTATTTTCAGCAATTCCATTGTATTAATCTTTACCCAACTTCGCAAGGACACTGTGCAGTCCTGACGAAGAACCTGAAAAAATTTCTTATCAATTCATACACAATTTTTTGTGGTATCGATGACTGTTACATGTCACTGAATTCACTTTAATTAGTATGGATGTTGCTGGAGCAAATATAAGAATGTATTGTATTGTATTGTATTGTATTATATAGTACACACTGTCCCTTCCGTACATAGTGTTTCCTGCATGTTTTGGTTGTCTAAGACTAGGGCATTTGTGTTTTCCCAGGAGAGTTAACTCGTCCTCAATTGTTACACTAGTAAAAGTAGTGTTTACAAAACAAAACAAAGCTTTCCATCTGGTGCACTCACCTGGTTGTCCCATGAAAGAACTGGCTGGAGAATGACCCACTTGGACATTTGTACAAGGACCAGGAGAGGACGTTGGCATTAAACCAGGGCTAGGCACATGCAATGGATTAGAAGGTGAATTTGCTAGGAGTCCTCCAGGAGAAGGATGTGGTAGCATTGAGGGTGATGGATTTATATTAGGTGGAAGAGATGGTGGAGATGCTAAATTGAAAGATGTTGCAGGGCTTGAACCAAAACTCTGATGTTGACTTGGCTGGAATAAGAAAATTTTTTTGAAAACCATCGAATATTTTTGATCTTTAGGCTCTCTACAATATAACACCTGACAATTTTTCCTTCTTTACCTGAGAAATGGCAGGGTGAGGGCTTGCAGGAGTATGAGGATTACTGCCAGATGGTGGAGTCAAAGGAGGATGGAATCTCAAACCACCTTCCCTCTGTTGAGCAGGAGATTGAGGTCCCCTGTGATGAGATCCCAAGAATGAAACTGGTCCACCTTCTGCATCCATTGTAACAGGAGAAGGTGGGTTATCATCTTCAGACTGAGATCGTCTCCGGAAAACAGCAGTTTCATCAACATACTTTGATAAAAATGCCTGAAAACATAAAAAAAATATTACAAATACTAACTTTAAGGAACTCGTAAATGAAACTAGTTTGATATTAGTGACTTAAAGCAGCAACAAAGTTGCTGAACAAATCTTCACACAATGAATTTCCTAAAAGTACACATACACACACACACACTGCTAAAGAACAACAAATAAAATACTCTCGAAAAACACTGAAAATAATTAAATATTTTACCAGAAACAGTCTTCACAAACATTGCATTAATTCACCATATTATATACATGGATAAACAGTCCAACAGTTCTTTACATACTACCAAGAATATCAAAAAAGTTGCCGTTCCCTAATGCAACACCTAAATATTTAATGCCGGATGTCCTTTCCATGGAACCTTTCTGAGGCATAACATCAGTAATATGGTAAGCAGTGATGCACCAAGTATGAGAATTGAGTCGGTACATGCAGTATAAGAAAGGTCAATAACACAATCAAATATTTCTAATTTCATTCTAAATCGATACTGTTTCATTGTTTTTGGATTTTCCCCGGAGCTCCTGGGAAACACTTCACACTTGGCCAAAGGGCTGCATAGTTTTCTTCAATTTCTACGTGCATTTCTTTCAATGTCTGTGAAGTTAGTAACGCTCGCTCGCTCATAATTTTCTCATATTGTGAATTTAATTTTCTTGTTTCTTATTTTTACCAATTTTTTTTCCCCCTTACGCAAGTATTTGTCATCCGAGTCATTTCTCACAAGAGGACAATGTTTTAATGTTCTTCTTCTCCACTTCAACACTAGATCCAAGACTTGTTCCAGCTTTTAAAAATGCCATTTCTTCAACAATCTGCCTGGGTCTCTTCTACCTTGCAAACTACACAAACACCTGCATTGGAATGAGTGTCTTCTCCATTCGTTCAACATGTTGCAGCCATTCCTGTTTATAAGTAATACTTTGTCATTTCTTGAACATTTAATCTTGCTTTTATTTCCTCATTTCTGATTCTCTCGTCTGATATGCGTCTTTAGATCTCAGAAATTTTATTTTGTCAGATTGTAACATCTGTTTATCTCTCTCTCTTGCAGTCCAACATTCACTTCTAAACAATAGAGAAGGTGCAGCCATTACTACATTAAGAATGTATTACAGCATTTGCTGTTTCCTGCATCATTTTTGTCACTTTGTTCTGTCTGACACATCCACTATTCCAGGTATGTGGATGCCATTGCTTTGCATATAGCATCTCTCCAAGTTTTCCTTGGTCTACCTCTTTTTGTTCTTTCAGCTAGTGTCCAGTCCCATATTTTCAATGGCCATCGCACTTTTTTCATTCTTCTTAGGTGTCCGTCCAACACATCAGTCTCTTGTATTCTATCAATTGTATCTCTGCTTATAATCATTTTCTGTTTTATTTCTTCATTTGGGATATGTTCTAATATGGAGATCCTACTTCTTTGAAGGGCATTCATTTCTAAAGCTTGTAATATTTTGCATCGTCTTTTATTTACTTCCCATGTCTCGCTACCACCTAGGGCAATTCCTTCAACAATTGCTTCATAAATCCTTTTTTTTAGAACTATTTCTTATTATTTATGAGCTGCTCTTTGTATTGTTTTAATTTGCTAGTACCTCTTCAGTGCAAGACACCTGATAACATCTAGTTCTGGTGTGGCGACAGATGAGGTTGGATGTATGTAGCGCCGCTTCCCCATGCCTTTGCCCTTGCAGCGCAAGACATAACATCTTGCGATTCTGGCCATAGTGATGAGGGAACATACTATAAATTGTTATGATTGATATACTTGGCCACTCCAATGCTTGATTATAGGTTTATACAATTGAATTAAACAAGATAGAAAATCAAATAGAAAACAACAGAATGAATATCTGTAAAAATTGCAACAAAACAGTATCCAAGGCTATCTTAACTTGCATGACATGCTAAGCAACGTTTCACCCTAGTTGTGGTTTAAGAATAAGTGGAAAACCAGACTTTGAAATATTTGATAGCTGTTCATCCAACTGTGAGCTGGCTATGAATCAAGAGCGAGTGAAGTTTCTTAGAGAACAGACAAAACTACTAAGAAGTTGAGTAATACACTTGTCAAGCTTGAAGACAAAACTAACCAACCAAAAGGAGGACATGGCAAGAATCAAGACAGATGTCAACAAAATTGTGAAGGCAGTAAGTAAACTTAGAGCAGACATTCAATCTACAAGGAGGGGCAGGAGAAACTTGAAAAAAGTGTCAAGATTAAATTCTCGCAAGAAACTTCGGCAAAACAAGAAAACGAAATATTAAGACTCGTGGAGAAACCCGAAAACTCATTCTTTGATTGTATGAGAGATTGAGGAGCGTTAATTAAGAAAGGAATATAATTCTTTATGGCGTGCAGGAACCATCAACTGATGAAGCTGAAACTTGAAAATCTCATGACGTAACCATCGTTACAAAAATATTGAAAAAACTAGATATATAAGCTGACGAAATAGTTGAATATATTATCAGATTAGGAAAACTAAACTCAGATGATGTAGAATCTTGATGAAGACTTATCAAAACAATTTTGAGAGATCTATCTATGTCAAAAATATTTTAAAGAAATTTCCACACGGAGTAAAAGCTAGAAACGACCTAACCCCAATGCAGAGAAATGAATGAAAAGTTCTTAGTGAAGAACTAAACAGCAGACAAGACCCAAAACTTGTCATCAAATACATTAGGGAAGTTCCCCGGATTGTAGTTGGGAAGGGAAACGAGAAAAGGCAGTAACAAGCAACTTGGACATAAATACAAAAATTATGTATACAAACAATGCACCCTCCTTCCAAAGTTTGACCAATTTTTTATAGAAGTCAACATGTACCCAGATGCAATAGTTTTATTGAATCATGGCTCAACCTGAATATCCCTGACTCTCTGGTACATGTACCTGGCTTTCACATAAATCGGAGAGACAGGTTGAATTGGCGAGGAGGAGGAGTAATAATGTACGTGAAACAAATGATTGGAAATACAACTGTGAAAGTGACAAAGGTGTGAAATACAGGATCCTGATGTGGAAGCACTCTGGTTGAAACTAGAATATGGGAACATACTATATGCTGTAGGAGGAATATAAAGGTCACCAACACCTGATATAAAAGGCACGGCAATCAGATCACTTGAGAGGATGATCATGGACCTCGACATGAAGATCCAAATTTTTATTTTTGGAGATATCAATTTTCCAACCATCACATCGAGCTATTGCAAACACGGAATATGAAAGAGAAATTATGAAACAGTATGTAGACTCAAATCTTATCCAGAAGGTATTTCAGCCTACTAGATATAAAGTAAATCAAACTCCCGTAATTCTTGATATAGTGTTAAGTAATGATGAAAACATCATTACACCTCCAATCCTAAGGCCCAACATTGGTCAAAATGATTATTTGGTAACTATCACATTGCTACAAGTCAATCACCCATGAATAACAGTGTTTCATATAACTCCATCTCCAAACGGAATTTCTTTCAAGCAAACTACACAACGAGACACCCTACTGAACACCATACATTACTAAATATGGATATTAACAAAGATGTTGAAACCAATTATGAGAATTTTTGTGAAATATCTAAATGTCTTTTAAATACTCAGTCGCGAGATATTAGGAATAGAATGAATTAAAATTAACCTTGGATTAAACATCGGGTGTGGGCAAATCATAGCAGAAATGGAACAGATGAAAGTAACACCATCTAAAGGAACATTTCAAACAATCTCATCTCTAATATGAGACAGTGTAAACAAAAATATGAAGAGCAAATTGTCCAGGATGGTGGGAAAAGATTCTTCTGTTATATACAAAGACAAACTAACTGTAAAACTGGTTCTCCTACGATTGTCATGAATGGAGATTCTGTAATAACTAATCTACGTGAAATTGGGGAATGCTTTCCACATGAATTTGGAGATTACTATGACGTAAAACCTGAAGGTTCATTGTCGACTAGTGAAGAGAAACGAACTGGAATAATTGATAATATAGAATTTTCAGATATCGTAACTGCCCAGATAATGAGCACATTGAATGCAAGCTCATCCACTGGTCCTGATGGTATTCCAACTGTGTACCTGAAAATTGTAAACTACAACTAGCTCCTTTACTGAACAGAATATTCAGACAGCCATTAGTAGAGGGCGGAGTTTGATGACCTAAAACATTGTCAAAAATGTTTAATAAAATACTCTTAAAATGCTTTAAAAATGCCCTAAAAACAAAGAAAAATGATATATAAAATTTGATCAAAACCACTTCAGATGAACAACTCAAGCTGATGGATATGTTATTAATGAAATCGAGGCTTCTCACTTTTGTTCAAGTGAACTCAGCTCGCAAACTTTGGGTTTGGACTGTTCTTTAAAAGAAAATTTCCATGGTTATTCATGGCATTCATGGCATGAAATTGGCTGAACTGACATTGGCACCAATAAGAGTCACAGGAACCTTACATTGCCTAGTAATCACAATGGCTGACATGACAATATATGGGAGAAGAACTCAAATAGACTATTCAGGAATTCTGTGGTGAATATTTGTTGCACTTCATAATTGTAGTTTGAAGCAAGTACTATTATTATTAGTACTGATATTAAAACTGACAAAATAAGTGAAAAATGCAGTAAAAATGACGGGAGGAAAAGGAAAAAACTACTTATTTATTGAAATTAACAAAAAATGCAAGAAATGACATAAAAATGGGTAATTTTGTTTTGTCATAACATAAAATTAATTTTTATACTAAACATGTTCCAAAGTGAAAAGAAAAAAAATGACATTTCTTTAAAACCCACCCCCTTGTCATTAGAAACAGGGATGTTGCCCTCCGAGTGGAAAAAAGCTGTCATCACACTAGTTTTCTACAAAGGAGACAAACATTTACCAATAAACTACAGACCAATAAGTCAGGCAAACACTGTGAGCAAAGTCATGGACAGAGTCTGACGGCTTTTAGATAATGAACTAAAAATTATTTTATTACTAAACAACAAAACAGTTTCATCCCTGAAAGATCAACATCCACGAATTTACTCCAGTCACAATGTATGAGCCAAAGATGGATGGATCAGAAACAGCCAGTTGATGACATTTATCTAGATTATGCTAAAGCTTTCGATAAAGTACCACATCAACATCTCATCTACAAACTCTCGTCTTTGGGTATATGAGACAAACTACTGATATGGATTCAAGAATACTTATCGGACAGAACATTCCAGGTAGCGGTTGGAAACACTAGCAAGACCCCATGCCTTTACAGATCGTGTCCTCCAAGGACAGGTTCAGGGGTGACATTATAGAAACTTTTAAAATCTTGAATGGATATTATAACATTCCTGAATTTAACAACTTCTTCACAAAAGCCATGGAATCTAGACTTACGAGGACATTCAATGAAGCTGAACAAAAACAAGATATATAATAGAAGAAAGAACAAGGACAGAACAATGTTCTCATTTTTTTGTGCACTGAGTAGTTAATTCATTGAATGCACTTCCTGCATACTGTATACAAAAGAAAACCCTGAACGCCTTCATGGATAGTCAAAACTTTGTGATCAACTAAATGTTGATAATTATGTCTTATCTCATATGTGATCTATATTTGTGATTTAATTACAACATTGATACTCTACTTAGGTAAATTATTACCCCACTGTTGTAAGATGTGTGGCACCACTAATAAATAAATAAATGTTTTGGTTATGTTGTTCACATACAAGTTAAATAGTATTGTGGATAATGTGCATCCCTGTGGTAGTCTTACATTTGTTGTTATTTTTTCGTATATACAGTAAAACCCCTCTTTCACACTTTGGGACTCCAGGAAAAATGGTGTAAATTGTGGAAATGATTTTTTTCTTTGAAAGTATGAGTACAGTATAACGTATTTAGATAAATACAATTTATAAGGATTATAATATGCATTAATATACAGTATTAAATACATATACATGATATTACAAGGTCGAATAGAAATCTGACCAAAATTTACATCAGAAATCGAAGACACATTAACCAAAGCATAGTGAATTTTAAATGTTGAACGACACTTCTAAAAGAAGAAGAAGAAGCAAAGTTTACATTTTCCCCAACTCAATAAAATGTTTGTTTAATGAAGTTTGTAATGATAGAGAAAGGGTTCATGAAACGAATTTACAGTAAAAACCTACAGAGAATTCCATACTTTGATGATTAAGGATATTAAAGGATGGAAAAAAAATACTTCAATTTTAGAATGAGAAAGTGTAAAATTGTGAAGGACGATGTAATATAAACAAATGATTGTGATGCTACCTCTATTCTTGGCAACATGCATTGTGCCCACAGCTCAAGTAAGATGCTCAAGCTACAGCTCAAGATAAAGTGCATTTTCTAGCTTTCAATGTGCGATGCCTACTTAGTGGCGATAGAGGGCAATTAACAAAAGTATGAGGCAAGACAGAAAAGCTAGAAAACTAACTAAGAAAGTCTGTGCACATCTGTAGAACCACTAGTATAGTTCTTCCATTCCAATCTGTGTTGGTGCAGTGCCAAGATTACCCAAGAATGAAATATTACTTTATGATGTTTAAAACCGATTTATTCAAAATATACCCACCAAACTTCAATAACAATGAGAATCTAAATTAACTTGCATACCTTCAACCCTGGAGTTGGATGGAACTCATCCACCACATTGCTCCGATCAAAACGACTGTAAGCACCATCTCGCAAGCTCACCAAACCTCCACCTCTCAACCTCAATTCCAAGCAATACATTCCTTGGTAAGCTATACGTAATAGTGTTGGAGACTGAGGCATTATAGTGAACGTTTGTACTGGAACTTGTGGTCTCTGAAAACATGTTTACTTATAAGAAATGTTAAGGCAAAATGATATTTAGCTTTATATGAGCAAACACATCATATATGCATTTCATCTTACAACATACCGAATTATGTACACCAAGTTGTGGGATAGTAGGTAATTTACTGATTGAAAGAAGAGGTTCATATGTTTCATGCAATAAATGTACAATCTGTGCTAAATTGCGATGTCTATTTAAATGAGCTTCAAGTTGTTCTCGAACTAAGGAGTGGGCATTCATACAATTATTTGTTGCACCTGCAAAGCAAAAGTTAAATATGTTTTATTTTCAGAACAAGTCACAATACACATCGTCAAATGATGCATTTAATATTACCAAATATTAGACGAAAAGCTTTCTCAGCACTATTCCACTGAACAGTAACAGTTGCTCCTCTATCTGGACCATACCCCATAACAAGACGGCTATAACTATATGATTTTATTGTCACCATATTGGATAAATTGTACTTTTCTGAAATGCGTTAATGAAAAATTTTTTTAAAAAAAAAAAACAACATGAAAACGCACTCTTACTTGAATTTAAAAAAAAAAGAACTACATACCCAGTCTGAAATATTCAGCTAGCTCCTCTACAACAACATACAAATGAACAATCTGAGCCCAATCACTAAGCAATGCATCCACAGTTTTGGATATAGTGTCAGCAGTGCCCATATCATATTGAAAATACACTGGTCTCCTTAATCCTTAAACAAAATTGAAACAATCTACATCAAGAATTATCAACAAAGTCTTATCAATAAAAATCACTCAAATTATTAATTCAACACAAAAGTCTACAGCAAATATTTAATTTCTGTTAGAAGTTCCAAGTATTTGCAAGAGGTCAGAATGTAGACAAGCCCAAATTACAAGAGTACTCAGTCAGACAAAATACAATACTTTTAGTCAAAATCTATACTATAATGAATATACTATAATTATGTAACAGATGTGTAATAACAAATAAATTCCTATGTTCACTGCTGTAACAAGCTATGTGGCTCAAAAATGCAAAACATAAAACAATACAACAATAACAGTAATGTAACGCAATGAAGATCTTATATTGGTGAATTTGAGATGATTAGAAAGGATGTGTAAATTTCAAGAATGGGGTGGAAGTTGAGATCAAAATCAGTGCCTAGTCGTTCCCAGTTTGCTTCCTTTTCCCAGAACAAATGCAGAGAAAATCACTTGTATAGAAACAGCGAATATCTTGCTAATTAAAACAAACAAATCTTATATTTTCAGTTAGTAACAAATCAATGGAACCTCAAAGCTATCAGAAATCTGATAGCATATTATAGAGATTGAAAAATTAAATATCAGAATTTTGATGAACAAAATATTTGTTCTATCCCGCTATACAGCATTATGTAATCTTCCAATTCTTTAGTGTCTCTCGATTTCTTTTTAGTTTCAGAAATGACCGCTACATTAATATATTAGGATTTATTCAGTTCTACATAAAAATAAAGGAATCAATAATGAAATTTGCAAAAGTAAATAAGGAGTTTGTGTAATGCACTGCAAAATTATAATAAAAAATTAAATCTGAAGGAAATTTCTTTTTTCTAAGCTACATAAATAAAATTTAGATAATTTCATTACCGATGTCCCCTAGAGAATAATTACAAGTAGATTTGAAGTCTAAATATTTGCAAAAGCACCTTTGACACTTCTCAAGTGATACGCTAAACCAATTCTATCTGGCATCCAGATAATGGAAACTTAATCTAGCCTGGTGTGTACTATGGAGATGTAACAAACTCGCAAAGTTCGAAGTGATTTAAATCATCTTCCCATCCTCAGCAAGTACCCAGAGTGATTTATTTGCATTATTAACAATGTATTCAATATGCAGTTTAAATTTAAGCTGCCAGTTCAAGTTTACTCCTTAATTTTTCTTAATTTTCATCCTTTCAAGATCAGCGTTTGTGATAATAAGAATAATCAACTCTTAAAGTTCTATAATAGAACATAATTTGATATTTGCTGGAGTTTAATACAAAACCATTTCTCTCACTCCATTTTAAAAATAAATTCAGATTTCATTGTCAATTTGAAAAGTCCTCAGCAGAATTGAATGGTAGAAAAAGCCTCATATTGTCAACATATATTAACAAGAAGCAATTTCACTAATTTCCTACATCATTTACTACAATAAAAAAAGCAGGTGTCCCAAGTTTGAGCCCTGAGGAACACTACAAGAAGGCGAGAAAGACTTCAAATCATAGTCTTTATTTTACATTTGCATGCCTCTCCAAATATGATTCCACCAAACATCTACAATTAGACAGTAAATTTACAGATTGTAAATTATTTATAACAACATGTTTATTTTTACTTTTCAGCAAAGAAATAACAAGATCAAAATAACCTTGATTGGTCCTTTAGCATCATTCTCAAAGGTACCTAAACATATACAATTCCTGATTTCATTTTCATGAACGTCATCAAAATCTTTCAAAACTTTGAGAACCTGCCAGCTATGAGATTTCTTCCTCATTGACTCGTGAGAATCTACAGGGATATTACTTATAAACAAATTGTTTCATCGTTTCAATTTTTCCATAATTTCATCAATAGCATCAAGGTCAACTACATTGGATGATCTCGAAACAGACTGATTATCACATTCCATTAATTCTTCAAGTTTTCCAACTTTGGCAGATAATTTAAAAAGATCAGACAGAATTCTCATCAGACATCTCAATTCTTGTTCACTATCCTTGCAAAATAATTTTAACATGGGTTTTTAAAATTCTAAGCCCCTAATCTCAAGAAGTTGTAAGCTCTGTGTACTCTGAAGCTTTTCACAATCGCCACATTTGGAAGAATCTACCAGAGATGTTGCCATATGCCTAGTTAAAAACTCCACATTTGTCACATATGACTTACACTTCCATCTTAATATCTAATACCCTTTAACTATCAAAAACACAAGTTAATTTATTTATTGTGAACGGTTACTTATTTTACTCGTGTAGTTTACAAACAAAAATTTTACAAATTCATTTTCGAAATATGGGCTCTGTTCGATAAACTTTTTGGCAAAGTCAGTAAACTGCCAAGCAAAAAAACGTAGATAACGCAGCTGACATGCTCTGAACTCAACTGTCACACACTGTCTCACAAGTAGGCTCTTGTCTTTATTGCTTTTATAACCAATTCTCTCAATTCACAAGCAATTACAGCAGTAATAAGGAATAACTTTCATTTTATACTTGGGTAATTTGTTACAGAATTTTTGAGTTTGGGATACTTAAAAACAAATTAAAAGGAATTCCATCTTTAGTGGAGGTAGCAGGTCTTCATTGAAGGTCCTTGACTTCGGGGGCATCTGTGTTGAGCGCAACCTATTGTTCTTGTCACCTTAAAGTAAGGACTAAAATGCAACTAATGTAAAAGTTACAGTCGCATGGACATATGTATTGAAAAGCGATATAGGGTATTTTCATTTCTTTTTGTGTTAGCAATTGTTACCAACATTATAAGAATTACCCAATATATATCATAATAAAGCAAATAGTGACTTGTTATAAATTTATGTTTGCAACAAAAAAAATGACGACTTCCGAAAGTTCCACCAACATTTAAACCGTGCATCTATAGTGTGATCGATTGCCATTATTTCGAGTGACTTGCACAATCATTTCCATTTATTTGTTTTAATTTTAGTTATTTCATGTCTTGTAGTGTTATGAGTGAAATTCCTTATTCTTACGTTGCTTTCCTCAGCTACTATTTAGTCTTTTGATCATCAATAAACATTGCTGGTTATGGAAAGAATTGATGGATAAAGGGACTCGTGTCACTTAAATTTTTGTTACCATCGTGGGTGGCAAAATTATTAGAGGGAAGTTTCCATTTTTGTTACCAGTTCTGTATTTTTAAACTATTTATAAGAGAAATTTCCATAATTAAAGATTTATTATTGCTAATGATCATTAACATAAAATAGTAATAAATATAATTATATTTTATAAAGTTATTGTTTGTTTATAGGTGGATGTGATCTCAGTTGCAGTAATATAAGCAGATGCAAAAAATAAAACAAAGACATCTCAGCTCACCAGAGAATAATGTTCTCCGTCACTGGAATCAATACATTAGCAGAGAATGCTACTGTAATCAAAATCTGCAAGAGTTTCATATTACGTTATCCATAGAAATGTCTAATAATTTATTTACTGTTTATATTATTTGATACTTTATGAAATCATTATCTATAATTTATAATATAATCGTTATACTCTTTGTTTCAGTTAGTCAAATGCTTTAAGAATTACTTATTGAAAATTCCCTAACAATAATTCTGCAAAATTACCTCTCATACTTATATAATTCTTATCAGTATTGCATGACTACGTTAAAGTGATTTAATAGATAATCTGCATTGCTTGTTTGTCTATTATGACATACTTCAAATGCACACGTAATGGAAGAGAATTGAAGTTGATCTTCAAAGTTCTAATTACTTAAATCAATGCACTTACTGCACAATTAAATGTAATCACAGTTGTGAATAGCAATCTTGCTATAAAAACAATTAAACAACCTTCTTATGAGGATGGCATTCTTCTGATTTCAATTGCTAAAATAATGTTGTTTGTTTTAGGTATAGTACTTAATTACTTTAAGTCTCCATATAACACACTGAAACATTAATGTTAGAAGAAATAAGACCACCAGAGGAAGTATCTGTTAGGTAAGAATGAACTATATAATTAATTACATCCCGTAGCTAATACCATTTAATTTATTAAAATCCTTCCACTATTTGTTTTTGAGACTTTCAAACATTATTCACACGAGAAATACTAATACATTGTTAAGACAACCATTTTAAATGTGTAATTAACACAGTAGTTGGTCAAGAGATCACTTTTAAGGTTATATTTTTATTTGCGCAAAACACTCGTTAATTCCATTAACATCAATAATAATCAAAAACACTGATGTCTTATTTCGATTAGTTTTAGTTGTACTCTGAGTTCACACTCGTTTATGGATGAGATGTTTCACTATAACGAAACAGGAGACAAAAGGATTATCACATAAGAAAAATGATTACAACGGCAGAGGGTCTGACCCTGACAGATGAGGACAATAATTAACCATAAATTCTATAAACTGGAGGTGGACAGATTCATAGTTTCATAAGTTGGATGTTCTGACCAGAAGTAGGTTCAGATGCCATACTGAAAATTCAGTCCTTGCCCTTGTCAACAAGCTCCTACAAGTATGTTGTAAATATCAATTTTCTATGCTTTTCAAAAACAATAGAAATAATATGAATTTTAAGCATTCATTAATCTATATTTTTTTAATTCTTAGAACTCGGTGTGAGCCAAGTGCTAAACTGCAGCAGAACCAGTGCTCTAGACTAAGTGCTCACACTTCCTCTTCTACATGTCAAGCACCTAATTTGTCTTCACCATACAATTTCATAAATTTCATTCATGAATTATACTCAAGACTGTTTGGTTATTAATTATGGTATCAATAGACAACTTAAATATCTTATATTTGTAGTCAATACCTTGTTCTTTTGGATGAGTACTAGCAAGAGGACTACCATGAAAAATGAATTCTGCCATCCAGCTCTTACTGGCCTTCCCTTGGACTCTAATAGCCACAGACAACAATCTCTTCAGAAGAGAAAGCCAACCCCAAGGCTCAATGGGAGGGCCTGGCGGATGAGGAAGTTGAACTAAACGAAGTACTAATGCTGTAGCATTTGCCTCTATTTGAAGACCTTGATGTGCGATTTCTCGTTTTGTGAGCTGAAAAAAATACAGAATACAATTTAATGTCACAAGTAATATTACACAATGTCTATTACATTGGTTCACTATATAGAAAAACCTTTACAAATTAAACATTAGTTTACACATAAAAATTTTCTTCACTGAATTACCAAAGAATAGTAGTACACAAGTTCAGTGAATTGCTCATATCAGGAGGCATACACACTCTCGGATCTCATTTTTTGGCAGCGGCGACGGTTAGCGTACCGGACTGTTATACCCAAGCTCGCGGGTTCAAACCCGATCGAAGCCGTGGATTTTTAGGGCGACAAAATCCTTCGTACGCCTTCCTTCGGAGGGGAAGTAAAGCCGGCTGTCCCATGTTAGTAGATTTAATTGCATGTAAAAGATCCTCAAGCCTAAATGACGCTTTTGAGCTTAATTCAAATCGCCTGTTTCTCGCCCAAGAAATATCTCCTTTCTCTGCTAGTTGATGAAAGGAGCCTAGCGAAATTTGCGTGGTCAGACGGAAGAGCGGGCCTGATGGCCCGAGTCTCGCCACGTAAAATAAGGCAAATTCAATTCAATTCAATTCAATTCAATTTTTGTGAATGGGTACTCAAAAGACTTTTTAGACATTGCGAGTAGAATGCATAATTCAATAGGACCCCGTTATAAAGGAACCATTTTTAACAGAATATGGGCTGTTCTGAAGTCCTACGTAGAAATTATCTGCATTTTCTTCAATTTTGTAAGAGACCTGCTTATATGAGTTAGCTCCTTTTGCAGATAGAATATTGTTTCCAGAGAACTTTTTTCACCACAAGAGTAAAAATCAGAAGTTGATACTATAATTTTTCTCAAGTGGTGAGCCGTGTGACTCATTAGTTTTACTCTTAAGCATCTTTCAAAGACTGTATAAGGATTTTCCATTCACGAATATTAAAAAAAAATAACAATTGCTACTGTATTTGGATTCCATTCAAACGATGTCGCTTCTTCACTTGCATAAGATATGATACATAAAAGTGAATCACTTTAATTTAAAGGAATGTATAATGTCAAAATATCTTTCTTCTTAAAATCTCAGGAATACATAATTATTTTTCTCATACATGACACTAAGTTATAAAAGGTAATTAAAATGAAAATAAACAATATTATCTTAGAGAAGAAAATTGATAATTTTACTAAACACCAGTCTGGCGTAGTTAATTATTTAAATGGTGGCAGTGGCTATGCTGGTGGTGGCGGAGGTGCTGGAGGTGAAGGTGGCAGTGGAGGGCTGGTGGTGATGGGTGAGGTTGTTGCAATGGAGGTCCCAATCAGGAGTTTCACACATTAGCACATACACTACCACACAAGTGACAACATGTATGGTAGTGTATTCAAGTGTGTAGGGGGAGAAGAGATCAGGATGAGGAAGGAAATATCATGTGCAGTTCATGACATCAGTTGACAGGTAAACTCAATAGGTAAGCTGAAAATTTCACACATACACAGAACAAATGACAATTAAAACTGAGATACTGTATTTATCCAAATATAAAAAAGTTGTTTTTTTGAAAAATATGGGGTCGTCTTATATTTGCAGATTAAGCCTAACCGGTGGTTTAAGTTTTTACATTGCCATTCCATGCCACAAAACTCGTTAATGTTGATGTAACAATAAACTACAAAGAAGGTAAATATATCGCATGTATACGCCATGCGTATCTCTATGTAATTATATTTGTGTTTGTACTCTGGAGAAAATAGAGGATATTTTAAACCTATTTAATGAGCTCCAACCCGAGGTACAGCCTGTAGACATCCCCATAGAAGTTGAGAGCGAGCAACAGGAACAACGCAACCAAGAACACATGGAGAACGATGTTCCCATCTGAGTGCAGCCAGTGATCCTTTGCCAACTTCCAAAGCGATCAGTGCCACTACAGACATATTGAGTGTACGCAACCTCCACTGTAAACCATGCCCATGCCTAGGTCAAGCATCATGAGCAAGCCCCTTGGTGCATACCGATGTTTATAACAAACAATTATCAACATGTGCAGCGCCCACATCCTAGAACAAATGTCGCCAGAGGACTTGTATAATTCCTCCTCTCCAGGAACAAACGTCAAAACCAGGAAACAAAGCAGAGTAATATATGGCAGGTCGTCCTGGACACAATATTATCGTCACCCCTGTGTATTTTTACCATCTCCGACCCAGGTGCTTCATTCTCTGGGCAACAATCTATACGCAGTGAAACTCGATTTGAAGGCATTTGAATGGCATTGTATCAAATGAAACTTAATGTCAAAATGAATGCTGAGATTTTGTTACAAGCGGCTGGTTCAATGAGGCTGTGTGAATTTTGATTTGATGCCTCGGTGAATGGAATCTGCCTTTTGAAAAGTTGAAGAAACAGAGGCTATCAATAAGTGGGGGATGGATAGAAAATCTGGGGACACAAGGAAATGTCCATAGGTGGCGTCTGATGAGAGTCTATGTACAACGCCAATTTAAATCGCAAAACTTTCACAGGGGCCTAAAAAGTAAGATGTAACAGAATGGAAGGAGGATCAAAAAGAAAGAAAAATTAATACATGTGAAGATGATGAGGGTAGTGACAAAAACCCATGTTTATGATTTTAAGGAACCAAAAACTGATATAATAAGCAATAAGTCGTAACATTATCATCAACAAGGCAATTTTCTAGTCAATAAGAGTTTGCAATTTTATTTTGATTAAACAGTAAGAATTCGTTAAACATTTTAAAAATTCCCAGGTGGCCTCTTCAAAATTAGTGGGTTCTCTTATATTCAGAGTCAACTTATATTTTGGTAAATACAGTAATGAAAATGAAACAGTAATTATTATATTGAAGATAATACAGAATCTTTAGTTTATTCAGAATATGTACTATTTTACCCAAAACATTAATCCAAAAAAGTTGACTAACATGCAATGGTTAGCAATCCAGCTGAGCATTTGCTATCTCTAAACTAAAAATAGACTGAAGAAAAACTAAATAACAAAAATTATTTTCTATAATCTGAATGACTGCATTATCAAATGTCAAATTAGAACGATCTTTGATGACACCAGTAAAAATACCAGCTGTCTAGACACTAATACTAAAATTCAGTCAACTCACCTCTTGAGCAAGTGTCACAAAAGGAATTCTTTCATCACAAAGTGCAACAACATGAGCCAATTCTGGGATAAAATATGCAGGATGTTTAGTTCGTCGTGCTGCTCCTTCCTGTCTTACTCCAGCTTTCCTCTTACTAGGAGTTTTATCTCCATGATCTAGTCATTAAAAAAAAATCAAATTTCAAGTGTGTGTAACCATTATATGGCATGAAGCCACTGACAAGAAAGAAAATAATTCAATGAAACAGCTTCATTAAATAATCAAATGCAGATTTTATAAGTAATTATAAGAAAGTAACTGAAGCAGAATCCTCGTATGGTTTCAATACCCAGGAAAGATTCAGACAACCTTTACCAAAATAATGTGAGTGAATAGCCAAAGCTAAAATTTGGACTTTGCACTTACCAATGAAATTATTCTTAATTATTCAAAACTAATACAACTAAGTAAACAACTACTTTACTGACTAAGTGAAAGCAGGAATTTCCAAACAGGTCACATGAAAATTTCACCTTTGTTTTCCTATCAAGGTCTCACATATTACTACAATCACAATCTTGCTGTTTTATAATGACCAAAATAAAGTAATACAAAGTTTACAAAGATAAAGAATAAACAAAACTTTAAAAAGCTAAATCTGTTGGAGAGTGAAATTTGGTTATGTGGACATTTGAATTTCACGCTCACATTAATATTGGTTTCAAATTGTCTTGCTTTAATTTTTTTATAACAACAATAACATATCACGTTTATCATGTTTATCACATGTCTCCTTAACACCTAAGCATGGGAATTAAACTAGACCCATGCATGGGAGACAACATTAGCTAGCCGGCAAAGTCGTACAGTCAAAAACGACAAATACATATTCCCCTCTCCCCCAAATACAATGTTGATATTTTGAGAATTACATTATAAGATATCACCTCAAAATTAGTAGATACAAGTTGATACATGTAGATGATCATGAAAACAATACTTTATATTTTTCTGTGGTATCTAATTTAGAGCCAAGTTTTAATTCAATCCTTTAGAGCAAAAACAACCTATCTTGGCTTTCAAAAATAGATTTTATTGATTTGTTTATTGCATTATTTCTATTTTTGCATCCAAACAAGTGCTAACCATTTACACATTAAATTAATTTCTGGTGAATCTTAATATAAACCATTAAAATAAATTACATTGAATTAAAATCCATGCTTACTCACCATCCACACTAGTAAATGGTCCATGAGTGATAACAAATGTATCAAATTCTATTAATGTAAGAACTTTCAGGTACATTTTGGGAATTTCAGTCTCTATACTATCATCATGTGGATCTTCATCAATGGAAGAATGTTTCACAACAGCCAGATAAAAAGAACAATCTATTTCACAAGGAGAACTTTCTTTTTCTTTGAATTCCACAATCTGAAAACAAAAATTGTATTTAAATTCTTAAATATTTCAAAATATATTTTCAACATATGAAAATAAAATATTTACCAAGATAACGTTTGGATGGCGATGAAGCCGAATAAACATACGATGGCGGCCAATTTTTGCCATGGGATGGTCTGGATGATGTAAGAGTGGCAGTCTTTCATGAGGAGTGGCAGGTAAATGTTGCAAGGTTTTTTCACAACGCCTTTGTGTTAACCAGTACCTACAGACAAATTTAGTTGATTATTCCCATGCTGTTGGACTCAATCTTTCCAATATTATTCTGTTGCTGAATCTTAAAACACTATACCTCAATTCCGAAACTAAAGTAGGTAATCGTGAATGATCTCCATTCAGGGCTGCCTGCAATTCAGGAACCAAAGGAGCATCATACTGAGGTACGTGGCATTGCAGCATGCCGGTATGGGTATCTACCGTTACAAGAAGCTGTTCAGCACGAAGGCATGGTTGCAAAACTGGCACAGAGAGAATGGCAGGTGATCCCTGCAACTGACCTGTAAAGAAAATACAGGGCCCACAATTGGCATTAAGTAATTAATAATATGCACAGATCATCATATTTATTT
Source organism: Gryllus longicercus (assembly GCA_038098605.1). Classification (NCBI taxonomy): domain Eukaryota; kingdom Metazoa; phylum Arthropoda; class Insecta; order Orthoptera; family Gryllidae; genus Gryllus; species Gryllus longicercus. The sequence goes on along the minus strand of JAZDUA010000581.1, from coordinate 608,696 downwards.
CCTATACAATTTATTGGCCTGGTTTGGTTTCCTTCCCTTCATCAATTGTATGTTATACATAATCTTACAAGTTTAATTTAAAGTACACAATTTTACAAAGCTGTTCAAGAATTGTGTCTCCATAGCTTAAGTGGTAGAGGAACTGAGTCTACCCATGATAATTTGGGACTGATTCCTGGTTAAGAGAATCAATTATTTGATCAGTTCATACATCATTTGTAATAATAATAATAATAATAATAATAATAATAATAATAATAATAATAATAATAATAATAATAATAATAATAATAATAGTCGGCCTCGTGGCGCAGACGGTTGCGGCAGCCTTCGTCTGTGCTGAGGAGGCTGCAGGTTTGAGTCCTGCGTAGACATGGTCGTATTTGTCATTGTCCATTCACCCCTATCATCAACCTATCATCTCATAATTCACACCTCAAGGCGTAACAACCTTGTTGTAATCCAAGGATACAGCTGAAAAGCTGATCCTGGAAGAATTACACACGTTAATCGTGTAGCGTGGTCAGTAATGGCCTATACGCCAATAATAATAATAATAATAATAATAATAATAATAATAATAATAATAATAATAATAACAACAACATACAAAACAACAATATTTGATGATCTCAAATACACTGCAGTTTGATAGACATTTATCTCGAATACACAGTTGCATGAAACCACTACTCATTTTTCTAATCTCTAATCAGGGCAACCAGTATCTGTTGAACAATACGAACTGTTTTTAGTATTATATTCAAAGGATTTAATGTCTGGTCCTTTGCGACTTTCCTTCCCTTTTTACAAAGCACGAGTTTGTGCTCCTTTATTTTTTTGCGGAGAAATAATGAAAATATTTATTTGCTATTATAATAATTTCCTTGAGCAAAAGATTTTTCTTTATGGCATGCTTATTGGCAAGAAGCAAGGGGTGGTTTCAAGAACAAAATCAAAAAAATGTTTTTCATTTCTTTACCAGTCTGCAGGATGCCAAAGACTGCACATATTCTATTTTTCATATTATTAAGATGCAGCATACAAAAGGAAAGAATAAAACACTTTTACCCACATTATCAGATAGAGTCCAATTAAAAAGTACAAAAATAGCTTATATTAACAAAAATCATTTGTTTCATGTAAAAAACTTGAGAGTATTGATAACCTCCAAATAGTGTATTTCTATCACACTATAAATATTATGGAAAACCGTAAGTTTTGAAGCAAACATTTTCAGAGAGTAAAATTGTATATTATTGTCTAATTTAACATGTATATAATTTAGAAACTTTGAAATACATTTGAATATGAGTCAACTTTACATACAAGACAACCCCCTAATTTTGAAGAAAACTTCTGAGAAATTTTTAAGTAATTCTTACGGTTAGTCAAAATATATTTGCAAATGGTCTTATTGACTAGAAAATTGCATTGTTGATGAGAATAAGACTTATTGCCTGAACTATCAATTCTAATTCCTTAAAATCATCATAACGTGCCTGTTTTTAACTTGGAAGGTGCTGGTGCTCATGCTGCTTTGCACGGAGGGGTACATGTCAAAACACACGCTCAAGTGTCTCAGTCTAGTAAGAATAGTGAAGTGCCCATTTTAAACTTGGAGGTTGCTAGTGCTCATGCTGCATGCATGGTGGGTACACGCCAAGGTGCATGCCATAGTTTGAATCTACTAAAGACAGTGTAGTGTCTGACTGGAAGTTAGAAGGCTGCTCTGAAGGTCCATCTTACTAATGCAAAGTGAAGGTACAACTGGCTTGTGTGCTACGTGTGAACAGGCTTGTGACATGAGGCATGAGAAGTTCTTCAACTGCGATAGTAGTCAGAGACATTTTCTCCTTAGCTGCATAGATATGACAGCCTCTGAGGTTAAATATTTGGAATTGAAAAAGAGAAAGTAAAAATTCTTATGCAATTATTGCCAGGGCAATTTGAGATGTTTGAGAAATAAAGATACTTTTTCCATGTTGGCCAATACAAATTTCTACACTGCAAGTAATCCTATCACTAGAATAACTAGGATGATAAACAGGGGCAGATCCAGCCGATCATTTTGGTGGGGGCCATCGTAGATTTTTGTTAAATAATAAATATATGTTATTATATTGTATATTATTTATGTACTTTTAATATACTATACAATATTATTGTTTAAATAATTCGAATATAAATATTTAAATCAATTTTGCCAAATATAGGTAAACGAAAACTATGACTTTTGGAGGGGAGGGGGGCCCGTAGCCCCTATGGCGCCCCCTGGATCTGCCAGTGATGGTATATGAGTAAGGTTGCGACATTTGGAGTCCGGGAGAATGTCTTTTTAGTGAACAGCGTATTTGTATTCTGGGTTATTTGCATTGTATAATATTTGTATTGATTTTGCATTGATTTGTGTAATATCTGTATTGTAACGTGATATTCACAAGTCATATTTTTCTTAGTTTTATTTCTGTATTTGTATATTGGAGGAAAGCCCGACAAATTAAAAATTAATAAATAATAATTGCTTTGTCACTATCTTAATCATATTCTCATGTATCAATGTTTCTTTATTTTTCGTCCTCCTCCTATGGTGTGCAACATCTGACTTTTTAGGCCCCGCTTGAAACTTTTGCCCTTTTTATTTGCGTTGTTCTGTCTTTCATCAGATGCCACCTAAAAACATTCCTTTCTTTGTCACCATATTTTCTATCTGGCCTACACCTGTTAATGGCCTGTTGCATTTAAAGTTCGTTCAAGTTCTTTAAAAGAATAAACTTGAAAATATTTTAGTGTTCGTGTGATCGAGATGTGAACTACAAACACGTACAACTCTGTCCCCCATTTAGTAGAGAGGGAGAAAATAGGAAATTTTCAAGTTTGGAAAGAAAATATATTTTTTATTATTCTTTTTATGCATCATATGAGAAATGTGAATGTCTATCAATGTGATTTTTCCCTCCTCTCATGCCGAATGCAGATTCGCCTTCCCCTTCCCCAGGAAAAGAGATTCTGTATGGCTTCGTCAAACCTGTATTATGTAACAGAATCTTGGCTTTCACTTTCACATTGAATTTCACTTGATAAAATGACATTCATTTCAGATTCTCTTTACCCACCCCTTCAAAACTACTGATCAGAACTGTCCGATTAATATGCAGTGGTTGCCGAAAATACAACTGAGAATATAATTACATATTGTAGATACGTGCAATATTTTTAGTTTCGTAGTAATATTTTTTTAGTTTTTGACTGAGATATATAGGAAAAAGCCTTGTTTTATAATTGGGTGAATAGTGAATAATACATAACATATTACAGCAAGTACAAAAATATATTCTAAATTTTTGCCTTCTAGAAATAATCACTTTCTTGATGATTTGCCAGATTAAAAGTAACGCTTTTGATTGAAAGACCAACACAAGTTTTCCGAATTATCCTCATTGGTTACCCAGAAAAATATTTGACCCTCAGAAATTAATGATGTTTGTTTACTTCTGGTACAACATTTCATATCTCCATTGTACCCATTGAACAGTGTACTAATCTAGAATGCAAATGGCAAATCTGAGAACTAACACAGGAGTTGTAACAAGATGCTCTGATCTGTCTGAGATCATTAGCACCCTAGTCTAAAACATTACTAAACATACTAGACCATTATCTTATGATGGTGCTGTTACTGCCGACAGGTCAATCATATTTATGGTTGGATCATATCTACATGTTTTTAAGTCTTCATTCATTTTTCAAAAAAATCTATCACATCCCTCTAATTTTAACTTAGCTCGTTCAATTATTTCAACTTAAAAAAAATATATTACAAAAAAGTACTTTAGCATTAAGAGTCAGCAAAGTAAGCAAAGCAAGAGGTCTGCAAATAAAGCAAAGCATAATTGAGTCAACACAAAAACAATAAATGAGCTCACATTCAACATCCTTTAGCATGCTTTGCAATTCTTGCTTTAATTCAGCTAATCTGCTTCGAGTTCGTACATATATTGTATGAACCAATAATCTTTCCAAAGACAATAAATCGGAACGAATAGCACGGTCAGCAATTTCACTCTCCTGCAAAGAATAATTAAAAATTAATCACATTGAATAACAAAGTAAAAATAAAACTTTAATAGAAAACAATTATTCTTGAAGAAATAGAATAATATTGCTATACCTTATTGCCAAGAGACGGTACATGAACAACTGCCAATGGTCGAGCAGGGTCATGTGTATCAACTTGAACAGTTAGGCGATAACCAAGTTCTGATCTCGGGTCCCGGCATGTTAATTCACTAGGTTAAAAAGAAGAAAACTTCTTTATAAGAATTTATCAAGTAATAAAATAACATTAAACTTTAATGCATCAACTCTTACCGCCAGTAGGAAATAGATAAACATTTTCCTGGAGTGTATTCATCTACATGTATATGATCATCCAAGCGATCTCGACACAATCTCAGTGTCTGTGAATAAAGGACCTGCACAAAATGTAAAGGAAAATAAAACATACCAAAATCAGTTACCTAGTACAACACACAAAATTCAACACTGAAAAAAATCCACAACAAAATTTCTGCCATTTGTGTACAATCAAACAAGACTTAACCACTTTTCTTTTCCATAATTCACATAAGATTAAAACAAAATCTATTCCTTTTTTAGATTCCTGATGATAGCAATAAAATCTCCACTTTTCCTTTCTATAACAGCACATCTAAATGAATTATTGCAGGGTAATTACTAGAGGTAATTACCTACTGAACTGCAATTTCACAACAAACAATCAAGAAACAGCAAGAAGCTGCACAAAGATACCGTTTAAGACAGGGATAGAGGTATATGGACAGTTGCTTTGGAGAGTGAGGATACTTACTGGCACAGCCTTCATGATTCAGCAATCACCTTAATTAAGACATTTTTCTACAAAATTAAACACTAAGATGAGCACAGGTTTTTGCTTTAGTAGGCTTATCTTGGTTAAATGAAGATAGAGATCTCCTCTCCAATGTTCACAAGTTTTACTTAAAAATATTCTCTGAATGAAGGGAAAATAGTGAAGGTTGGTTTAATAATGGTTGTGAAAGTGAATACGAAAATTGGAAGACTATCAATTTAAAAGCTGGTTAGCGAAATTTGTTAGAAAAGTGGAAAGCATCACTGAGAGGGACTGTTGGAGAAAAATCATTCAAAGGCCAATGGTTGAAGAAAACACATCTAAGGGAGACAGTTGATGAAATGCAACCACTCCAAAAAGCATGGTTGTTGCATTGGTGTTTCCTGCTTTCAATAGCAGGAAATACTACCATCCATCTTCACTTTCTCATGCATACAATACATATGTAATTACTCAAATTTTTTTGAAAAGGGATGCATGTGTCAACATACTTTCTTCGCCTTTGTATTTCAAAACACTCATAAGTTTGCTCTCGCCACATGCTAAAATAGCAACTCCTTTTAAAAGATCAACTGCAACTCACACTTCAAAAATGAAACAAAATCAACTATTCTAGTTAATCTTTAACAATGTAATGAACAAGTGATGACATATGAACTTTAAAATAATATTCAGGTCTTGTTCTATAAAAGCGATTAATAAGAGCATGTGAAAACACATCTAGGAATCACTAGCATGTATTTGAGAGGAGAAAAAGAAGAAGAAAAATAAATCATGAAATTTGGTTGAGTTGTTCAGCGTTTTAAATATGAAGATAACAATAACTGTTTGAAAGAATGGAATAACATATTTTGGAAAAATAAAAAATTCCCTTGGTGAGCAAGTACTATCCTTTCACACTAACAATGCTAAATAAATTAAAAATACGCACCTCAAGTTGCAAACTCTGGCAAAAAAAATGTAAACAGTTGTAAACTTCTGTGAGAGGGTTGGGGTTATCAACTAATCGAGCTTGAATTAGCTGATGAATATATTGCACCTGTAAGGAATGAACCAATGCTTTCCCATCTGCAAACATAACATTAAAAGAAGCGTTAAAGGAAAATACTAAATCATTGGACACAAGTGTGAAATACCAAAAATTGAAGACATACCTCCAGTTTCTTTGTCTTCCACAAGAATATCAATATCTAACAATCGCCACGGTATGTTTGGACCATCTCCCATCACCGTAAGTGAAACTTCAAATTCATGCTCGACTGTAAATGTGACTCTTCCACTTTCAATCTGCAAAACATAAAAAAGATAGTGAACATACTCTTACATGCTTCCATAAAATATTTATATTTCCTCTATTAATGAACAATGTGAACTGACTATGTTCTAAGTATTAATCATGACTAAATGGAATGTCAAAATATCTATTTAATTATTTATTTCTTTGTTTATTCACGTAACAGACACTATGTGAATAGATCTATGGTCTTGCAATAAATATCTAAACCTGTTTCACAAAATCATTATTTGAAGATGATAAATCATAAATTTTAATAATCCTCCACATAAGATATAAAGGAACAAAAGAAAACAAATTACTTTTTAACTTAGGGATTCAAGAAACACTTTTGTGTGTATCAGCAACATAAGCGAATTTTTCCAACCCAAAATCGTTTACAAAATGACATTTTATGGCATAGTCATCCTCCCTGTCCATCCTTACTTCATGATGTCCCAACAAAAGTTGCCTCTTGAAATTGTTTCCAAAATTAATTTTAGTTCTTTCGTATACTTATAATGCTGTTATCTAAAAATTAGTGTTTGGAACTTATGTTGCTTTATTGCAACTGTACAAATTTGAAAACTCACTCATTTTCAAAACGTATACAATAAACCATATCATAAAGTAGTTGCTTAATATACTATTGATTCTTCAATATCAAACTTATTCAAATATCTCCAGGGCAGTTTGGAAAATAGTAATAAACTAACAATTTTGTTATTTAGAAGATTATATAAAAAATGTAATCAATATACTTTCAGTACGATTCTAATGCTCCACTAAAGCTACAATCTAATCATCACAAGACAATCCAGGTATAGAGAAATAAAGTTTCCAGCAATGTAATATTAATAATTTTTTTTTTAATGTTCCAATAGTTCTGTTCTGTGTTCCGAATTTCTTCACACAAAGTATAGTGATGTATATGCTATTTTCTTAATTCCAAAATTTAATTGGCATCAGTCTAATAAATCTCATCATTTGGTTCACTTTGACTGCAATATAGTCAATGTAATATAATAATAAAAACGGGTTGACTGTGATGGAAGCCATCTCTCGAAACCTAGTTCCCATCTATCATTCTAATCACCTTCTCGGAGACTTCCGTTTCCAACTGTTTTTTCGATTCCTTGTAGCCAAGTGTTTTTGGTCTACATCTTTTTCTTCTACTAGACGTATCCAATTGCTTACCTTTTTTGGCCACCAATTATTAGGCATTTGCTGTACATGCCCATACCACCTTAACCCCTTCGATTTAATAGCATCAATACTGATAACCATCTCTCCTCTGATGTCACTATTTTTAACTCTATTCATCCTTGTCAGTCTACAGTATCTCTGCCAGAATGCCAGCTCTACAATCCTCAACTTTGACTTCGACTTTTTTGTCATCGCCCTTACCTCTGCCCCATATAGCATGATGCCTTGTACTATGGATTTATAAATTCTAATTTTATTCCTCCTAGTTACCTTCTTACTCCATAGAATGCTGACATGAATACTTGTTTCTGTTCAGCATTGTCTCATTCTACACTCTATTTGAATGGGTGAAAACTAGGATGATATAAGTGACATTTTATAAATTCTGAGAAATCTGTTTATTTAAGTTATTATTACCGTAAAGTCATGGTGCTCTGTTTCATCCTTAAAACCATAATACACCAATTGTTTATTAAAAAATACATGGCCACTGAAATATAGCAATATCCAAGGAGTTATGTTTCGTTTCAGAAGGAAAGTTGAACATGAAGAGGAAGCTCAAATGTTAGAAAAGAGGTTTGCGGAACTAAATACTATCCCAGGAACACGAGGCTTCAGTGTGGTATGAAACCTGCATTTCTCTGCAACATTTTTCTTCCTCACTTGAATCTCCCAGAGAGGTCGTGATTCGACGCAAATGTCAACAAGCTTATAGAACTGATGCGGCACGGTTCATCATTGATTGAGGGAGAAGCACGCTGATGTCGTGGTAAGTTTTCATTTTTTTACGGTCATAGTTTTTAATGTCCCGTCTTGAAATTTTCAGGATTGCCTACAAATATCCACCATTGTTCACTGATTGTTTTTCGTTTAATTAAAACATTGCATTTTTAATTATTAATATATTAATGTTTTGAACTTGATTATTAACAAAAAATGTATGCAAAATAACAATATAAAGTGAAAATATTTGTCTCTCTGTAGTCTAACAAATGGTGTTATGAAAATCAAATTCTATCTTTTGACATTATCAGGAAAAAATAAATAATATAGATGTGAAATACAAATGCGTAGAACTTTTACCATCCATTGTGATGTATCAATGGGTGATAATTGATTAATATTTCACAGAAAGCACATTTATTCTAAAGTGAACCAAATATAAAAACCGTTAAAGTAGGGTACACTGTACACCCTCAGAGAAGTGTGGGGGCAAGGGGTCTCCTTAAGCCTTTATTACCCTACATGCTCTGATACAAATGAATAAAGCTTATGTATAGGCGATTTTCATGGTTCGCCCTTCATATGCTTTGTCCCCACCGCATTGTAATGCCAATTTACTTTCAAAAGATAGTCTTGAGTCTATCCACAGCATAATTACCAAATCACTTTTCAAGAAGGCCTCCAGAATTCAAACTGCCTAGTTAACACCAGAGTAGCGTGAAGTGCTGGTTTAAATGACTTCTGTAAGTTGTACCTTATACTAGACTTCAGCCATAAAAAAATCTGCTAATGTTGAGAGGTCGAGTTTTGATGACCTCGTTTTCCATGGAATGGCCAATTATAAATAACATCTGATTACATGTGATGACTTCCATCATTAATTGATCCCATTTTGAAAGGAGACAGATCTTTTTGTACATAATCTTTGCATTTGTATCTAAGCTGCTTCTAACTGTCTTTTGTCATTTCCATTCCCATCAACAATCCAGGGAACTCTTCAGATGTATTCAATGGCAAGGATTGCCATTAAAGGCATTAATGCCATTGCCATTAATGGCAAGGAGTGCGTTTGATTCGGTCGGTCTTTTTGGTAAAGTTTTTACGAAAAATTCGAAAGTCGTTGATTTTCTGATTATATAAATTAGTTCACCATTATTCTTGGCTATGAAATTAGTGTGATTTCTCCACTTCAAACTCAAGGAAATTTGAATATCCAAATTAGTTTGTGTATTCACTAATGGTAAAATCAGGTTGAACTGTAAGTAGTTCTTCAAACACTGGTACTTTTTTCCAATGCACATTACTGAGAACTCAGTTGGGTAAGTTGTCACAAGCGATTCAGTGGATAAACTCATTGAGATCAGATTCAAGAACTGTGGTTAGAGGTTTGCCATAGTACTTTATCAACAAACCCAAGTATTGGGGAATAGGATCAAATTGCTCAAATCAGTTATACAAAGGGTAAGAAGAGGCGGTTCTAAAATTGATCCCAGTGGCACTATGTTCCAATGCTTTTTTCCGATGGACAGGCGAGAATTAACTCAGACTCAACACCTTCTGTTTTCAACAAGGACAATGGTTGACTTAATCTCATAGGTTTGTTGTAGAGTGTACCAAAGTGTATCAAAACTAGTAAGCAACTACGTAAGCAATACGTAGCTAATACCTCTACCTGGGAACTTATTTTTACGTAGTCAACTACAAAATAGTTTATATACTACAGTTTCCTAGATTTATGAGAATTAGGCAAGAATTGAAACCAAGGCCAAGGGTCGCATTTGAGTACTAGTGGAAGAAGTCGAAAAGTTGTGATTAAATTTTCAATATTAGAAAGGATGAGGACGAGAAGAGGCAGCAAGGTCATTTCTGAAGTGAGAGGGTTGGGTAACTAGTTGGGTTAGATTATCAACAAGAGGTTGTAGAAGCTCTGATACTTGTGGATTACACAAGCAAGAGTTTGAAGTTGTGCAATTAATTGCAGTGTTGCAGATGGTCGAGTCCACCAATCACATGAATTTGGAAGCCAAAAGCTAGTTAAATCTTGAGATTGTCCTCTTGTGAAGCATTGACGGTTGATAAATCACACTGAATAGAAAAGTTAAACTGTCTTCGTCTTATCTACAGTGCTCCACTTTCATCTCCTGGCGAATGTAAGACGAGTGGAGTTGATTGAGGTAATCATACACTTGTCTCAGATTTCTTTCTGATTATAATTGCCACATCTTTGCCTCTCCTCAACAATCATTCCCAATAAGGTATATCCTATAATGTTAATAAATGAAACGGGGATGTTTCCGTTCTGTTAAAATATCAATGAAGGGATTTTATCAAAGGTATTGTGACAGAACTCTCTTATCATTTACATTGCACAATACACAAGAAATGGATTAATAAGACCTGCACATCAACATGCTCTTCTAAAACTAGGTTCCTAATGCATCTGATGAAGTAAATTCAGACCTTCAGATTTCGCATCTGAGGAAGTAGATTGCCAGTGACAAGTCTATGTTGGATAACTTGATTTAATCGTAGCAGAGTGGTTCTTCTTTCAGCAGGAGTAATGGGATCTGGAGGCACAATGCGTTCCTGAAATAAACATCACTAATTCACAAAATTTTCCATTTCCATGACTTTCAATGTAATAAATAGTAAATTATAACATAGTTTACCAGATGTACATACTTACAGTGCCAGTGAAGTAATTCTATAATATGAAGCATTTTGGTTTCACAGAAATACACTTAAAGACCAATCATTAAATTAATACCCAATTTGGCAATAAAGATAATGAAGATTAATTACCCTTATGCAAGCAGGTAACCTGGAATAAGTTCCTGTTGTTAGAACTTCAACTGCAGCAGGAATGTGAAAGTTTGGCAAACGAGCATGTACTAATGTGTTTCGTGCTATGCGAGCCAACATATCAGCAGTATCCACAAACAACATAGACTGTTTATCCAAAAATGCCATTATAAGCTGCAATTCAACAATTTTTTTAGTAGAAATTGAGAGAGCCAAAATAATTATCGCATTTAATAATTCACAACAACACTTACCCCAGATTTATCAACTTTCGAAGCGCTATTTGCCCATTTTACTAACGCTAGAAGTCTCACAAACAATTGGCGAGTTCGAGCCGAGAAGTTATGTATTTCAATTTTGCGTTCCATATCAGTTTTGCGGGGAAGTCTTAAAAGTAAATAAATAAAAATAAATTTTACCAAAAAAACAATACATATAGAAAAGAAAAAATACTATTTTAGAATATTTTTATTACTTACAATTCAGCTAGAACTGTTAACTCATGGTATGTACGCTGAATTATAAAATCTATAAGCTTGGCTAATGGAATCGAACCTCCTCTTGATCCCTCCTGTGGGACATTATTGCCCACAGGAGTTTGATGTCCTTCTAATGGCACTGGAGCCATAGTTCTTTGCAACCTTCACACAACTTTATGTAATTATTTAGAAAACCATGTCAATGGATTTTATGTGTACGAATACATCTAACATGTGAAGTTATGCCACTTACGTCGCACCAATGTTTTGTTATTAATTTAATTAAATTTGCTTACAATACAAAGTGCTCAAACGTCAGAGCACAGGCACACTCAAACGTCAATGACAAGTTTTTCGAAGTATTTATGTACTAATAAGTACATTTTAGCAAATATTCACAAGAATAATATACAACTTAATTGTCTATATTTAAGCAGTTGATATCATAGATATATTCCAAAAATATTATTCACTCCTAATAAAATTCGAAAATAAGCTCTTAAAGAAATGCTATCTCCGAGAAAGTGGTACACATGCGATCTTTCTCAAAACACAACGTTACAATATGACATTAAAAGCAGTCGAACAAACTCCTGAGTGCAACCACACTGTTAAAAGCACTACATACTGAACAGTTTGGAATGGTTCAGAAAAAAACTTTAAAACTTCGCTACTCCACTTTCAATGTAGTGCTACCACCAGCTACCATTTTACCCTCCAAACCATAGAAAAACTAACTACAACAAACTGAGTGGATGCTCTGTGCCCAAATATTATTCTTTGCCGAATATATACATCTCTGTCCTTTTCCACAATCTCTGGCATCTTTTAATACTCTCTTATCGGGAAATTGGTGCTTACTCGGTGATGGAACCACCGAATCGATGGCAACCCTGTGTGGACAAGTGAACAAAATAACTAAAACAAACGGAACCCAATTTCACATTTTTTATAATTATCATTGGATTGTAAAATTTATAGCTGGTAAACTAGTGAAACAATTTAAAACAATAAGTGGATATGATCCACTCAGAAACAATGAAGTTTTAAATAAAGAAAAAAACTAACACTATTGGTAACCCTGCTCGTGTGCATTTCGTTCTTCTATTAACGAAAGTGTCCAATTCGCGCCTTGTACGAAAGTGAGATAATACTGTGCAATCGTAATAAACAAGAAGACAAATTTACTTTTAGTTTTTCATAGTTATGAAGTAAAAACGAAAAAAAATGCATCAAACTGACCATTATGAAGCTCTGAGGGAGAGAGGCCATGACCCAAATATGATTATTTTCTCTGAACCGGCCAGAAGAGAAAGTATTAAGGTCTGCTTTCCTTCCCTTTTCTAGAAACTTGTTGAATCATTTGTATAGAATTTTAATTTTGGGCAAAAATTGTTATATTATTTCAGGGAGAAACACACTTCTCTAATTCTCTCAATGACTATCCTGTTGATAAAATCAAATCCAGTAGTAGGTACCAGAAGCTGCCACTTAGAATGCTAATATCTCAGACTGCATATCGTGATCCAGAAACAAGATTTCATGAAAAAAAACAACTTAATTTTCCATCAAAATCTCAAGAGGATATTTTATCAGTTTCAGCTAAAATAATGTTAGTGTATATTTATTTCTGTAATTTTGAGTACTTGTGTTTTCTGAAAGTCAATGATTGCATTTTGCAGGCAAAGAGATACTTATCCATACTCTCAATATTCAAGGCATACAAAACATGACGTTGTATCATCATCAATCAAGATGTGGTTAAAAAATCCTCATACTAGAAATAGCAGGTATTTTCAGCACTAGAGCAAAATGTATTTAATATCAATATAGGTAGTGCCTCTGAAACAGTTTATTGTACTTACAGTAAAGCATTACAAACAAGTGGATTTATTGAAGATTCAGCCAATTGCTCAGAACTTAATGGTTTTCCACGAAATTCTTCAATTGCATATAATGAGAGCTGTGAGAAGGAAAGTCTCTTTATTCAGGAAGAAATTTTTAAGACAGAAGACATTAAGAAAAATGAAATTAATGGAATACGGGAATGTTCGCATAACCAATTTGAGTCTGATGATAACAAAGATGTACCTAATAGATTAACAATACATACAGAAGAGTTATTTTCATTTGGAGATCATAATTTTGATTATGAAAATAATGAACTATTTAATGATAGATTTTATTTGTCAAGGATGGAAAACTCACAAATTTCACCATCAAAATACTCCATTGCAACTAAGACTAATTCAATAGAATTTATTTGGGACCCTGTGACTTCACAGTCTTTGAATGAAATTAATTTTGATTTTCAGGAAAAGAATTTAAATGTTTCTCCAAAATCTTCCACTTCTTCATCTTCTAATTCATATCCAAATGAATACTATCATGTATCAGATCACATAGAATTTTTGAATGCAGATAATTCTTTCACTTCATTTGAAAACATAAGTGAGAAATGATGTATGGAGTTAATGTTACTTTTTAATAAGTTATGTTAATTTAATAATTATGTTAATTTTCTGACAAATTATTGTTAAATTTCTTCTAGACTCGTTAAGGTTTTAAAGCAAGTTTGAAAATATTTTCTAATCTTTGATTTATATGCGTTAAATTATGATGTTTAAATGTTACTTTTCACGTAAACAAATAGAATTTATCATTTAGATTAAGGTATTTTTATCAATCTATTTTAATCAGACATCTGTTTAGATACAGTAAACATGCAAAATATAATACATACTTTGTGAAATTAAATAAATAGACTCTCAATAAATTCAATGTATTTTAGTTTATTGCATAAATTTCAACAGAAATATCGACAAAACGAAATAAATTGTAATGTTTGTTAATTTATTTCAAAACATTTAAAATGTAAATTTCAAATATAACTGTACACAATTAATTCAATTATTCATTTTCTTTTTGAGTTGAGCAAGATGAGTGAGACAAGTATCTCTCCAAACTCTGCGGTCTTGGAGTTTGTCAACAGGAGTCATTGCACATAGCTGCTCATTCATAACATCAACAACTGGGCCCTCAAATCTAGGAGTAGGCCCAAATGTTTGGCATACATTCCACATAGAATTGCAATAGCGCTCACAGTAGCTTTTCATTCCTGTAAAGATAAATTTGACAATTGATTTTGAAATTTGAAAAAAATAAAAAAGAAACAAAATCTTAACTCATAAGCCTGTTCTACTCAAATATAGAAGTATGTTCTTTGTTTCCCAGAAAAGATGAAATCGTGCACTTGCATACAATCCTAGTCTTTAAATTCTCTTTTCTAATGTTCTGTTGAGAAATTATACAAGAAACAATTTTGATATCAGGTTCATTTTCAATTTTTTCCTTTTTTTGTAGAGTTTTAATTCTGCAAAGCACCACAAAAATAATCAATATTCAGATGTACGGCCAAAAAACTCAAAATACCTACAATACTATTGCATTTACACTACTTAAGAATTCTTGAAAGAATTTTTTTTCTTCTTCCTTTCCCCCCCCCCCCTTCTTCATTTATTTCTGTCTGAGAAATTCTGTCATTAATTTTTACTTTCTCATATATATATACATGTAGACAAAGTAATATATGTAGTACAGAGAAAGTTATGTAATGCTAGAGTAAAAAACTGCGATTCTATAGAAAAGCTTGTATTGTGGGGTCCCAATACAGAAAAAGTGGATAAATACTGAAATGTAGAAAATTACTATAAATAAAGTCATTTTTGGCAGTTTTAGGTCATCAAAATCCGCCCCCCTGTTAATAAGGGATAGTAAAAATATATGGTGCTACACCAATTTTTGGTAAACTATCAGTGTTTTTGTTTTCTTCTTTTTCTATCTATCTTTCTCGAAAATTGCAAAATGTTGATAACTACAAAATTGAAGATTTTTGTTTCTTACAAACTGTGCTGTTAAAAAAATCAGCTCTTTTAAAAAGGTCACGAACAATTGCTAGAAAGAACAGCTTTCACGTTATTTGCACTTGAGATTTATGCAAATTCTAAAAAATTATTTTCTCAAAAACCTTCCCAATTTTTTTAAACAAATTCTACACATTTGATTTAAAACTTTTCCTAATAAAATAGCAAAACACAACCCAACTCTATTTCTTCCACACCAAGCATAAGGTCTGCTACACAAACTGTGTGCATAGGGAAGCTACATTTATGTCCAGAAAAAAATAAGGGATCTCAAAATTTGTTCAATTGATCCAGACAAACTGGATGAACAACCTGATTGAGATAAGTTATTGACTTAGAAGCTAATTTCTTTTTATGACTTTCTTCAAAACAGTAAAAATTGTAATGTATGTAAAATATTAAGAGTGTATCAAATTGACAATAAAATTATGCTAACCTTCAGCATTCAAATGTGCAGTTTCAAGAGGCCCTAAGAATGCATAACGCATTCCTAATCCCTCAGACATGACATTATCAACATCTTTCACATTTAGAACTCCGTCTGCTACAAGTCTAAATGCTTCATTCAGAATGCAGTATCTGCAGAAAAATCAAAACATTAGAATACAAAATCACTGCCAGAATATATAGATTATTCATTGAAAATCTTTCATAATAAACATTCTCACTGTATTCTGTTCAATGCAAAGCCTGGAACTTCCTTATTGAGACACACAGGAACCTGCCCAATTTCTTCCATAATGGCTTTTGTTTTAGGCACAACAGAAGCATCCGTCCATGGAGCTGGAACTATTTCCACTAGAGGTACATAGTATGGAGGATTGACCTAGGTGGAAGAAAAACAAACAAAAAGCACATAAATTGTTTTGAAAATAAATAAATGTATCAGGAATGAAAATAAATTCAGTTTACTGTTAAAGTAATATTTTTTATTAATAGAACAAGTTGCATGTTCTTAGATTTCTTCAATTTTTATTAGTTTCTAATGGCTCATATATAAAAATAAAAGGAATAACAAGCATATAATACATTATATTTATTGCATATAAAAATATTAAATAAATTCAAAAGTATTTGAACATCAAAAACAATATTTAATCATTTTGGTACAAAAATAATCACTTCAGAAAAATTAAAATCATCCTTTACGTACAGGATGGGATACAACAAACTGGCTTTTGTGCTTCATTCCATCAGACAGAAGAGATGGCAAGAATGTGCTAGTAGAACTTGAAATAATCGATTTAGAATCAACCACTTTATCCAAGTCAGTATATAATTTTTTCTTCAAATCCAAATTCTCTGGCACACATTCTTGAATCAACACTGCATCCTTAACTACTTCTGCCAATGATGTGCAACCTAAAAAAACATTTTAGAGTATAAAAGTTTTATATTATAAAATACAATTTGTTTATAACATTTTAATTTTAACTCCAAGTATATACTACTTTCAGATTATTACATGCAAGCTTAGATTTATATAGGGTCTGAATATGCAATTTCTCTATTTTAAGTCACCAAACAACTTAAGAATGAAGTGGCATGAATTACATCGATTTTTTTTAACAACTCATTTATTCATTTAAATCAAATCTTTTTAATCTACTTTTCATCAAAAATTTTCCTACATTTTGCCCACTTCTTACACTTTGCCATCATTTGAAGTAATAAAATGTACAAATTAATTTTCAAAGTGCACTGAAGCAAACTTATACTAATTGAACATTTGAAAAATAAAATAGCATTGATTTATTAAGACTTACAACAAAACATAATACACAAGTAAACAATATTTTTGTTTCACTCTTTCACTAAATGGTGAATCAATTACACTGAGTAAAATTTCAACTATTGGTAGTTTTGAATTAGTCAACAATTACAGTTTAATTTTTACACAGCTTAATCGATTCACCATTTAGTGGAAGAGTTTAAACATATATACTGAATAGGATTCCATGTGGCCTTTAATGTAAACAAACAAGTTTTCTTTCGGAACAAGCTATTTTTACATCTTACAATGTTAGAACTATTTTAATTTTGATAATTGCCAAATATTAAGTTGTATTACCAAGTTTTATGAGTGCCTAATTGATTGGACTTATAAGTACCGCTTAAATGTTCTCAATGAAAGCCGCGTAAGTGTTCTCAATGACTATTCAATGTAAGAAAGCAATGGTCTGTGTACAAGGGATCATTTCTCAACTGTCGTATCAAATTGTCTGTAATGAAGAATTATCAACTGACGTCACCAACAATACATCATCTTCAACATCTATTTCTGCTATTAAATATGCAGACACTAACAATGTACCACTCGAACTGCAGACGAAAAGTACTTTTCACATTTGCAAGTAAAATTTCATCAAATCCAAATAACCCAAAGTACAACAATATATTTATTAATATTTTTTTGAAGTGACTATAGAAAAAAGAAGAATTTTCCTAATCCACAATTGTATATCTTGGATACACTTCAAAACTCGATATTCCATCTCTGAAAATCATCTAATACCCCGCTCTCCGTGGCTTGACCCATTACTGAAAATAAATACAAGTCTCAACTCATTCATCAAAGAAGACACAATCAGTATTGTATATCAATCCCTATTCAAAGAACTACAAAATCAATACGAAGACTACAAACAAATTTATACAGATATTTCGCTCTCCAAGTTTGGATAGGTTCATTCTCCAAGTTTGGATCTGGCATTGCAGTCAAAATTAATGAAAATATTCTTTGAACTCAGTTAAATAATTTTTGCTCAATTTGTTTTCTGTGAAGCTTATGCTATCCTTAAGGCACTCGAATACATTAAAGAAAATAATCAGACAAACATATCATATTTACTGATTCATTGTGTGTCCTAAATTGTCTGAGTAATCTAAATAACAATGAAGCAATTACAAATTATATCAATGTCTACAATGATTTTCAATATAATAAAAATAGACATAATTCTTTTATGGATTTCATCCCAAGAATCCCAGGCAATATCTTTTATACTTAAAAAGAAATAAATGGGAAGCAATGTCATTCATCATTATTAATCAAAATTTTGAAATATTAGTACAAAAGTGTTCACAAGTGGACATTTTGCAATGAAGATATGAACCACTTTAATAAGATAAGCTGAAGTTTGAAGAGACACCTGATAAACTACAATTGTATCTCACAAATTTACATCATATTAGATACACATCCATCCTTATCAATCAAGTGGAAATCAAAGGAGACTTAACTCGTTTTCAGTTACATAACATTCCAATAAACAAAGCACTTCAAAATACATGATATTCAAACATTTTTATGGCATTACATCATCATGTGTATTTCCTGTTGACACAAAAAAATATGTGCATATATTAAAATTGAATGAGTTTGAAAAGCTGATTCAATTTAATAAATTTATATTCTAAATCCTGAGTGCCTTTTGGAAACTAAATAATCACCAAGAATGCACAAAAACAAATAAACCATTTGAGGCAGTAGGTAGTAGAGGGAGTTATAAGACTACGCCCTTCTCATGTAGAATGCAGAAATGAAATTTCCTTACTTTGATCTGTATCCCTACAACTTTTTAATATTGTATTTTCATTTCTTTTAGGTGAGTAGAGCAGTTCAAAGCAACAATGAACAATCTATGAAATATTAAGTTAGCTTCTTTTTAGTGGATATCTTTTGTTTGATACTGAATCCATTGGAAGTAACATAATCTTTATTAAATATATATAAAGTAGTCTTAAGGCAAATCATCAGTTACTGGAGGAGTAACTTAGTCATGAACAACTTCTTTTCTCTACATCTCAAGAGGGTTGGAGAGAAAGACAAAGTTCAGCCTAGGCAGAATAAGGCAACTCAGAAGAATGTGCATGTTGAGAACAATTTACAAAACATATTATATAATAAGTAAGGAATTGATAATAAAAAATTAAAAGTGAATGAATTAATACTTTGATTTAGATCATTTCAATAACGTTTATAAAAAGTTCTCCTGAAGAACACCCTATAACCAATTTCTTTCTTGAGGGCATACGTTTTAAATTAAGAATGGTTGAGTCATATTCTTAATAAAATGTTGAGACAAATTCTTAGTGAAACATGCTTTAAAAATAATTATATCAAATAACCAATTGAATACAGCAGAATACTTTTTCTTCCATCATTTTAGCAAATGGCGTTTCTTCTAGCTACTGCCTCAATTGAAAAATACTCAATTGAAACTGAATATTTTGTGTCTTTCAGTTGTCTAATCTTCCCCTTCCAATCAATTAGGACATTAGAGATCAATGCACTAGCGGATCCAGGGGGGAAGGGGCATGAGGGCCATGGCCCCCAAAAGGCCTAGGGTTTTCGTTTGTTACCTCTCCTTACTTGGCAAAATTGATTTAAATATGTCTGTATGTTCAAATTATGTAATTATTTAAACAATAATATTGTGTAATATATCTACAGTACCTAAATAATAATCAATATAACAACAAATATGTTTATTATTTTTTTTAAATCTACAATCCATCCTCCTGCAAAATGATTGGCTTGATCCGCCCCCATTTTAGAGGTAAATAAATCAATATTTTATAATTAGGTATTTATTTTTGAAAATAAACAAAAACTTCAAATTGTTTTAAATGCAGCAATGTATATGTGATAATAGTTAACTAATATTTATATACTTAGCTAGTTTGGCATAAATTGGAATAAAAAAATACATTGTTTGACAAACAAACAAAATTACTTGAAGAGAGAAACCAAGTCCTGTAAAATAATACTAACAGCTTATAATAAATACATTTTCTTTTAATTTTATTTTTTAATTGTCTTCTTTCCATCTTCAGTAAAACAATTTGGTCATTTAACAATCTGAGAAATTTTTTTGATGAAAATGAAAATTGAAAATTGAAATTTTTTTGATGAAAATTTCTGTCATTTTTCCAAAATGACAGAAAACTATGCAATTATGCTCCTTGTAGAAAGCAAGATTTCAGAGAACAAATCTGTCCCAAAATTTCCATTCAGCACTTTACTTACTTACCAGTGACACATGCAATCTGCTCATCTCCAGACAGTTTTCCTCTAAGAATTTTCTGTGATTCAAGCCTCTTCACTTCCTTTGTAATTTCAACTAAAGCAGAGTCAATTTGCTTCCGTTCAATGTCAAATATACTGACTTTATATCCCACACTAGCAAAAAGCATGGCCCAGCTTCGGCCAATGATGCCACTAAATGCAAGAATAGAATTATGTAAAATTGAAGAAATTCAAATTGAACAGAAAATAGGTGTCTAAAGAAATGTTAGAAACAATGCAGAGCTTTAGGGAACTAAAATGAAACATCATTATTCTCCTAATTCAACATTGAAATAGAATCTCACCTGCCAACAATTCCAATTTTCTCGTTTTTAGGAGCCATCTTCACTGTCTGAGGAAACACTGGAATGTAACGAGTTATCTCCTGCTGTTTTATATGGTTTCTAACATGTCATGTTTCCTTATCTACTGATTCTTGTTGCAGTCACATTGGGATCACTTTCCTCGTTTGACCTTGGATGAACTGACGGTGCCCAAGGCATCGGCTGGTTCAAACGCTCTTTAAAAAAACGCACAGTAAAAAAACTCTTAACGACAAAGGCTCAATCGCAATCGGGCAAAATCGGGCTCAATAGGTGATTCGCTCGCACAATCCGTCAAGAGGTGACGCGAGATAAAGCTGAGGCTTATCGAGTTCATTCACTGTGTACTTACGTAAAAAATCAAAAACCGGCCGAGAGGCGGTAGGTTAGATGACGTGTCAGAACACCTGTAAGTACCTTTCCATTACGTAAAGTGATTTTCTGTTCGACGAGGTGAAGGAGAAATTAATTGGTAATACATTCTATTTTCAGGAATGACATTTCTATTTTTAAATAAACCGTCAAAAATATTGCCACGTTATCTGAAAAACTGTCAAAATCATTGTCCAATGCCCTATAGTTCAGTCAAACAGTGCTCAAAAATGACAAACGTGACAAACAGCGGAAATTTTTGAGTGTAGTTTTGAAATTCGATTCTCGTATGTTTTTCGGGTCGCTGAACACGAATTTCAGATTTGCCAACAAGAATTTTGCCCGAAAACACGTTTTCTAAGTAAACTAGTGGTGCTAAAACAGCAATGATATACTATATCCTCCAAAATTGATGTTCCACGATCGATCTGGCTGAAGACGCGGCCCCTTGAATTTGAAACCGATATTTTAATCGAAATATGATATTTGAATTGAAATGTTTAAACAATTGATGGAGGGAGGTGTCTTTACATGAGAACCCTGGGACATATTCAAAATTTTTTAAAAAAATGGCTCCAAAGTTTTTGATTAAATTTTGTAGTTGGATAGTGTAACGGACGCTTAAGAGAATGGTACAGGTCCCGTTTTCATTGAAATCCCTAATTTTTCCAAAATTGCAAAAGTTCAATATTTTTCGGTGTCATCCTACAACTAACACGTTGAAGAAAACGATTATTTTCTTAATGAAATCTGTTTCTTATTTTCAAATACGTTCATGTTCAATTTTCCGAAAATATGGGTACTTCTCGTGTGTTTTGCGTGAAATGTAGGCAATTTTTAATTTTATTTAAACATTTTTTTCTAATACAAAAAAGCGTGTGCCCTTTTGTAGAATCATTAGTTTTTATTACATTCTGACCGATAGCGTGAAGGTGGTTTAAGAGAATGGCGTAGGTCTCGTCTTAGATGAAATCCCTAATTTTTCGAAAATTGCTAAAGGTCCAATTTTTTTCGGAGTCTTCCTACAACTACATGGAGATACAAACTTTGTTCTCAATGAAATGTGTTCATCAAAAACAGATCTTTAAATAATATCATATACAAATGTTAGCAAAAGAGATTTTTTTTGTGTAATTGCGCGTCAAACACGGGCTATTTTTAAATTTTAAACAATTATTTTTTCAGCAACGACTCCATTTTTTTTCTTTATTTTTTTCACGTATTTAGCAAAACCGGCGCGGAAAGTGGTGCTGGTTCCATTTACGTTGCACTTTCTGTATTTTTGAAAATTGGAAATTCGAATTTCCCACTGTTTGTTTGAGGCGGTGTCAGTATACAAGAAGAAGCAAAAATTAAATTTATCTCCCCATACGAAGTCCTAAAGATAACAAAGAATCTAAAAATTATTAAAGCCCCAGGATATGATAATATTTCCAATAAAATGCTTAAAGAATTGAATCTATCAATTTTAGAAAAATTAGCTAACATTAATACTAATTATACAGTGATACAAGGCCGTCGCGTCATATAATATCTATAACTTACAGGGGGCGCATTTTGATGAATTAAAACATCACCAAATAAAATTATCTTAATATGTTTTAAAAATTGCCTATAAGCAAAGAAAAATGACGCAAAACATTTTATCAAAACCAGTTAAGATGAACAACTTAACCTGTTGGATATGTTACTGATGTAATCGTGGGCTTCTTCCTTTCCTTCATGTGAACTCAGCTTGCAAACGTTTGGTTTAGATTGGACCAGGAAATCTTTGTCTTTAGTTATGAAATACATCGAACTGACAAAGGTGCTACAGACGTCACAGGAATCTTAGATTACATACTCACTACTGTTCACATTACAATACTGCGAAGAAATTGAATATGTTACTCAGGAATTCTGTGAAGAACATTTTTTATATCGCATAAATATTATTTGAAGCACGTACCATTAAAACAGGCGCGGATCTACAGGGAGGGAAATGAAGGAAATCTTCCACCCTAAAATTTTTCAGAAACAATTTTACTTTTTCGCGCTTCAGAAGGAGCTTCTTAAGAGAAAGTTACGTAATGCTGGGCGAATTTTCGACAGAAAAACTCTTATTAAAGGGTCCTGACAACGAAAAAGTGGATAAATCCAATTGCTATATTTAGAAAAAATCCTCCAACACGTGGTGTAGCCAGAATCCCTGATTTGTGGTCCCTTGATACTGAAAAATCAATTCACGTCAAAACCTGGCCGTCTGTGAACAATCGCAGCTAAAACGTTCAGCCGATTTGCTCCAAAAATATTTCCACATCGATCTGGCTGATATCGCAGCCTCTTGATTTGAAATTTATATTTTTAATTTTGAAAGGTACTTTACATAAAGCTCCTGGGATATTTTCAAAATGTTCAAAAATTGTTTTTAATTAAATTTTGGTGTAGGATAGTGTAAAGAACGTTTAAGAGAGTGGTGCAGGTATCATTTTCGTTAAATACTCTGATTTTCGGAAAATTGCAAAAATTTTAAAAAATCGGCGTCTTCCTCCAACTATAATATTAAAGATTAAGATATATTCCTTAATAAAATTTGTACCTTAAAAATAGATATTGAAATTAGGTCATGTACAATTTTTCGAAAATTTGAGTATTTTTTGCGCAATTTTGCGTGAAATATAGGCAATTTTACATTTGTTAATCACTTTTAAAATGCACTGAGCGTAAAGTAGAACAATACGTTGGGAGTCCAGTTCTTTCTCCTCACAGCCACAATCCATTCCCTGCGTATTTACGAATATTTTTGGAAGCTGGAAAAAAAAAACATTACTATAATATAAAGTTTTTCTCGGGATTCGCCCCTGATTAAAATATTAAAATCTATGAAATCCGAGAAAATGCTTTAAAAATGACGAGAAGAGTAAAAACATAGAAGGTAGGTAAATAATATTTCGGCTTGTAGGTACGAGTATACTGAATCCGATGTCTTTATTCTAGAATGCTAGAACAACTCAGAGCTGAGTAATTTAGAAAAAAGTAAATGTGTACAAATGAGAAAAATGGCGCATGTCGTAAAACAAAAATTTCCATTTTTAAACCAGGTACAATAAAAAAATTAAAGATGTTTTTGAACAGCCAAAACATAACGAAATTTATGTACAAAGTATGATTTTTTTTTCGAGATGGTCGAGCGACCAGTGCTGGACCACTTAAAATGGATCGACCCGAAGCGTTTGATAGTCTGACACAATGTACATTACAAATGCAAGTTACGGAAACTAAGACTCCTGGAATATCTATTCCAAAAATAAAATGCTCTCAGGATAATAGATTCTTCATAGTAAAAATAATCATTATCCTATCCTTATCTACCCCAATTCTAGCCGGCGTTCCTCAAGGGTACTCCCTCTCTCCAATCCTCCTTAGTATCTTGACAGCACAGATTCCCCATTTATCAAACTGTGCTACGGCACTCTATGCTGAAACCAAAATGTTTACCTTGCGAAAAACAAATATCTCTCCCCTTTTAAAAGTAAATAATTACCCGACCACATGGACCCCTCCAAATAAACCAATCAAATGCCTAGGCGTCCTCCTTAATACTCGTCTCCCATGGAAACCTCGTATTATTCATACACTGTATAAAACTTACGAATCCCTTCTCAAATTATATCCCGTTATTAATACAAACTCATCTCTAAAAATATATAATTATCCGTTTCTCTACAAATAAGTTCTACTCTTAATAACACGTAGCCCCGATCTTGGGAGGTGCCGCTTCATCCGTTCTGAAACCTTTGCATACCTTTCATAATAAAATGCTACGCACATTTGCCAATGCCACCGCGGTATATAACGCACAGACAACTTCATAGAGAACTGGACAGAGAACCAATTACCACTTACATTTCTTTACTTTCGTCCACATTATTTTCCAACTTCTAAACTGGCCCCTGCATCAGACACTTTAACCTCGGTAAAAGCAACGTTGCTCTCACAATAATTAAATCCCATTTCCCAAAAGATCTGTTCCGTCCCCATAGCCTATACTTGGGTTTTTATTTCTTAGCGCGTGAGGGGCTGGCTGCACGATGGAATATCTCACGGCACTTCGCGTCTTTCTAGGTCGTGCCGCTAATGTCGCATGATCGCGACAGTATCGAGCAGTGCTGGCGATCATGCGACAACCGAGAAAGACGCAAAATGCCATGGCATATTCCATTGTGAAGACAGGACCCCACGCGCTAAGAAATAAAAACCCAAGTATAGAGAAATAATTATATTATCTCTCACTCTATATATTGCCTTCTTCTTACCTTCAGTTTTATAAAATTGACAGCAATCATCATAGAGGTACCCAGTGGGGATGTCCTCGCTCAGAAAGAGGGGTACGATGGCGCGATAATTTGCAGTTACTCGTACCTTCGGGCTTCTGTAGTGCATCCATCCATTGCATTAGGGGAAAGGGTTGTACATTGGGATACTTTTTAAACATTCGTAAATTTGCAGTAGATAAACTTTGGACAATCAAGCAAAAATATACCATGTAAAGATTGCAGTTTTAGGTAGCTTTTGGCAACTAGCTATTTACGCTAGCTCCAGAGCTTACAGAGTTATTCATTCATTGAGCACATGATGACGTGTCCCAAGGTACAACCAATGGTTTTACTTTGGGACAGTATTGGTTGTACCTTAGGACACTAATATATTTGAATATTATAGTTGCAGAAATGTGAAATTAAACAGGATTTTGCAATAATATCTATTATTTTACACAATGGACGGATTATTCATTTTAAAATTAGCTCTGATGTTAAAGTAATATTAAATGAATGACATCCGTGACGCATTGTTTGTTTTGATAATATCTTCACAACAGAAGAACGACTAACAATCATGACAATCGACAGAAGATTTTAGATTTTATTCAGTCAAAAAAAAGTAAAAACTGTGTGTGACGTAGGGGGGAAAAGATTATCTGCGCACGTTTTCTTGAGTTCCAGAATCCCTTCCATTCATTTTAACTATAAATAGTTGAAAGATGAGTAAAAGTTTAACATAGATAAATTAAAATAAATTTCAAAAATCGCAAAATTAGCAATATTTGAAAAATTGTCATTTTCGTTTCTGAGTTGTAGAAAACATATTTGCATCAGTACACGAATTGCCAAGTATGATTTTTCTGCATTGCTAACAAAATAGCAACTCGCCCTTACCTCTACTCCTACCATTACAAGTAAAGGGAGAGTTCAACAAAACGTGCGTATAGTGAAGCTACATTTATATGTTCAGAAGCAAAATAAGGGGCCATCTCAGCATTTGCTCAATGGATCAGGGAAACTGGACCAAAACCTGATCGAGATGGGGGTCATTGACCCGGAAGCTGAAGTATATTATTTGTTACAAACATATTAAGTCTTAAGTAGGAAATACAAAATGGATCCTTCACTTCCTCAGAATTTTTTCACTAATATCTTCAGTGTTTTAAGTTACTTTTCCGCCTTAATAAATATGTCGTGGAGTTCTGTCTGAGACTTCAAATTGTATTAAAACCATTCTTTCTCCCTCTTCTATTCTGGAGTGTCAGTCGCAATCATGCACCACCCTGGGCTTCTTCCACAACCAAAGTTGTCCTTGGTGGCGTTTGGTGAAATGGCGAATGTTTTCAGGAGACAATGGACAACGATTCCAGTGCACTATTGTTGAAGAAATCTGTTCTCGCGATTTTTCGAGTGCGTGTTTTCATGGTGAATCTATTGCTGCAGAATCTTTGTCTGCATGGTTCAAGTCCCAAGGTACAACAAAAATGTTCCAAGGTTCACCTAAGCTCATTTGTAACGAAATAAGTTCATAGCAAGCCTAAAATATTTATTTTAATGTTATTATAGAAATAAGATGCTTAAACAACGCCAATCACAATACTACACCGTAAAATATAATAACGATCTTAGTTTGGTTTCTTATGTCATAGAAATTCCGGTTTAATTTTATTTCCAAGACACCAAACTACTTCAAACACTCTCAACGCTTGACCAAATAACGAATAATGGAATGTATTTGTACATTAACTAATTACTGTGGCATCAACATTACTTCGAGTACTAAGAGTTGTCACTAGATCACTCTCTGCATTACAGAAGTTAAACCCCAAGGTAAAACCGTCCCAAAGTTGCAACCCTTTTCCCCAGAGAGTATAATAGTGCACGCCTTTCCCCTACATAAACAAAAGGTAACACACTTGTAGAGTGGTAATCCCACTGATCTCGTTAAATAATTTTTACTTCTCTTAAGAACCAGTCCCTTTCAAATTTGTTAGACTGCAGAGAATTATATAATTATTTTATTTCACACAATACGAATAAAATAATTGATAATATGTATTAAATAAAATAATTATATAATTCTCTGTCAAACGTAGTTTAAAAGGTCTGGTTCTTAAGACAAGTACTAATTAAGAAAGGTCAGTATAAATTGTTACAATTTTTTTAATTCGCAAAGTAGCAACACAGTTGTTTCCAGAACCTGCAAATTCATCTCACTGTCGTTGGTCGTGATGACTGTAGATAATGTAGATAATATTGTTATGAAATAAAAGATTGAATGATGGTAATACATTTGATTTAAAAGTAACAAACGCTCATCATTACTATAATCTTTGTCCAGTATGCAATGAATATTCAAACATAGAGTATATATGTATTCAAATATCACGTTTCACTGTTAAAGGAAAGTGAGAGCTTGTCGACATTCTGTTTCACAATATGGGTGATTCATGGATGAAACTCCCAACACTGAGTACTATCGACTTCAATATATAATTAAATTACATTTAAATTATAGCTTTCATATTCACTGCCGTCTTGTACAATAGTAGTACAGTTGAGTTTTTTTTGAACAGTTCTTGCAACTTAGCTGCATATACACTATAATTATATTTTTTTAAACTGAGCGTTCATACAACTACTTTAAAACGAAAAATATTTTACAAATTACGGCAAACGAGATGAGCTATCCCTGGCAATTCCATTGTCTGTCTCATTAAATTCAAATAATTTAAATCAACGAATCATCGAGCTGCTCGCAGTCCTGTACTTTCTTCGTTTTTCTTTTTCTACGCATGTCGTTTATTTTCTCTTGATACATAAAAATTAGAGAGAATGGCGTCTATTACTTCTTTTTTATTAGTGATAATTGTAAGAAAAATGTATCTATGAAAATAAAAACGATGAAAATAATTTCTCCAAGAAAATCCCCAAACATTTCCCCGTCCATTTATGTACCCCTTCTTTCCTCACAACGAAAAAAATATCCCCAATTTGGGGACAAAATTCTCCAAACTGACAACTCTCAGCAAACATACGCGTGCGGCGTTGTAATATGGAATAAGCTAATGATTCGGCGACGAATTTGCATATTCTGACAACTTTGTCAGTTTCATAGTTGTGTGAACCTTTTACACGTGGCGGTCACAGTGTCTGTTAAAATAATTACAGGCGTAGGTGCGTTAACTCAATATTATACAAAATGTATAGCCTACACTTTGAAAATAAGGTCATTGCTTTCTAGATAACTGAATGGTGTTTTGCTGTTTCCGCTCAAGCTAAGAGCTAGAAATCATTGACAAATTTATCGCAGAGATAACACGAGCGTGCACTCCGCGGGAAATTGTCACTACTTCTTATATATAAACAAATAAATACGTAACGTTGAAAACTTTCCATCTTAAAATGGAAATAGAAGAGTAAGGAAGAGTGTGGGTGTTGAACATGCGAGAGTTCTCGCACGGGTACGCGGGGGTAGTGAGGGAAAACTTGTAATATGGCACAACACAAAGAATAAACTTTTCGAATGAACAAATGTAAAATAGCTTGAAATAAATGAACAACAAAAATCAAAACCCTAGCCTACAATACTACGTGAATTAATTTACAAAGCAACCAAATTTAAAATTATAGAAAGAATAGTGCAAGTCACTCGGCAACTGCCAACGATCACAAGCCAGACGCAAGATTTAAATGATGACAGTGTGTGGAAGTCCCGCCGCAAATTCATACTGTAAATAATTCACCGTTTGATATTAAACTTACAATGTCAGTTCGCTAAGATATTCAACATGTAAACATCGCTTGAGCAACATTCGCACGTATGGACAGAAATGAAGTATTAAATTGATTATTTTTTGGCTTGGAATTTTTCCTCTTGAGGTACTGAGAATGCAGAAAATAATCCAAAAAATTTTAGCATACAAATAATTTTTATTACTTTTAAGTAGCGCACCTCAGCATGCTGGCACCTACCCTTCAAAACCCCCCATTCCTCTTAACAAATCCAGGAAACCGCCGCCGCCACAGGCCGAGCAAAACATGTACTACACTTGCCGGGCTAAAGACCCTAGTTGTTAACGATGCCCAGAACCATTAGCAAGCAATCTTACAGAGAGAATAGAGAATCAAACTTTGTCTACTATGTTACGTTGTTTTGTGGGCAAAATTGCCCATTTCATTACATTCTGAACCCGTTAGTTCCTCAGTTTCTGATGTCACCTTTCAGCAATAAACCAAACAAAATCATCTATTTAGACTACGATCTCGACAGATTCTGATAAATCTATTAATCCTATATAAGTTTTTACAATTTAGAATGTAACCTCAATTCTTTTGAAATATATTAGTGATCATATATCTGTTTATCCACTTAAAATAATGTGATATATTCCTGTCCTCTTACGTAGAATGAAATCCCGGTCCTAACCTCCTGTTTAACCAAAAGTATTCCCCCATGCATTCCCCCTTGGGTGTGAACAAATCACTTAAAAAAAAAAAAAAATAAAAAAATCGAGCAATAAGTTTGCAAAACTGCGTTTAGCCTATAACCTCCAGTTAATCAACTTATTTTACTCTTCCGACATGAAAGGAAGATTTTTTTAAATATTTATTACAATTATTAAATTTTTGTACACATTTTTAAACAAATCATATTTGACATTTACATAGTTCAAGTCTTCGGTATATTCACTGTGTCAAGACCAACTTTCACGTACGTGTGAATTCAGATAAAAGCTGTCAAAACAACCGTTCATTCTCTCTCGTATCACGCAGGGCTGCTTCGAGAAATTCGATGAATTTGAAACGCAATGCGGATAGCCAATAATCTTAGATTTTTATTCCTTGTTGAGCGAAGCCTCATCTTCACGATGGAATTTCTAATTGCATTTCGCGTCTTTCTCGATCGTCCCGCTAGTCGCACGATCTCTTGCACTGCTCGATTCGGTAGCGATTGCGCACCATTGACTGAGAAAGACGCGAAATAGTGAGAAATTCCACCGTGAAGATCCCTCGCGCCCAGAAATAAAAACCCAAGTAGAAGCTTCGCGCCAGAACGGAGGGTCATACGTGACTCGCACCTGCAGTCTATTTGATGGTAAGTTCACCGAAAATTGACAAAACTGATCCGATTGAGAAGATAGAACTGGTACATTGGCTGTGCGACCGGAATCATAAGCCGCGGGCCCAATTCGTGGCAACATCACTAATCCTCCATTTCCAACCGTATGGTCCCTCAAATTTTAATTTGTCAATAACTTCATTAAAAGTACACGCACACAGAGCTACAAAATGCAGAATACAACAGATTTCACAGGCCACCCCAAACACTTCACTGTCAGTTTGAGAAATCATTGACGGTAAATTTAAAACTAGTTGATTATACGATTTTATTTTATGCAATAAAATAATGAATCTTGCAAACGCGTCCAGTAAAAACCCCAAAATATGCTATTTTCAGGCATTACCCTAAACACCGATTCATGCAAAATTAAAGTACTTAAATAACATCAGTCTCATAATTCAAATTTGTCAAGGTTTCAAGTTAAAAAAGAAAAGACATAATAGGCATTAATCCTGTGTACTCATTACAAACTGCATTTCAGGCAAAATAATTACTTCGCAGCATAACAATATTTCTCTACACTTTATAAGTACATATATTGGCAAAAAAGTTAAAAGCATTGAAATTGCTTGAACATATCAATATGATCGCCTACATTTCTAGAAACCGTGACTTGAAATTTCAGTGACAACGGCTCGTGTTTAAATCTATGGAACGAAAAAAAAAAAAAAAAAAATATATATATATATATAAAACCTTACAAGCTTGAAAATTTGCACAAAACACCAAAATTAATCACAAAATAATATACTCGTGACAATTCACAAACTTTAGCTGGAGGTTTGCTGAGCCAACACTACCTTAAACCATCCTCTCAAATTTGTTCACAGCTCCTCAGTCCCAGATTTTACACATTTTTTTTTCTTAAATTGCAACAAATCGTATATAAGATTTGAAAGACAAGGCAAGAGCTCTTTATCATCACATCTGCAAGTCAGATCTGTTTATTTGTTTCATTGTTCAGGGTTCAAAGAAAAATCTTTCATTATTTTCACAGCTTTATTACATACAGAAATTTCAACGTTTTCCACCAACACGAGGAGCACTCTTCTGTGTAACACGAGAAGCCTTCTGCTTGGGGGCTTGCTTTTGCTGAAATAAATCATTATCACAAATTGTATAAATCAATATTTAAGTAAATCAAATTAGGCAAAGAATTCTCACCCCAAATACAGTAACATTCTCAAAATATAACACACACACAAAGCTGTGTTAGTTACACCATTTATAACTAAAGAACTGCTGGATAAATTTTAATTATCTGATTTGTTAGATTCATCTGTCTGGAATGGCAGAATAACTATTAAAATAACAGAAAAAATTACAACAACAACAACAAAAAAAAAAAAAAAAAAAAAAAAAAAAAAAAAAAAAAAAGAGAGAAAAACCTACATATTAATGTCAAAGTGGCAAGATTTTCGACCATATTGTTAAATAACTCCTAAACGAAGCATTAAAAAACTAAAATATTGCAGTTCTAAATATGAAGAGAGAGGGGAGAGAGACAAAGACCGCTTACAGGAGGATTTCTCTGCCTTCTCACCAGAGCTTTACGAACAAAATGGAACTCAACACTGATAAGTGTTGTGCAATGACCTTTGCCCGGGGATAATGTCGTAAGCTACCTATATTCTTTAAATTGGTAATCCCTGAACACAGAATCTAATATCTGGGTTCAGCGGTTGTGTGTGTGTGTGTGTTTTTTTTACTCCAAACTTGATACATATTACTGTCACAGTAAATAAAGCTCTGTGCCCTTGAGTCCAATATTGCGCAACACAAAATCATTCCTTCCAATCTGCCGATAACTTATTCTGTACAAAACTTTGATTTGTCCTGTTTTAGAATATGCTCATCATTTTATCACCTTACACTAATTTATCTATCGATCATTTGTAAAAGGTGCAACGTAAATTTCTATGCCACCTAGCTTTCAGAAATGAAACCCAAATTCATAGATTCAATCATGTTTCCAAATTCTACAATTTATTTAAATTGGAAACTCTTCAGTATAGGAGAAAATTCTATGATTTAATTTTCTTTCATAAAATACTAGTCTCATCAATTGCCCTGAATTTCTTACTCTTTTCTTTCTTCACCTCCCTCACATTAGAATGCGTAATCCTGCCTGCTTCTGGGTGGATACATCATCTACTATCTGCAGGTCTTATGACATCTTCAATAGCTACCCTAGAAACCCCAATTACTATGCCAATAGGATTGATTTTTCAATCACGACTAAACATTTTTGTACTTGTGTAAAACTTCTTTTTCAATCCTGACTTCACCTAAGTGATTTGCAAGACAACTTAAAATTGTTCTTTTTAAACACTTGATTCCACCCAATTAAAAAACATACACACCTTCCAAACTTTATGGGAAAAAAAGGGACTCCTAATTCAGAAAATACAACATTTCTTCAACCTCCATACATTGCTCTCAACGAGAGCAAAAGAATAAAGAAAAGAGGAAGAAATGGTTAAAGAAAACGTTCCGTCCAAATATACTTACTTTAGGAGGTGCAACCTGCTTTTTGGAGGCCTTTACAGCTTTCTTTTGTTCTTTTGCAGCCCTGTAGAACATTTCTTATCAGTAAACTAGCAAATTTAAATGAATTTTTTAAATTCCAAACTGCCCATCAGAACTCTACATTAATCACTATATATATCAGTGGATTGACAGATAATTTGTTATTCATCATTTTAAAATTATTACTCTTAATAAAAAGTAAAATATTTCTAAAATACCAACCTAATAGCTTGTTCCCGTTGGGCCTTTCGTACTTCTGGCTTCATGTTACGCTTTGCAATGATGTCTGTCAAAGACGCACCAACAATAGCGCGCTGAAATTTCTGAGTGCGTCTTGTTCTTTTCTTGGCAGCTTCTTCTTCCAGACCCTTCTTGTGTTTGCGCCTGAAAATTAATAAAATTTGAAATTACACTGAAAATATATTGCTACAACCCTGTAAGTAATCACAAATTTTTCAGAAATACATTATTCGTCAAAAGAGTATCAGAGGATTGACAGATTAAAATTTCATCACAAGCACAAAAGATGTAATACTGGGCAAGAACATGTGGACCAGTATTGAAATTTCACTAAGATCCTAGCCAGGCTTCTAATTTTCTCAAAAATACAGAATAAATGACCAATCCTTTGCAATAATGACAAACTCATTGCAGTTTTTAACATTCATTTTTTTTTTACTGATAGGAGCAATTAGAAAACAGTTTCTGTAAGTTCCAGAGTTTTATTTTCCAACAGATATTAAAAATGTATGTATATATATATATATATATATATATATATATATATATATATATATATATATATATATATATATATATATATATATTTTACTATTACAATTATATATTTTACAATGTCCATTATATGGGGGAAAACAATTTGTTCTGATAAACAGAAAATTTCCAAAAAATCGAAAAACATTCTAGGATACTATCAAATTGAAATATATGATGGAGTGACTACTTGAAACCACCACCACCCAAGCAAATGGCATCTAAGGGAGACCCTCTTAGCACCGATGTTCAATATTGCTACAGCCAACACCTCAATCACCCTAAGGGCATCACAAGAAACAGCAATCACGTACGCAGACAATATGTCCCTCGGAAGCACAAAGACTAGCAAGTAACTACTCAAATTAGAGAAAAAGGTTGATAAAAACAGTTTCAGCATCAACATGGAAAAAACAGTGCAGATCTTTAAAAAAGGTGGAAGAATCTCTACAGAAGATACACTGTACCTAAGAATGAGCCACTGAAAGTAGCAAAGAATTTCGAGTACTTAGGAATGACCTTACATAAAAACAAACATCATTCAGCTAACACGTATACAAATAGACAGCAGCAGCCACCAAAGCAATAGAGGGAATCAATAACAGACTCACTAGCCACAACCACGACATTCAACACCACAATTTCACCAACAATTACATATGGAATTGATATATAGGAGAAACTAACAATCAATGATCTTAATTCAGAAAAGGTAAAAGCCAGCTGTATTTTATACATATACACTAGGAGTAAAAACCCAGAAATAGAATTACACTACAACACAGATGTTATACTAATCAAATTGGGAAAAAGACTTGATCAAAACCAAATGTGTAGCACTATGCAAAACCTGGATTCCACCATACACTGTGTAAAATGAAAAAATTCTACAAATCTAGTGAAAAATGGTGTGCACTCAAAAGCGCAATCGATAGCATCTACAAAAATGTTCAAAAAAAGTAAACAATAAATACCCTCCCGAGTGAACCTTACTTCTTTAAAAAACAATAGGGGAAAAGTTTCATTATTTCCATCTTCAGGCAAAGAACCACTAATTTACAGATAAAATTAGACTCCAAGAATAATCCAAAAAGAAGCTCTCAGTGCAATAGTGCCTTGCAAAATCACTATCAGAATTTTTCATCCCCAAAACTTTCTCAAAATAGTTAGGAGGAAGAGCAATATGTTAATTCCCATTACATTTTCTTAACTTCAGCAGAAAACTTCATACAAAACTTTTGGCAAATCCTGTTTATAAAATTAAGCATTTCTTCAATGCTACATGAATAAATGATTTTGTATTAATTAAAATCAAACCTAATGAAATTACTAACACTCCTGTAACCATTAAGTGCCAAATTTACTGTCTGGCTTATTACACTAGACCAGGAGTGGTGATGTTTCTACTTCCGGTATATATTTATGAGAATGAGCAGATGCTCCAAAGAAATTCTCCTACTCTTGCAATACTACCCATTTTGTTATGAATAACATGTGAAAATGTCCTCATTAATTCTAGTTCTATCAACAAGAACTTTTGTGACCGTTTTGACAGCCACAGGGTTTTGTTGCTTTGCAACATGTGTAGTATCAATGACTACAGCACCAAAAGTATTATAATACAGAGAGAAGTAAAGGAAAATGGAATGGAGCATGGGTTTCCATACCTCAACTTTCAGAACTATACAAAATATAAGAACTTCATACAGAAACATATGGAAAAGATAATAAAATAAATTACCACTTAGTCGGATATAAGAGATCATTATCCCCTTGTAAAATTTAAGTTGATATCACAAAATATAAAAGGCTCTCATTGTAGATGCTTTAAGTTAGGTTATGCACATTACCATGTGGGATTGTTGCTTAAATGCACCAAAATAAACCCAAATAATCTGACCACATAACTAAGATTTGTTTTCACGAAGCGAAAAGTTTCTGAACAAGAAAACTCACCTGTACAAAACTGTCCATGTCACTTTCCTGGGGTTCCTCTTCATGAGGTGCGACGACTCGCATTTCGCGTTCAGGAAGGTAAAAACCTATAAACAAAATATTGTCTGAAGTACAGCATATTTATTACAACTAGATACCCACATTCAATAATAAAAATAATTACATTACCTTCCCGTCAGCTTTGACCATGGTCTTGCCATGGCCAGGGTATATTTTATACCCACTGTACGCACAAAGGCCGATCCTACAATAACATCGTAAACAATCAGTAAATGCAAGGCGATTTTCAGAAATAAGTAATAACTACATGGGGAGAAAATTCACTCTGATGTCGAATTTTAATGCAGATACAATAAATTCACACTTACTTCATCTTCGCCTAACACACGACACTTCCAAACAGGAACCGGTAGTGAACTGTTCAGGGTATGGTGAAACTAGCTTGAACGGCAAAAAGAAACACGTGAATGTATTTCCGGTGACTACATTGCCGCCAACCTTCAGAGACATGGTAAGTATTGAAACCGTCGAAGAATAAAGTGGTCCAGAGTGACGTCACAACGTTGGCGGGAAAATGCTCTGAGCAAGTTCTGGCGTGCACGTAAGCGTTTCCTAGAGAATTACTAATTTGACTGTATTATGCGATTGTCGAGGTTTGTTTTTTATCATACTTGTTATTTACAATGATGTTTTTCTCGTTTTGTATAGATTTTGCTGCACGTCTTGTTCATACAATTGATTTCACGAAGCGCTATTCTATTAGACACCTATATCACTACCTTGTCATTTTAAAAATGATTCAAATATTATATCCTTAGTGATGATACCAAGGTGCTACATTATAATAAAACTTTGGGAGAAATATTGCCTACATTGAACGTTAGTAATCGTTCAGGAAAAAAACTTTAGAGTGCTTGTAAACGCAGTCCCAAACATGTTCGTAATTATCAACTAATAGAGGAAGTTTTGACACTTTTCCTAACCAAATTTTTAATGTAATTTAGGTATCAATTTTTCAATACAATAATAATTATAATAAGTACATGGTTACTTGTATGTAAAATACAAGTAAATATTACATTTTTATTAGTATATTTTTAAACTAGCGGACCCCGGCAGAAGTTGTTCTCTTTATCTTCCCACCTCTGTCCCTGCAAAAATGTAATAGTATGTTCAAAAAATCTCATCCGGTAGATTAAGGCGTGAGAAACGTTTTTTATGCCATTGGCTTCAACGTTTTAGTTTTTATTGTTCTAAAACGCTTCCTGTAGGAATTATTTAACGATATGGATTCAAAAAATCATGCTGAGTGTGTTATGGGTTGCATTTGACATTAATATTAAGTTTTGTTATATAGCGCAATCTAGTGATTTTTTAGGATATTTTAATAGTTATTCTGCCATTCGAGTCGGAAATGAATCCAACAAATCAGATATAATTAAAATTGGTTCAGCCTTTCTTGAATTATAAATGAACTGACTCGACTTTGTATATAGATAGATAACATATATAAAGAAAATAAAAATTCAATAAAGGTACAAAAATTAAGTTTTTATATGGCGTGTCAGCAAGAAATTTGCTTTATTGAAGCTAATATGTATTTTGCTGTATGGGTTGCAGTCAGGTTGATTCTCTTCAGTGAAGCACCTTGTGATATGCGATATTTTTCGTTTTGTTATCACGTTAAAGAACAAATAAAGCGGGCGGAATATTCGGAATCTTTAGGGATATCGCTGTAAAACAAAAACTAACTTTGTCCATGGGTGGGGTTTGTAATGTGTTTAAATGTCAGCTTATAGAATAAGTATTTTTTACGTTAAATCGGTTCTAACAGACAGATAAAATTTGACAATACATTTTACTCATAATACCGAGTAACGTGTAGTGTGTCTCCGTCCGTTCGTTCGTCACTCACGTTAGCGCACTTCCGATAGATATACTATTTTCGAGCGGATGCTCCCACAGGAGTCCCAGACTACCCTCGCTGAAAAATGGCGCCGTCCACCCGTCGTATTTTCGTTATATCAGCGCTATTACGACTTGGTTGATCTCATGCAGCAATCGACCCTCGCTGTCGTTTCCCAGCTCAGCATTAGTTCATATTACTACGTTCCCCAGCTCGTCCTGTCGTGCTCGACGCCACCCCGAGCGACGGCCAGCAGCAATGAAGCTGGTGTGGATCGCAGTTTGAATGGAAATTCAATGAAAATTAAATTGAAAACCAGCAAAAATATAATAGAATGTTCAAGAAGATCTCATCCTATAGATTACGGTGTCAGAAACGTTTCTTTGGGACCTTCGGCCTAAAAAAAATAGTTTATAATGCCATAGAACGCTTCATTTGTGAGTTATTTAAAAAACCGTGCCGTGTGTTGCGTGTTGCATTCGATATGAGTATTGCGTTTTTTTCTTTTCTTATGAATTTTCCCGATATTTTAATAGTTAGTTTGCTATTCTGGACGGAGATGAATCCAACTAACCATAGATAATTAAAATTGGTCCAGACGTTCTTAAGTTATAAATAGTTTAACTAACACTTTTTTATATATACAGGATCTTTAGCTTAACTCGCGAACCATGTCTGGAAACACCACCTCCTGTTTTGGCAATGTGTGAAATACCGCATCCCTTTCACACCTTAGCGGGCAGCAAGATTGCATTTTTAAACCTCTGCGTCACTGGAAATCGAACCAGTTTGAGCGGGCCCCGCAATTCCGTCGGATTTGGCGGGAGACTTACATCGCATGGTAATCGATCATTCCGCCATGCTAAAGAAATGTTTCAGGCATAAGTTATCATAAAAAATTCAAGACGACAAATACCAGAATTGAAGTTGTACACAAATTATACAGAGTTTTTGCACGTCATAACGGACAGCACTATTGATTTTCCGTACATGCGCAGTTCAAGTTTCGCATCAAGCCCAGAAGATCGATAAAGCTTTGCGCAATGGTGTGCCAAAACTCTTCTAATATCTTAATGCAGGTAAAAATGGACTTAAAAAACTCATTCTTGAAGGGATTATTAACTTTTCACGAGTTTAAAAAATTTAATTATTTTTTCGAGAGAGAGGATGAAAAAAAAAAAAAGAGAGAGAGAGAAAATAGTCCTTACTTGCAAAGCTCCTTAACAGATTCATCGCATTTTTGTTACATTAAACCCACAGTGATCATTTAAATACGTTTTTAAATATAAAAAATATTATTTTTGTGACAGATTATAAGATGCAGAGGAGTTGAATTCAATTTTCACAATAAGTGTTATGAAGGGACATTTCTTCCTCACGGGAATCAAATCATTAATTTTCAAAGAAAACTTTGAAAGGGATGTTGATTTAATTTTTTTGAAGAATTGTAATAGCAAATAAAACAACGGCTCCTATGGAATAGTAAGTTTTATTAACATACCCAAATTACATATTAAAATATAGTTTTCTTAGTTTATAGATGAATGATCATATTTATAAATACATCATATTTAGGATCAAAAATGTTCAGGGGATAATTGTCCCTCTGATTTTACCTCTAAACCCAAAATTCTCACTACTCTGGTGAAACTGATAATAAATTAATGTGAAAATTTACAGAAAATTCTTAAAATCAAATAGGTTTATTAACAAAATATTTATGACAGTATTAACAATGAAATTATATCTTGATGTTTAAAAATTATTACAAGTTTTAGAACATATTTCTACAAATGGGGCAAGTTGATTTATTGCTAGTGCTGAACCATTTGTACTGAAAAAGAAAACAGAACAGTGAATTATGAATCGAAATACATCAAACATTATACATAATGTGAAATATACACTAGTGGTGCGAAACAGCACATACTTTTTCGCCTTTCGTAATAATTATGTAATAGTGTTTATACCATAATATCTCTGAATTAACACAACTAACTGATTTTTGGAAAACTCATTACAAATCATAGAACGTTTGGTGCAAAACTAAATATTTTTAAGCAAATATCAACACAAATTTGACAGTTATAACTATTTTCATACACATAAATAGTGTCCATAACATGTAACAATAGCAATTAGATGTAATTCACAGAAATTAGCTCTTGAGTCATTGTTGCATTCCAATCTGATATTCCCTGAAGGCTAGCAAATTTTATTTCATATATTTCAAATGGGTTTTAAATAATTTCTAAAAGATTAATTTGCAAATGTTTAACAAAAGCTCAAATGTAAGAAACAAACAAAGAAATATGAAATAATACACAAATTCTAACTGATGGAGCATCCAATTGCCTGGAATTACGTCCAGGAAGCCTAGTAAATTCGAAGCGAGTGATTATGTTTGTCACCCGATTACCCAAAAAATACTAATATTTTCAAAAAATTGAACACAAAATTATTTAAAGATCTGTTTTTGATGAACACATTTCATTAAGAAAAAATGTATCTTCACAATTGTAGTTGTAGGAAGACACCAACAAATTTGTAATTGTTATATACATTTGCGAAAAATCAAGCATTTTAACGAACTTGAGAGCTGCAACATTCTCTTAAGTGTTCTTTATGCTATCTAAAGTCTAAATTTAATCTATAAATTTTGTGCCTTTTTAAGAAAAGTGGTAAAGAAAATAAAAATTGCCTATTTGCCCCAAAATTTTACAAAATATAGTCATGTTTTTGAAAAATTGAACATGACATTATTTTTAGATCAACTTTTTCTGAACACAATTGAACATTAAGAAAAATATGTTCATCTTCATAATTGCAGTTGTAGGAAGACACCGAAAAAATTTGAATTTATTCAATTTTAAAAAAATCAAGGTTTCCAACAAACATGATACCTTCACAATTCTCTTAAATGTCCTGCACACTATCCAACAACAAACTTTCATTACAAGCGATGGAGCCATTTTTGGGGGAAAAAAAAGGTATAAACAGAATTAAAAATTTGCCTACATTTCATGCAAAATTACGCAAAACATTTTCAAAATTTTGAAAAATTCTACACAACCTTATTTCAAAATCTATCTTCAAGGAACAGGTTTCGTTGAGATAAAAAATCTCTATCTTCATAATTGAAGTTGAAGGAAGAATCAAAAAAAATTTTGAATTTATGCAATTTTCGAAAAAACTTGTTTTTTAACTATAATGAAACCTGCACCATTTTGTTACACTCCACCATACTATCCAACAACAAAATTTAATAAAAATGATGCAGTAATTTGTTTGAAAATGTCCCTGGAATTAAAATATTGGTTTTAAATACTAGGGGCTGGAACATCAGTCAGATCGATCAGGGATTTTGGAGAAAATTGGCTGAACAGTTCAGGTGCCAGCATAATTCACAGAAAGATGGATAGACAGATGTTTTACTGGCAATTGATTTTTCGGTATCCAAAAAAACCATGGATTCTGGCTACATCACATGACAGAGGACTTTTTTTCTAAAGTTAGCAACTGAATTTATCCACCCTTTCATTACTAAGACCCTGTAATAAGTTTTTCTTCCAAAAAATCACAGATTTTTCATGCAGCATTACATAACTGTCTGTCTACTGCGAAAGCGGTAGTGAGAAAGTAAAATTGGATTAAAATGCATGTGAATAATTGTGTTAGAAAAAGGAGGAACAGATGCAAAAATTTTAAAAGTAAAGCTGAACTCATAAAAATCATTGAAAAATCAAATCTAGACAAAAAATTAAACATAAAGAATAGTTTTATAATAAGCTAATGCTTTACCAAACATGGAGAATGGAATTTCTTCTTGCAGGTTTTACAACAAAGCTTTGGTATCTGGAAATTTGTACCATGAAGGACAGAAAAGCAAATATAGCATTCTTCCACGCCCTCAAAACGTTTATCCAAGTTGCTTTTCCATAAAACTAATCCATCCCAAAGAGAACCATTCTGAAAAAGGAAAGAAAAAATCAATTGGTAGTTCAAATGGAAAATTATATACAAAATCAGCAACTTAATTTTACTTAAAACTTAAGAAATAAAACCAGCGTATTCAGACACTAATTTCCATTAATTGCTTTCCCTATCATCATCATCATCAATCATATATTTAAATTACTATAAAAACTATATATTATTACAAAATGTGACAAAAATCATCCACTCAATAGCCACGAGAAAATTGATATTGATAAGGAATTATTTTTTGCCTTTCCAGTTTTACCCAACTAATTTCTTATTTGATATATTGCACTCTATATTAAACCTGATTTTATATTCTTCCAAAATTATAAAGTACATAAATATTCTATTTATATACATTATATTATATTTATATTCATTTTTTTCGATAAATACCATCTGAAATTTTTTTTAGAATATTATTTTAATTTCAAATTGTACATGGAATAAACATACAATATTTATTACAAACCTGATGAGTTAAAAATATACTCAATTGTTTCACCCAATAACGCCAATGACTTGTTCCAACCAAGGAAGATGTGTGAGTGTCAACTTGAATAGTGGCTAAAGGGTATTCTTCCGGAAGAGTTATAATGAGCTCCATTTGTGATTCATCCACAGAATAAACTGCTACAACTTGACGAGCTTTACTGTGAACTTTGACCTAGAGCACAGTAGGTTTGTAAGAATACATGTATTAATGATGCAAAGCAACTTTTAATAATCAATACTTTGAAAGTGAATAAAATCATAATAGAGTCAGTACTGTCATCAAGCAATGCATGTTGTTATACACGCCAAAATTATATATGAACAAGTAGAAAATTCTTGCATCACAAAGCAAGCATTGCTCTTGATTTTAATGAATCAGCGCATTCAATTTAACGTCAAGGATTCAGAAAGAAAATCAAATGAATATTTCTAATCCAACTGAAATTAATATTCGTGAGTCTTTAAAACATATATATTGAATTTGAAATACTATTTGCATTTTTTCAAAAATTCTTATTTGATATCTGAAAAAGAAAAAAGAAAAATACGCACCATAAAATGAAACAAAAACTTACCTCCATATTTTTCCATTTTGTATTCTGATTTTGAATTGCTTGTAAATCTCTTGTACAAAGTAATGGGGTTACATATTGCACTGTAGTTTTTAAGACAATTGCACTTGCTTTAGCCCTCGTATCACTCCACCACTGGCGGACAAGAGCAGGTAATCTGCTTACTGCCCAACAATATATCTGTGACCCGGTTACGGTTTTGTTAGAATAAAGACAAGAAATAATATTTACATTAAAACGAATTAATACAACTTGAAAACAAATATGACCAATCAGACCTACACACAAACATTTAATCATAAACAAAATTCACAACACTAGCAACATATCAAATCTGAATCATTTGATCCTTTGACAAATCAATTTGTAATATTTACAGCTGGCAGACAACAAATCTGAATTCAGTGTAACAAATGCAGTGTATAACATGATGGATAAAGCATGTTATCAAGAATTTATATTAATGATTTAATTAATTAAACATTTTGGCTAGAAAAATTTTTGGAAATACATGACAATACTACAATGAATTTATGCTAAACGTGTACCTATCTGGTGAAAATAAAAAACAAAATTAAAGAGAACAAAAATTCTTAATCAGAGTCACTTTAAAAAATGGCTTCTGTGAAAGGGTATACTCTAAATTTTCAAACCCTATTTTAAGCATGAGCCAAATTATGTGTTTCATTTAAATCATCCATGTGATGTGAGTGCATGTGTATGTGGAGTGTGTGTGCACTAGGTGTGTGTGTGTGTGTGTGTGTGTGTGTGTGTGATGGGGTGTGGTGTGGTGTGGGTGCGTGGGGTGTATGGTGAGGTGTGTGTATACAATCATAGAAAAGAAATGATTACTAAGTACTTAAATAATTACCCAACACGCCATGTGTTGAAGCTGTTGGCTCGTGCATTCAGTGCCCAAACTTAATTGAGGAGCTTCTCCAAACATATTTGCTAACGCTGTTGTTTTTGCTTTAGGCTGTGTTTCCAGGACTTCAGACGGCATTAAAATGAATAAGTTGTTTAGAAGACTTGGTAAGAATCCTTCATTTCTGAAAAAGTTAAAAAGCAAATTCTGAACATTGCCTACTGAAAAATTATACATACATACATTTGTTTGTTTACAGTTGAAATCAGTGTTCAAAATTGTTTCATGTATGAACAAATTTGACTTCGGCAAGAATAGGAGACACTGCATAAAAATACCAGTATTTTTGAAAAATACACCCATGAAGCATCAAAAGGAGTATTAGGAGACATAGAAAAATGTGAAAGCAGAACCAGAGATCAAGTAGCAGAACATATAGTCAAAGAGAAGAAAATGTCATATTTGATTGTCTGATTAATAATTTTGTGTTTGTGAGTGTGTCTAGGCAGCTATGGAGGTGGATTTTCATGAAATATCTTTTTTCTTTTCACATTAGAACAATGCTGTTTAGTCATTTTATGTTATGAC
Organism: Gryllus longicercus; assembly: GCA_038098605.1. Classification (NCBI taxonomy): domain Eukaryota; kingdom Metazoa; phylum Arthropoda; class Insecta; order Orthoptera; family Gryllidae; genus Gryllus; species Gryllus longicercus. Next base: position 564,541 of record JAZDUA010000581.1, on the reverse strand, counting down.
AAAATGAAGAGACCCAACGTCATAAGCCCTTTTTTGCATTTTTCATCAATTTCGACTAGAAAATCATTTTTACCTTTTTAGATAATTTTTAATTCATTTTTCGCTGATTTCATTGATTTTAATATAATTTTAATAGTACTTTCTTTAAACCATACTTACAAGGTACAACAAACCAATAAGCTCATTGTTCTATTATTGCTGCCATAGTTTTCTAAATTTATCACCCGAGCATATTACTGAATCCACAGATACCTGTAATATAACTTGTTTTAATTTACCAAATGTGTGTTGTTAAATTCAGTAAATTGCCGGGGCTTAAACAACAAGGAAGAGTACAGACTTTTTGGAAAAGTACAGACATCTTTTATGTTCTCCAAATTTTTCATGAAAGAGATTCTCATGCCTGTGTTACCGTGTTATGACAAAACAAAACAAAGATTACATACCTCAATAATGTTGCATACTGATACCGCAACTCTGAATTTGCCAGGTCACATGCATGTAATACAAGATTCCACAGCAATAAATAAGCAGCTGTATAATAATATGAGTCAGTATGTGGCTGTATGATACAACTATCTCCAATTGAGAACTCGGTAAGCATGGTGTCCACCACAGTCTGTGTGTCTTGCAGGGCATTAAGAAGAGGATAAATTTCGAACTGTTCTGGTGTACTTTCTTCCATGTCCTGATTATTACTCAGACCATTGGCATCATTAGTAATAAGATAGATCAGATTTCTGAAAAATTTGAAACATACAAAATTCATGATACAAGCATAATTAAAATGGTACCAAGTGCAACAATTTATTTTACAAAATGGTGTCATATTCTGAATTGTTTGTTCTTCTCTGAACCTTGGTTTTTTTTACTTAATTATCACAAACTTATTAGATAATAATTTTTTCTGAAAACTATTAGAGAATAATAGTTTTTTCCCATATTTGTGTAAATTAATCTACAAGGTTCTTTTACTGATGGCCAGATCCTGAGTATGTTCAGTATCATTACCATAATTTTCTATACAAATATTTTGTAAACATGATTTTCAGCAAGTATGTTTATATATAGTGCACCACGAAAGTCTCTCCTCGCTGAGCTGAGTCAGGGCCTCCTATTAAAAATTGCATTAATGTTGGTAGCAATCAGATAATTGGGAAACAAGTGAAAGGGGACAATGCTTCCACAATCTGTAATAATTGTGGTGAGTACAGGATTTACGTTATCTTTTGTTACAAGCTGCAGCTCGTGCTGCCAACATAATTTCTGTTTCTAGCACACTCATCAGCAAAGAGTAACTGTGGAGAGATTTTCCTGATATGCTATGCCATATATTACATATATAAAAATAAAATATCTGCAACATACTTTACATCTAAAATTAACCTGACCCACTCCTTTTAAATCGGATAAATGAAATCTGAATGGATATTGAAAATAATAATATTTCAAATTCATCATTTGAGCTACTAACTTTTTGAAGATGTGATATGCTGTCAGCTGGAGTGATGACACTGGAGAATGTAATAACTTGCAACAAGCCGTCAAAATCGTTCTTTCCAATTTCTTGGAAGTATCCTCAACAGCAACACTTTCTTCATTTACGTTGATCATTAGAGAGCAATATTTTTGTAAGAAGAGGTGCCCAAGGAAAGAAGGCTTTGTTTTATCTGGGTATCCTATATAATAACAATTGAGAAACAAAATTATTGTCAGAATATGAATACTAGATAAAGCACAAAACCTCTTATAATTTTTTTAATAGATCATTCAGAAACACTTTCAGTTGGTTCAGATAAATTTTAGAGAAATTAAGTTGGTAAAGCATTTACATCAAATATAAGAAATTTTTGAATTAAGAAAATCCACAACACTCTGCTGTGCAATCTCTCTGGAGGAATATCAGTTTTGGAGAAACTCCTCTGAACAGATTAGCTGCTAACATTGATCACAATTGCTGTAAATCAATTTTTTAGTATCAAGGTCCAACAAAACATGGATTCTGACTACCAGAACATGTTAGATGAAGCAAATTACTACATATAGGAACAACTTTTTCACTTTTTCATTGCCAGGGATCGGCAATAAGTGTTTTGCTGTGGAAAAAGCGCATGCTTTGAGAATTTTAAATGTAAAGAACATAAATATTTTATTTGACACAAAATTTTTATTATTATGAATTATTAGAAATTAACACAGTTAAAAAGAAAAAAGCAGTAAAATAACAAGTTATGACAGTAACAAGCAACTGTAAATCCCAAACAACACACAAAAATTTGATGTAAAGTACCCCAAAAATTAACAAATGTTCACAATCAACAACCAAAATCACAGAGCTTCAAGTGCAGTGAAATTAACAGGGGTTTATCCAGATTGGAAAAAAATTCTATGCATAGTTTAGGCTAGAGTTGTTCACAGACAACAGTCAGATGGCCGGTTTAAAAAAAAAGCTTTTGTGGCATCTAGGGTCTCCAAAACCTGTATTTCCCTTAAAATATCGAAATTGATTTTCTGCAGCATTACATAACTTTTTCTTTACTACATATATTACTCCATATACACGTACATATACAAGAAAGTAAAAAGAACTACTGAGCAATTGCTAATAGGACATACATTTGTAATTATAAATGTAAAGAAGTTTCAAATTTGAAACAATAAGTCAACAAGTTGACAGAAGACTCCATAATAAAACTTACCAGATGCAGAAACAAAAATATTGGTGAGTATGATATGAACTTCTTCTCCAAAAACATTTTTCCACTCATTTACATAATCTTCAAAATTAGCCACTTCACTGTCTTCTTTTTTCTTGACATTCTGGCAAAATTGTGTTATGGCATTTAGTAGGTCAAATGTAGCAAAACTGAATACAAAGACATTACGCAATTTTTCACATTCTAAACTTTGGACATTTAAAATATTATCCATTTCTTCTGAAAAATAAAACTTCTGAATATGTTTCAAATTTTGTGCATAATATGCTGCAGAAACGATAATAAAATCCCAAATATGTTGCTCCATTATATGTGGGTATTTCTTAACACAGGCAGAGAGAAAATATATTTTCTCAACTAATTTTTCCACATTAGTAAAAGGTTGTGTTGAAATATCACTGTAAAGAAAATTTGTTATTAATATCTAACACTCATATTTCTGTACAAAAAAGGAATCGCAAAAGGCACAAATGTAAAAGAAAAAGGGGAAAAATAACTATAGGTGCTACAAAATGTATTCAATCAGACTTTTTTACACTAGTTAGTTCCCATTTCTTTAGTCTACTTTCTTAGTTTACATTTTTCTTACATCCTGTTCCAGGTTGTCATCTGTTGACACATAAGAGACCTACCAAGTTCATTAGGCCATTTTTTGAGAAAATTTTGAAAATATTATTGGGAGTTTCGAGTAAAGTACAAAAACATAGAATCTATTTCAAATTGAAGATATCACATCTAAAATTAATGACTTTTGCAAGAAGTTTGATAAAAAAAAAAGAGAAAATTTACTCAAGTGGCTAGAACAACTGTAACATCCTCTTGAAAGAAAAGCAAAAAGCACGTTGCAAGAGAATTACAGAATTGTATCAGCATTACTAATCAGAAGCAAAGCAGTGTTTGGAAAAGACTGTTGCCTTACATAAAACCTGGATGTAACATTTTGAGCCCCAACATAAATCTGTTTTAAAGGGAAACATTCAGTTACCATGGATAAAAAAATCTGGTCAATAGTAGAGAGCAAAATTGAAGATTACATGGCAGAAATGGAGTCATTGCAATATAATACTGCCCTAGAATTCATTTGTACAAAAAATATACCCAAAAGGTTTTTGCCCAAAAAATCTTCAAAGAAGGCCTGTCATTTGCAGCAGGTGTTGTCATTTGCACAATTACGCACAACATGTTGTCACATCAGGAAATGAAATATTCTAGAACTATGGATGGAAATTCTTTGTTGCTCTTTATAGTTCTGATTTGGTCCACCAGACTTTAATTTGTTCCCTAAACTAGAGCAATCACTTTGTGGAAAACAGTTTGATACCAATATTTAACTTTCCAATGAGGTGATTGGAGTAATCAGATAGGTCCCCAACAAAAAGTTAAGAGTGTACAAAACAAATTATGTTAAAATATTGGGGAGCTATCAAAAGGGAGAATGAAGATTACATTGGCTCGTACAGATATTTTTGATAAATAAATAATTTTTGTATCTCCATTGTATAGTGATGTATTTTTGAAATGACCTCTGTATGCCTCACCGAGATTATAAAATAAATAAATATATACACAGGAACAAACCAGTCATAAAGAAGTTCCTTGCGATCAGTGTCACGCCATTTGGTTATGAAGCTTAAAATCGATGGCAAAATTGTTTTGCCAGGGACACCCTTCATATATTTAAGCCAGTATGTTATTTCAACAATACCAGGAGAACACCCAAGATTTTCAACTGGGATTTCCATTGAAACTTCAAGGGCCTTCTTGAACAGAATCTGAAAATAATACACTACATCAGGACCAGTTGGGTTGTATGTTCAAGTAATGAAAAAGACAATACAAATTCAATGAAGTATTACATATTACTAAAAGTGTGAGTTCAATAATCAGAATGGTGAATAACATAATTCTCAAGATGACCATGTCTTTAGGAGTACATAAGGGGTGTACATTAGGTAATTGCTAGTAAGGAAGTCTTTTCAAAATTTAAATATTGTTGGATTCTAATTTTATTTTTGAGAAATAGAAATAGTGGAACATTTTATTAAGGAAACAATTTCTACAATTAAAGGACTGCTTTTAACATTAATATTAACACTACTTAAATCTTACTGTACATCACATAATCCTCTGCTTCACAGCCCATGAATACAAACACATACATTAACAAAACTTCTAGGAGACAAACCTTAGCAGAATATCCTGAATAATTGCCACATGAGAGAGTCTTATGAATTGTCAGCCATTCATCTTTTTCACTGAGAAGGTATGCCGTTTGCACCCAAAGACCCCCAAGATGACTGGCTCTGAAATAAAAAAAATATTTTAAGTGCAAAAAAATGTATTAATTTCCATCTTTAAGACAGTTCTAAAGAGAACACTTTTGCTTTGTTCTTGTCATTCATATATTTCATGTGCATGTACTAAAAATATTTGTGATTATCTGAATCTACCATTAGGTTGCTTGTAATATGCACCTCAGAGTGAGAAACATAATTCTTGCACAATATAGCAAAAGCTATGCATTCCAATGAAGATATTAGGAACACAAAGTGTACTTACTTTTCTAAAGCTGATTCTTTGATGCTACTAATTTTTCCACTTTTACTTAATTTAGACTTTATGTTAACAAATGTATTTTGCAAATCATTAATGAACATTTTTGTTTTATTGTAAAACGACATCTGAAACACAGCACAAAAATTAACAATTCTACCATCCATTCTAATAATCCCATTCCTAAATTTTAGCAAATTCAAACGAAATTTGGTTAATGGAAAACTTTCAAACAGTACACGTTTTCTTTTCTTTAACCAAAAGTTGAAATGATTGAAGGCAAGTTCTCATGAATATGGAGGTGTAGATAAAAAGGAGCTAATTAACACTGTTGTCTCCACAAGCCTGTATTATTTTAATGTGCAATGAAAAGGAGTTCAACAGTACTTCTTAAACCACAGCTACATTTATAGTATGTCTCCTAAAAACATAATGATACATATTTCATATGAATATTTTATTACTATCATAAAAGCACTGTTGTCACTTCCACAATATAATTTACATTAAAAAATGACTAAGTGGAACTAATAATAAAAGATTAATTGCATTCCACTGTTCATTGTATGCAATTGACATACTTACGTTTTTGAAGAAGATACTGTACATTTCACACAAAGATACTGCAAGTGCTAGCTGTAATATTCTTTGTGAAACAAAGTCAAATAGTTCGACCTTGTCAAATATTGGTTTATGAACAATTGATTTGCAATCATTTACAAAAGGTAACATTTCTTTCACTTCGTTCTGTGACTCTGCCTGATTGTTTAAAGACATTATATTGCTTTCAACATCAAAATGAGGGTCAACTGAAGAATTTTCTTTTTCTTCAATGAGAGTACATTCAGATGCTACAATTTTTGTTATAATCTTTGATGTGAAAAGAGACAATAACACATACTGAAATATTGTTTCGGAAGTTAGCAAATGTTCAACTTTCAAATTGCAAACAGGTGCACCAAGAACCATGAGAATGTTTTCACAATGTACTGTCAAACTATGTTCCATAAGTTCGAAAGTAGAAAGAACACCATTTGTAAATAAGGAAAACACTTCAACATCATCTGACTCGGCAGCATTGAGTAACTTCAAAGATATTTCCACTGTGTGGTCTATATCCTCAATCAACAAGATGTCACTGAAACAGACAATTTCCCAATAAACAATCTGTTCAAGCATAAAAAAATATAATTACAATAATTGCACTAACCTGCACAATAGATTCTTCCTAACAATACCAGAGAGTTCTGTAACTAACAAAGCAACATCTGTTGCTTTTATTCTTGATAAAATATTTACTCCACTTTGCCACCCATTGCATAAAAGGTCTTTAACACTGCCACTTGTATTTTCTTTATCACAACACAAACGAAACAGGACAACAACTAGTTTATAAATACTTTTTGCCAAATCTTCTACTTGAATGAGAGATTGTAAATCTTCTATTTTTGACAAAGAAACTTGGAAACTTTTTAAAAATTGTGCTGCAAATATTGCCATCTCTGAATTGCAGGATGCATTACAAAGTTCATACATAACTGATGAAATCGTGCCCATATCCACAAGAAAATCTGAAACAATGGTATTATTTACTGTATTAAAAGCTTTCTAAAGATCTTTATTGGGACCATTGTTATTCCTATTGTTTTTGTACAACATCATCACAGAATAAACGAGTCTCTTATGCAGATTGATTAGTGGCAATAAAAACGGAATATTGTTAAAAGAAAATACGACAGATACAATGTTTACACTTACATTAAAAGAAAATATGACAGATGCATTACATTCCCAGATATCTAAGCTATAACATCTTCATAAACAAAACCTATGCCTTGACCAGAAGAGAGAAGTAAGAAAAATAAGATGGATGTGTTGTCCTAATTGGGGCAACCAGATTTATTGCTACAGACTGTTGGTGTCAAATTCATAAGTGGAATTGTCATTATAATACCAAGGGCAAGTTAACTACCCCAGAAGGTTTTGCAGTAAAATTCTCAATTAATAAATTAACAAACATCTATTCTGAATGAAATGTTTCATTGGTATTTAATAGATTCCCTAAGTACAGTAAGAAATTAAATGAAATCAATTTCTGAAAATAACTCCATAATTACCTAGTGGATATCTGAACACACAAATAAAGTGAAACATGATAAATAGGCTTCAAGTGTCAAAAGGTTTAAGTATAAAAAAATTAAATTAAAAATAAAGAGTAAAAATACTTAAGTATGAAAATGAGATACAAGGAAATTACCAACATATCATTTTCACTGAAGCTTGCCCTACACACCTACATGTAATTCCCATAAACTCTAATTCACTCCCCCCCCCCCCCGTCTTTTTTTACATTTTCCAAAAATATGCAGAGATCATTTCAATGAACAAATTGCCTTAAATGTGTTGTGATGATGTTGAAAACAATACATTCAGAATTATTTCATTTTCTTTATTTTAGAGAATCCCAGAATTTAATTTGAGAAAACCAAAGCAAAAAGTAAATTAAATTAAAAATTAGAAAAATTTGAAGATATTATTGTTGGAAAAATCTATAGATCATGCTATGCATTAGGTACACCTCAAAAATTGAAGAACAATTATCTGCAAATTTTTACAAATCTAATATTTTATTACAATTTAAGGGTTACACTAACCTCCATTCGATGCACTTACTGTACATTCCATCAACACTTCTTTTATATTAGATGAATAATTTGCAGAGCATAATTCTTGAGATAACTTTATAAGTTGATCATTAACAAACGAAGCTCTTAACCACTGCAAAATATACGGTTTTACTTTTTCCTTTTGTGCAACACGGAATATACACACAAGGACATCTGGTTCCTGAAAATTGAAATTCAGAAAAGTAGGTGAAGACTAGAAACTGGAAAAAATCTTATTAACAGGCACATACCAACGACTGGGGGAGGGTCAATGTCGGAACTTACAGTCCCTAGCTATATTAATGTAACCACTCTTCTTTTTATATAGTTCACCTTTCTGTAAGTTCCCTGTAAAGGGGTTCAAGTTCTACTAATGCCTTTATTTTTTCGTTTGAGTGAGGTTCTTTGGCCTCTTTACCGCAAAACAAACAACAAATTTAGGCAAAGATTATGTTATACAAAAGTATATTAAAAAAACAAAACAAAATTGAATTATGAAACAAAAAATTAAGAAAATCTAAGTTAAAACAATAAATTAGTCAGTGAAGCTTTGTTTTAACATTGCCTTTCCATGTTACAAAACTCAAAAATATTGAATTAACAATAAGTTGTGAAGACTGTAAAAATATTTCATGTATCTATAACACAATTATATTCCTGATCTTATTCTTGGCATCTACTGGGAATTTGCAAAGTCAATTCACACCGATATTTTTGAATGGCCTGGTAATGAGAAAATCTCAAACATATGGCATTGCATCAAATGAATCTTTAACATGAAAAGGAGGTCCATCAATCTAGCCCGCCCACCATAGCAGAATCAAATCAAACAAGTACCAGAATTTTTAACTATTTTATTACTGTAAAACCAATATTTTTACTTCTCATATTCGGCCCCAATAAAGAGGTGACAGTCTAGCTTGATATCAAGCAAGCCAATCATCTTCACTTCCCTCTCCCGCAACAAAAAACTGGAGGTGAGTAGATTATACAGGCACACAAAAAAAGGTCTGACCCAAAGCCTTGACACATTTCTCTATGTATGTCAAGACGCTGAATCTGAATCTGATGTCAGAGTTGCGCCACGACCCTTCATTCCTGCCACCACTCCCTGCTGGGGGAAAAAAAACTGAAATTGTAAATTTCGTTGTGTTATTTTACGACAAAAAAAAGTAAGGTGGTGGAGCAATTCTGGCTTCCAATTCAGATTCAGCGCATTGACATACATAAAGAAACTTTTTAAAAGTCTTTGAGTCTGACAAATTTTGGCTTGTGTAGAGTATAATGCTACAAGAGACCAAAATCTAGTATTCACACGAGTTTTTCATGATAAAAAACTGGAGGGTGGTGGCACATAACATGCCGGTGGTTTGGGATCCAGCGTAGCGACATACATAAAGAAACAAGTGATGGTGGGTCTGACAACTTTTGGATTCTGTAGTGTAATGCTACTAACTAGTATACACATGTGTGTTTTGCGATTTAAAGAAGAAACTGGATGGTGTTGGCACAAATGTATCACGTTTTGGGGTCTGACAACTTCTTGTTTTTTTTTTTATATGCCTGTGTTATCATCAAAAGGGAAGTGAATGTTTAAAAAAAGTTTAAAATGTACAAAGCCGAAGATTTTTTTTATTCTTGAATTACAGAGAGTTTCAATTTTTTTTGAGAATGTCTATTCAAATCATTTAGTAACAAAATTGCATAGATTTTTTTGGGTGAAGATGAATGGTAAAAATTATTTTTGCAGTAATAAATTAGAAAAAATAGTTAAAAATTCTGGTACTAGTTTCGTTTGATTCGGCTATGGTGGGCAGGCCAGCTCAATGCACCTCGTGAAAATGAATGCTAAGATTTTGTTACACAATGTGGAGTCAAGGTGTCAGCGGGGAAGCAAGGTTCGATGCCTGGCGAATGCAAATCTGCATTTTGCAAAAGATGGAAATGAAAAAAACAACAACAAAAAACACACACATTAGATGTATGTATTTTTCATCAAACCACAGTAATCAGAGAAAGAAAATATTTTCTTAGCAAAAATGATTCCAAACTTGGAATCTTCCAGTTTACCCGCGAAACGGAAGGTCACACATGTACAAGTTCACAATTCACAACTTGATTATATGAACATTAAAGGACACTCACTTCAAATCTATTACTCATTGAAAAAATTCAGGGCAGATTGAAAATCTGGTGGCATAGAAGGAATTGTTCTCAGGTGGAGCCAGATGGAAGATTGAACTACGCAAAATAAGTGCACAAAACTTTCATAGGCACCTACAAAGGCCGCGGATGTCCCAGACCAAAATGAAAGAAAGTAAATACATGTGATGATTAGTGGTGACAAAAACCGTGATTATGATGATTTTAAGAAACAAGAAAATGAACGTTCAGGAAATAAGTCTTTACATTCTCATCAACAAGGTAATTTTCTAGTAAATGAAACAATTTGCAATTTTATTTTGACTGAATAGTAAGAATTAGTTGAAAATTTAAAAAATTTAAAAATTCTTAGGAGGCCTTTTCAAAATTAATCTTATATTTAGAGTTGACTTACATTTAGGTACATACGCTATTCCACAAGAAAATTATGTGAGCTTTCACTAATAAAATCAATGTGGCCTCCCACAGGATGCTTACAGGGGGGGGGGGGGGGGGGGGGGCATTCAATTTTGCAGGTAGTTATAAGAACATGACCAGGGACTGTAAAGTAGTTTTTTCATCTAACTTTGTTTAGATAAAGAGTAATAGTTTCACTATTTATTACTAATTAAAACCTTTCTTAATCCTAAGTGAGAGTTTCAACTTTCAATGCTTATTAGGTGTTTAGAAACAACATAATTAGTGTCATCAAGCGTTAACACTTAGTGGAAACTAGTGTTCTCTTACCCCCAAGCCTGCCCATAAACACATTGCAATCCTATTTTAGTATCTGTCAATGTAAATAACAGATACTACGAAAAAAAGGGGGGTTGACATCAGTGTCCCTATAGAAACACCCACATGTACAAATGTTCACACTATTTTTGCCTTTTTCATACTTCAAAAACTTAACACAAACTTTCAGAAAATGAAAAATATGTTTCTATATATATTTATTTATATAATTTTTTAAATTCATGAAATTTTCCATTAATTATTTTGCAATTTATTGCAATTTATTTTGCCTTTCCCCTATCCCTCACCCCCTCCCATTGGTGAGCTCAGGGAACTGAAATGGCATTGGTAAGTGACTATTAAATGATTAGCTGTTGAAACAAACATTTTTTGAAGATGAAAATGTAATTCAAACAGCAAATGTGTTAAGATAAATGAATGCATGCAATATACATAAACACGAGGTACGTTCATCAGAAATGTACATATTTTCCTCAAAACAGATAATACTTTTCATAATACTACATTTCAGTTAATTACTTACTATATAAAAATACTTCTACTTGAAAATTAGTGATCAGGGAAACATTGTGATAACCTTAAAACTGATTTTTGAAAGGCAGACGAAAAACAAAGCTTTTGAACATCCAAAACTGTCTCAGAAAGAGTTTAAACTTTCTATAATTTTCTATGCACATATTAAAGTTCTATGAAAATGTTAAAATGGCCAGGATCACAATGTTTTGTTTGTTTTTGTTTTGTTTTACCTGAACTATGCATAGGATTTTTTCCAAACCTAATAAACACCTGTCAGTTTGGCATGAGTTGAAGCTCTGAGATTTTGAAAAACGTTCATTAATTTTTGGGGGTACTTTACATACAACCCCTTTATATAAAGCCTTTGGGGCTCAAATTTTAACTTTAAATTTCTTGCAAGTATAGAGTAAAATACACTTTTAAAGGAAGTTTAGGTTGATTTTCATAAGCAACCCAGAATTTTCGAAAATTGCAAAAGTTTGAATTTTTTTCAAGGCTACTTCCTACAATGACAATTTTGAAACCAGAAATTTCCTTCACAAGAAATTTATTTTCCATAATTGGTTGTATCATTAAGGTCATGCAAATTTTTTTGATAATTTTACTAGTTTTTGCAATATATTGCGAAAATATATTTATATTATATATATTATAATTATATTATATTTTAAAATTGTTATATTATATTTATATCATATTTAAAAAAATAACAGAAACAAGAATTTCTTAAAACAAGTCTCCAAATTTTTTGTTTAAGCATTTTGGAAAGATAAGAGCTAAGTGTCCTCTTTGAGATGACATAAACGTCATTTTCCTCTATACTTTTGCTTTTTCAACAAATACAAAAATGAAATTTTTTGGCATCTCTCTCAAGTTGTTGACATTTCCAATAGCAGTGATTTGTTAACATTATTACATTTGAAAGTACATGTGCATTAAATTATGTCTTATCAAGTTTCTGGAAATCTCAAAACCTTTCTGTGAAAACAAGCTCAAAATTCCGCATTTTGCGAAAACGCTTAACTGCCATTTTCTCAAAAACGGCTCATAATTTATTCTTCCAACTTTGAACTGTTTTAGATGACATAAAATTAATTTTGCTGTAGTTTTGTTTTTTTAAAAATTACATAAATGTAATATATTTAAAATATCTCTCATTCCCTCAATATGAATATTTCCAGAGATTTGTAAACATTTTTGCATTTGTATGTTGAGTTGCTTCAAATGAAGATTTTAAAACTAATGTTTTCTGTGAAAAAGAACTTAAAATTTTGCATCCACAGTGTCATTAAACATCATTTTCTTAAAAAGATTCCAAATTTTTTGGTTTTACTTTTCTATAATATTCTTTAAGTAATATATCTGTTCTACCATTAGGAAACTAAATAATTGACAAAAAAAAATAAATAAATAAATAAATAAAAAATAAAAAGTGATTTGATTGTCGATAGATGACACCTGGCAAGAAAATGTGGCAACTTCAAATAACTAGCCCAAACTAAAGAAAATAGACAACTAACACAAAAAAGGTCTGTGCCTTTCTGAAGCACCACTAGTTTTCTGAGAAATTGAATGTTGTTAGTTTTTGATAAGTAAAATGAGAATTATTATTACCCCAACCCCATCTATTATATTGTAAAACAACTCTGAAATCACAAATAAAGTTGAACTTAAAGAAAAAATACAGAAATAAAGGCTTTGATCAAGTTGACAAACTGAGAAACATTAATGAAAAATTGTGAGAAAGAGAATATCAGTTACATGAAAAATAATTTTACCTGACACATAGTATTCAGTATTTCTTCTCGTTCTGCAGGTTCCAAATGTTGTATCATAGAGCATGCCAATTCTACTACAATTTCATTATTTTGGCCAGAAGTTACAAAACATTTCTTTGACAATGTTTTAAAGAGATCAGAAACATTGCAATTCAATACTAAATGTTCGATTAGCTCATGACTGTTATGCTCAGACAATAACTTAGCAAGTGGAATTACACAACAAAGATCATTCTGTTCATTAATTCTTTTTAGGTACATCAAACTCAGAGACATAACAAATTTATTTAGATGTTTACTGAATGATTCACTTTCAAGTAGTTCTTCACCATCAAATTTCTTTTCAGATACACTGGTCACACAAGTATCTTCTTCTGTACTAAATCGCACTTTATGAACATTTTTGTTCCTAAATTTATTTGGATTCTTCAAATTTGAACAAAATTGCACCTCTTGATTTAAAATATAAACCTTTGCAGAATCATTTTCAGCTTGTAGTAAAACTTTCTGGAATATTTGTAAGGAAGAATCCCAAAAGCATTTACACACAGTTTCGTACTGAGACATACATTTTTCACTACACCAGTAATGAAGAAGACGGGAAACATGTTCATATATTCCCTTAGAAAGTACTCTCAAACTGCTTTCAGTCAAAGTCATTTCCATAACTGGCATCAACTGCAAAAGTAAATAATTTTTACAAATAAGAACATTTAAGGAAATAATTAGTTCCATGTATTATTATCATCAGTTTTAAGAAGGTCTATATAAATTATTCTCACATCAATCATAAACAACACTTACATGTTCCAACACAAGTTTTGAGTCTTCAATGCCACATTTTACCACGAAGCGGATGCACTCCATATAACACTGGGCTGCAGCATCACTTTCCGATTTACTGTTTTGGATAGATTTTTTCTCAAAACTGCAAAACAAGTACATAAATGATTTATACTAACATTTTAATTAATTTTCAGTTGTTGGAGGCACACTTCTTCTGGATGGTTTACAATTTTTTGGACAATCCAAAACTGAACAAAAGTAAATGAATATGGAAACATGGCTACTTAACATGCACCTCAAAATAAAAATCATATATTTGATATTAAGAGTACAATTTAAACATAGCTGAACATTCATTTAGGATAATATTGCAGGGAAGTTGACTTTTCTGATAAAAATATTGGGAAAGGTTCACAAATTAGTTCTGTATTTGAAAATAAAGATAAACAAATAAGGAAATTGGGATTTCAATTTAAAATAATCTTGTTTTAACATTTAGGAATGCAAGTTTAGGACAAGACAATCTTCCTGCACACTCAAGTTTTCAAGTCACCTCCTGTTCCTCAATTCACAAACCAGTTTGAATGGATGGCAAACATGACAAAAATTTCTAGTGAAATGAAATTTTGAACTGTTAAAATAGTTTACATGAAATATCTGTGAGACAATGTGAACACATTGCCAGTCACACAATGCATGATCATGAAGAAAAAGTAAAATGAAAATTAGTAGGGGCTAGGAAAAAGAAAATTACTAGAGAATAAAATCACAACAATCATTAAATTAGTATTATGAAAATTTAGAGCAATAAAATTAAGTAAAACATACATAACTGAACAGTAAAAAGTTATTTTTACCAGGAAAGAACTAACATTTGATATTAGTGTCTCAGATTAGTTCATTGCTGTGCACAAATGTCCCTACACATCTTTGATTTCTGTATATTTCTAAAATACAAGAAATGGCCACCAAAACTTTTAAGAAACACTGAAGTAGCAACAGTGAATTATACTGTTCTACAAAAAAAATAAAAAATCTTTTTTCTGAGAGAAACAGACATGATTCATATGGAAATCTGTCTCCTGAATTTCTATAGGTAATCAGTTTCTTTCTATCCGGCACAGTTTTCTTTACAGTTCTTTAAGTTACAGACAATTTCTTTAGAAAGCCTGTATTTTTTCCTGGTCCTTATGTTTTTATGAAATCTTTCACCATGTTCATTGAAAACATAACTGTAGTTCCCAGGATAATAATGCAAATGAGAATCAAGAAATTGCATTTACAAAAACATGTTGCATCCTCAATTTCTTTACGAATTTATCAGCTCTTGAACTTCTTGTTCTTAATTGTTAGCTCTTTTTCCCCCTAGAAAGTTCTTCTTTACATTCTTGAAACATATCCATGTGTTCTTTTCTTTTGGTGTTAGGCATTGTTCAAAATTTGTATCTTTCGAAAGTTCTCTAATTTTGCTTGTCAATGAAAACAATTGGAATAAGTAGTATTGTCAGCTGTTGATAATTATTAATCTGTAATTTTAAAGGCATAAAAAACTGTAGTAATATGCAAGCAAAATAGGTATTTAAAAAAGCACTACAGTGAAACTCCGTTTATACACTTAGCACTTGTACATTTTCCTCGTTTATATATTTTTGTGGCAAGTCCCGGATAAATTCCTATAATTTCCATGCTAAATTATATCAGATATGTATTTTACGTTTATACGATTTTCACACTTATCCATTCATAATACAAGTCCTTTTAAGACTGTATAATGATCAAATGTTCCCCCAAAGGGGACAGATAAGGCAAGGGGCAGCTTTTGCTGAACACCTGGAATTTTACTGGAGATTGAATGCTCCAGAGCACTTCCACGGAGTGTCCTTTCTGCCTTTGAGGAGACTTTCCGTTTATGAAACTTCTAATTTCGAAGCTCGACTATATATTATAGCTGAGGGACCAAACCCGCGCCAGCACACGGGATGGTAGCGTAAAGTCGGATCCTGGGGCCACCTCCAGCAGAGGGACTTTGAAAAATTTTGTAGTTGCTGTGGCAAGGGAACTGGAGACTTTGGATAAATATAATTACCTAGAAACCTACATTTTATTTTACATTCTTTAAAGTTTCAATCACACAATGCAATTTAAATATAATGTTTTAAATAAAAACATAATAATATATAAATTTATAGTTAATTTCAAGACTTCAGAGATAAATTTATAGAGATTTTAAGACTAACAAATAATCATGGAATATGTTTTATGCACTACTGCACCCTATAGGTGAATCGTAATGTTAAACACACCAACATAACAGACTTTTTTCATTAGCAATTTTTTAAACTGCATATTGAATTTTTTTTTTATAATATATTTTCTAATGAAACGGTAGTGTAAAAATATTGAGTTTTTATATTGCTCATTATATTCAATTTCGGTTATGCATTTTTCTCACTTAAACATTTTTTCCCTTCAGTCTCCTGAAACACATGTAAGTGAAGTTTTACTGTACACACTTTTCTTATACTTATTTATGTTCTTGTGTAGAAAGTTACTGAAGTAAACATAATATAGTTACCATCATGGAAGGTTGCTTTTATCTTTGTTCTGACAATTCCTCGTACAAAACCTTTCTTTCATTGTTGGGCAATTTGGACAATAAGGGCACAATTGCAGTAACTACCTTTCTGCTTGACATTAAATACAAGGTGATACTCTAATGCCGGACAGTGCGATCTTTTCTTCTCACATTTAATTTAAACATAAGTGAAAATATTGTACAATTTGCTTTAATCGCCATGCATAACAGAAATATAACTCATGGTATTACAGCACATACATTCTTGTACTATATCTAAAAATATATTTCAAAATTTGCAATTTTCAAAAATTCAGAGTTCAACAAAAATAAGACCTGTGTCATTCTTTAAAGTGTCCCTTGCTCTATCTATGGAGAAAATTAAAGCAAACATTTGTAGTGATTTTTGAGAATTTTTTTAATAATTTGCAATAAATTTAAGCAGAAATTCAGCAAAAGTTTTTTTAAAAAATGTATACATTGCCTTTTTAGATCTGATTTTTTAGAACATTTTTTATTTAAGACAAAAACTTGTATTCAATATTGTACTTCTGCAATGTTAACTTTTTGCAATTTTAGAAAATATAGTGTTTGTGAAAAATGGGACTAGTTTTTTTATATGATCCTTTGATACATTCTAGGAGAACATTTTAAGACAATTTGGAGCCATTTTTGAGTTAACAATTCAAAGTAAAATATAACATGACTATCACAAGCAAGTTTGCACATGTTTTGTATTACAAAATTCCCGCACTATGGTGGAAGTAAAACTGAACATAGATTTATCGATAGTAGCTCGATATCTCTGTAATCTGCAGGATAAAAAACAAAAACAAAAAACCAACACGTTTAAAAATTTTTGATTACAGATAATTGCATTTTGATCAATAAATATGAGAATAGGCAACTTTTAGGCATTTAAACACAAAATAGGCATTTATAGGCCTATAAAATTCGCATATAATACTCCTAATGCCTTAAAATAAATAAAGTAACCTAAAAAATTATGTTTTCCCTTGAAAGAAAAAATTGGCAAATATGCAAAATTCTGCAGCTTAATAATTATATTTTGTCATATCCAATTACTAAAAATGCAGTGAAATTATTTTTATTACACAATACTTTTTTAATAACTGAAAAAAATGCACCTGATAGCAAATTTGTAATACCAAATTTGAATTTATCATTAGAAAAACCTTCAGAAACTACTTATAAGAAAATTGACCCTTGTAGAACAACGTTATCACAATGGATTGAATAGTGAAATTACAATATCATATTCTTTTCGCAATCCCAGCATGTCAAATACTTCTCACAGTTAATCACAAATTACAGCAACTTCAAGATTATAAACTGATGGATATTGCGTAGTATTTTGTCACTGACATCAGTTGTTGCTGTGAAATTTTATCAATTCTTTGCAGACCAATTGCACAATTTGTCTTTTTGGAGAAAAAGCACTATATTTACCTCTTCTCAGAGAAAACCTGATAAACAGTTATATTTACCCTTCACGCATTGACTTGAAAAATGTGTCTACGATAATTTCCTTGTCTGCTTTAAGTTCTTTTGTTTCCAATAGAGCATTAAGTAGAGGAAGCATATTGGGAAATATTGTAGCAGCACAGCCATATCCTCCTTCTCGTAAAATATTCCACAGGCGAGGGAAAACTTGCTTATTAACATCACAATATGAAGACCAATCCTGAAATATGAATTCCATTTGTAAGCACATCTGCTACATAATAAAAAAATATGTGCAATAATTGCCAATGCACATACACACACAGACACAAACGCAGAGACACACACACACAATATATAGTAATAAGAAAGTCACAATACTAACTTCAAGCTTAACAAGAATGCTTAGTGCTGACTGCCAAACATATGGGATAACTACAGCATCAGTTTCATCCAATCTTCCTAAAATTCGTTTCACCAGCAGTTGATGATGATCTTTTAGCAAATGAGGAACTTTTTCTAAAATAGCAGTTATAACAGATAACCATGAACTGCGAACCTGAAATTTAAATTCTAAAATGAATTAACACTTTTAGACCAGAATATGTAAAGAAAAATTCTCAATTCATTAAAAATCTATTCATAATAGAGAAGATCAATAAAAAGCTGTGTAGGATATTCATATTTTGAAAAAGCAAGGTTTGAAATAATAATAATAATAATCATAATAATAATAATAATCATAATAATAATAATAATAATAATAATAATAATAATAATAATAATAAAAACAACAACTACTTCTTCTTACATAGATACTCCTGTTTTATTGTAATAACAAGTAAATTTTAACTTAAACTGTCATTTAAATCTGACTCGGTAATCGAATTATATGTTACACTTAGAAAACTGAAGAAGCATGAAGCACACCAATAGTAGCTCACCATATAACAACGATGTAACTCTTATTCACAAGTGAAAGTGCACATCTGAATTTCTTTTGAAGTTAAAATCAAAAACGTGCTAACAAATTCTGCAGACTAAAAGAATATAAAAACCATCTCCCTAAAAAAAAGTGCACATAAAACAGGATTGTCCAATTGGCAGCCTGCGGTGCCATTTATTGTGGCCCATGAAAGATTACTAGCCAAAAGCGAGAGTTCCTTAAAGAGATGTTTAGATTTTTTTTTTTTATTTCATAAATTTGAAACCATCCTAATGTATTTTCCTGCATTACGTATATAGAGCCTGATTTAACATAAGGCAAACTACTGAGATCAACATCGTGGGGAAGTTGGATGTGGATGGCCTGAGTACTGTAAACATACAAAATATGCAAATACATATTGTTGATAAATGTTGAACAAATATAAAATTACTTCTGTGCACTGATCATATCACAACATTATTTTTATAATGAAGATAACTAGAAAAGGACCTTGTTAAACAAAAACAAGGACTTTTGAAGCCTAAAACTCTAAAACAATGTATTTTACAACAAAACCATACAGTAACTTTTTTGTAGAAAATTTTGTCAATTCTAATTTTGTGTATAACATAATTTTTGATAGGATTGATAGTTATAAAGAATATGCAAAAAAACGTTGAAAAAGCACCTTCACATGGCTTTCTGTCCCCAGCTCACCCCCTACACTTCAAGATTTATCATGCCAAGTTTCAAACTTCCAGAATTTTTTCCCTTCAATTGCCATTTTTGGGTCTAATTAAAGTAGACTAAAAAGACAATTTTCTTTCTGCAAGTCCCTCAACAGATTGCAGCCAGTAAGCCAATCTGTCTGCTGTAATGTTCCTACTATTCTTGAATATTGGTTGCACCAGACACCTTACTACATCAGTACGCTTGTTACTAAAGATTGTTTCCCAAAATACATTTCAAAATTTCCATTTATAGTACAATATGTTGGAATCCATCAGAGCACAAATTTTTATTCCATAGAGGTTTTGATAGCATGCACTGCACAAAACAACACCTTGTTCTTATTAAAATTTTTAAATGATAACACTTTCTCCCAGTGAATAGCAACTTTTGCAGTTGGCAACAAAGATTGAATCTGTCTGTTGCCAAGAGATCAAGTGATTTTCTCTCCACATGACTTGACCTGTGATTAAATATAAGACCTCTTGGAATAAATTTAAATCATTTCAAATTCATCACTAACCAGAACATTTCTATACAATCTCCATTTGAGTCTCTCCATTCTTCCAAGACAAGTCTGTTACTGCAATGGACACCTGCTAACGCTATCTCCACTTCATCTACACATTTTGCATCCCTGTCATTACTGAAATTTGACCAAATAGATTCCATTTATTGATTTGTATATTTCATTGTAACACCCATCTAGAGGTCCTTGTAGTTGTTGTTGTTGATGTTGGTGGTAGTGGTGATAGTGGTTGTGCTTGAGTAACCCAGTGACCCACAGAACTACACTGGTGGCATTAAACATTTAAGACTTAGAAAATTATAAATAACGTAAATATTTCATTTTCATTATGGATGAATTGTTGACAAAAATATCCAGTGTATAAAACATACCCAGTGTGTTTCTAAATTACATATGTAAAATATGATTATCTTTAAAAGCTGTTGGAAATTTTTTTAATAGGTAGTTTTTGTACACCTTAGGGGACAGCAAATCAATTACAATTTCTATCTTGCGCACATGCAGAGATGCACAAAAGTGATGCAAAACTTGAATTGTGCATGCGCAGCTAATCGAGAGTACTTTCGATTCCTTTAACGTTCAAGGGTGCAAAAACTCCCAAATAATAAAAAAAATTATAGTTATCAAATAGAAACCAAATAAAAAACATTAATTTCTAGCTCCAGATAAACTAGTATTTCCTTACCAATGGAACTTTGTCCGTTCCAAATTTCCAAAATTGTTGTGACTGTAATAAATTGTCACTGATTTGGACAAAAGGTGGATTGGTCAATAAATCATCTTGAACAGTCATAAGGTAGTGGCAAAAACCTTGTAAACTTGTTATTATTACACGTTCTTGCTTTTCTGTTCTTCCCGAATTATCTCTGCAAAAATAAAAATAAAATTTATCTTGGAAAAATATCAAATTTCCTTAATTTAAGAAATAAGATAAAATTTCATCAATAGGGTACTTACTGTTTAACATCTGTCTGATCTAATAGATTGTCAGAAATGTACTTCAAAATTTCCTCTTGACAGAATGCAATAACTTCCAACAACTTGTTAGGAGGAAATGCTTCCTATATATAAAATAGTAAAAAAAAGTGGATTTAAGAAAGCGGATGGGAATACAAAGAAAGCTCACTTGCTAAAAAAAGTAAATTTTACAGGAGATACGAAAAGAAAAAACATAGTAGGTCTTAAATTTAAGACGAAATTTAGTTTCTCTTCCCTTTTTTAGTTAAAAAGTAGAATGAAGCATGTCCGTGCACTGTAGACAAACCAGATCCATTTTCTTGAGATTAAACTAAACTTTCTTTAGTGAACATGTGGATATACTTTGCGCATTAGCATACATTATTACATAACTCAAACTTTATTGGTGAAAAAGTACCGCAAAGACAAAAATTAACTAATTTTCTATTCTAATTTGCATTATTCTTTACGCATGATTCATTTTTTGACTCAATGGTCACCAATTACTGTACATGTGTGTGAATACAAGTTCTGGTTGTTTTCTTCTTCGGGTAAGAATGGTTGAAATCACCTTATGCCATTTTATTTATCAATATAATATACAATATTTGATCCAATAAAGAAGATGCAATATCAATTATTCTTTCTTTTTGAAACTGTCCATCACCAACGCTCTGCTGTTCTTAATGTTAAAATATTGAGCAAGCCCATGCCTTCCTTCCATATGAGGTTTCCCTTCGGGTTCAATGATGGTTGCATAGCAACCCAGAAAATGACAGAACATAAGACATTTCTCTATACATTCATTGAACTCAATGTTTACAGTACAAAAATGTCTCATTATATGTGAAAATGTATGATTACGGGTAAACATTTAACTAATACTGACAGTTGGTAGAAAATAAATTTAAATTAGTTAAAATTTAATATACGGTACACCATTAGAGAAACGTGACGGCTGGGTTTAAGCCCTAATTACTGCACATTCTCTAATAGAAATGAATAAAACATGTGGATACGCGATTTTCATGGTTCGCCCTTAAAATGTTTTGCCCCGCCGCATTGTAACGCCAATTTACTTTCAAAGGCAAGTTTTCTCACTTCGCTCGCCCGGATCCAAGTCACAGCGAGGCTCGGGCCTTCGGCCCTCACGTTCACTATAAACATCCTTGAATCTATCCAACGCATAATTACCAATTCACTTTTATAAGACATCACTTTTCAAGAAAGCCCCCAGAATTCTAGCTGCTTAGTTAGCGCCGGAACGGCGTGAAGTGCCGTTTTAAATCCTTCCCTAGGTTGTACCGTATACTACATTTCAGCCTTTAAATTAAAATATTGCATGTCTATACCCTTTAGTAACACAATATTTACAATTCAAATTTTTTTATTGTATTTCAATATAAATAATATGAAATTCTACTGAAACACTTGATATAACTAGCATATTTCTCATTTACTCCAACCATAAGTAATTAAAGAATTTACATACACGAAAGAAAAGAAAAAGGCTTGAGTAAATGACTACTTGCAGTGGAAGATAAATGAGGTTATTTGGCACCAAATGTTATAAAATCTCAAAGAAATGGGTATTAATGCAAGGTTATTCCTCAACAAAAGTGTAGCCTCTTGAAAGAATCTCAAAATATTTTTTTCTCTACCTGAAATGCACGAACTGCCGCTGAAGCTGCAGGAGGATACGTGTCGAATTGTGCAACAAACCAAGGACCAGCTACTGAACGTAGATAGGGGGCCATATTCCTTTTAGCTTGCACAATTACACTGCGCTGTGCATCATTGGCTGCTTCTCTTACTCTGTGCTCAACATCTCCCACTAATAAACAATACAATCTTGGCCAGAATGGTAACACAGCTTTGAGAACCTCAGCATCAGAACTTTCAACTAGCTTAATAAATTCTTGAAGAGCCTGTAAAAGGAAACTCATGAAAAATGCATGTGCAATTTCCAGTCCCACAGGAAAATAGTGTAAGACTGATGTAACATAGATGAAATTTGTATTAAACAAACCTTAACACGTGTAGTGGGATCCTTCTTATTCATTTTCTTTAAAACTAACTGAAAATTTGGATCAATTGTAGCATCTATTTCTTCAGAAATAGATGCAGGTTGAAATGAAGGAAACATAGAATCTTTTAATCCTGAGAATCCTGTAAATGTTGAAGTGCTGAGCAATGCAGCACTCCGTCCACTACTTGAAGGCTATGATTAAGTATAAATAGAGAGTATGTTAATAACTAATTGACATCTTCGAAAACGGTTGCAAATATTCAATTTTTGGTTTTTATTTACCTTGACATTGCCTTTCGTCCTTTGTGCTTGTTTTTGTTTCCCGCCCATGTTTAGGAGGTATTTATCTGTACATAAAGTTTATAAGTCAGATTAAATACCTTGATATTTTTCTTTACGCAGAACGTTCCTGGGTGACCGACTGAACAACCAATAATATCCACATCTTTCGCAAATATGAAATATTTACTGTTCAACTCTGTGACAGTAGTGTACTCATAGAATACGCTTTAATTTTTGTATTTAGAAATAACACGTTATGTTGTAAAACGTAAAAGATGTTCCACACGAATATTTTTTTTTAGTACACAAGAGCATTACAATCACACCTGACCAGCCCCCATTCTCGCATATTGACATCCACGTCCAACTTACTATAAAAACCAGTGATATAGAGCCGAGCACAGAGTATTATAAGCTGCAGCAGAGCATGAGCTTGAAAAAGGCAGAGTTAGACAATATGTAACAGTTGCTATGCCTGTCGTTTTCAAAAAGAACCGCGGAATTTGGGTAAACTTGACACATTTTTGCGAATATACTTTACAAATTCATCTATAATAGTTTCTTAATTGTTCTAATTTCTAAAATAATGAACTTAGATAATTAGGAAGACAAATCCTCATGGCATTGGGATTCTTGTGCGCTTCCAACATTTTCTTAAGATAATTTTGTTATAATTTGGCGGTAGTTATGATAGGAGACTCCTGAAATCATCTTGTCTCAATGTTGTGGCTAGTGCTGCCAAAGTATAGTTCTGGCCCGTAATAGGGCTTTATTTTTCTCAAAAAGATTATATATATATATATATATATATATATATATATATATATATATATATATATATATATATATATATATATATATATATATATATATACACACACACATACATATATCACAATCTAGAGAGTAAATTAGCTTCTGTAAAATAGGGGAGATAGGGCCATGAGGATGAATAGCATCAAGCCTGTAGAAACACATTCTTAACAATAGAAATTGTACAGGATCGCGATAATAAAAATTGTAAATCAATACCAATACGTCAATCGCCAGTGTTGCCCTTGAGATGCACAGTCAGAGAGTAATAACATACACAGAGAAACATTTTGTTTAATTAGTGGTTACCTTGACTTCTAGAGTACTGTTTGTGTAGCATAGGCTCAATGGATGCGGGTGTCTAATCCCCAAGTTTTTCGACTCTTTTAAAACTTTTGTTAAAAATATTTTTCTATCTCTCTGTACCGTTTGTACCTTTCATATTTTGTCCATGCGCTATCCGGTACGCGTCTGTCACCTCCGTAGATGTGATCGCCTGAGAAACATCCCTTCAATGGCTTCGCTTCGTCGAGGTCATTGAACCCCTACCATGTGCTGTGTGCAAGATGCTGACTGTCGCATCTCGGACTTTTCATTGCCGCTTCTGTATTCCTCCCCCCTCACAAAGCTTCGCTATCCCCTCCTTTCAGCACCTCTTCTTTCAGTAGGGGCACGGTGTAAGAAATATTATAGACCATGTTTTATAAGAATGGGACGTTTTTACAGCTCGTGCTGGCAACTCAACTGAAGGTTCTGCGGTCGTTGTGTCCTTGAGCGTTTTGGACTCTCCTTGCTCTATTCGTTCGTTTGGTGGTCAACTTGTAAATGTTTTTGACGCTTCCTTTTGTGATGTCCTCGTCCGACAAAAATGTGTTGCGCCAAGAGAAATAATTGAAATTAGGATGTGCAGTGCTAGAGCTCTTCTGTAAAAATTTTTTTTTATAAACATTACGTTGAATTTAGTTCTTGTGTGATAAGTATTATGTTTATTTTAAAAACAGTCTTGAATGTGAGATGCGTACTGGTGGCGGTGCGCGTGTTTCCGGTTCCTATTCTCTGAATTACACGTGGTGTTCACTTGTTTAGCGAATTGTCACTTTGGGTCATTCTTATAAAAATCGCTCTATACACCATGGTAGGGACTGGGTATCCCAGTTATCACTTGTTAACAACTTGTGACTCCGTCGCGGGTTGGGGGGGGGGGTATCTTGACCACACTACATACGCATGCGCACGAATGATTGCCAACAGTCCTGATATAGAGCATGATTTACGAGACGTGAGTTCTCAGTACTGACCGCAGGCGATGGGTTTGTTGCTCTTACCGCAGGCGATGGGTTTGTTGCAAGGTTTTCGAGTATTATGTGAAAGTGCCGAGTATTTTTTGAAACTGCAATGTAGAGTATAACGTACTCCTACAACGAAAAACCATAGTTTAGAAACTGCAACGCGATAATTAAATCCAACAAATCCAACGTTACTTTTCTGAATTATTGTTGTGTTTATTATTGGCGGAGTAAGCAATGCAAAATTAGCGATTCTCTCTCTCTCTCTCTCTCTCTCTCTCTCTCTCTCTCTCTCTCTCTCTCTCTCTCTCTCTTTCTCTCTCTCTCTCTCTCTCTCTCTCTCTTTCTATATATATAAAAGTTGTGATAGTTATACCTTTTATAACTCAAGAACGGCTGGGCCAATTTTAATTATCTATAATTTGTTGCATTCATCTCCGCCCGGAGATTGTTTTTATTACATATAGTTAAATAACTCACAAATGAAGTGTCCTAGGGTATTACAAACTAAAATATTAAGACCGTAGGCCCGTTCTTTTGTTTTTTTCAAAAATTACAAAAATGTTATGTCTTTGACTTGTCTCTCACGTCGTTAATATTTACATTAGCGGCAATTTGTTCACCTGTTATATTTATAAGTACATATTCTTTAAATAATGTCATTAAGGTTCTTGAAAACTTTTTTTTTCAAAAATTACAAAAACGTAAATTTTTTGATAAATCTCTCACGCCGGTAATATGCACATCTCCGGCAAATTGTAAACACTACTGTATTTGTGAGTTAAACTTCTCCAAATGAAGTGTTTTCAAAACTCAAACATTTTCTTGGAAAAAGTGTTTTAAATTGGAATTCACTGTAGCGCTACGTCATTTTCTTAAAAACGGCTACAAAGTTTTCAAAGAATATTGCAACGAGAATTAGGACGGGGTTTTATTATTCTTTAATAATCTTAAAATAGTATTTCCACTTCAAATTAGGAAATCAAAAATTAAGAAAATGTCAAAAAAATGTATTTTGGGCGGCGATAAAAGAAAGCGGTCAAGAGAATGTGGCAAGCCCGTTTAGCTAGCCAAGGCTAAACGAAATAGAAAACTAATAAGGGAAAGTATATGCCATTCTGTAGAACCGCTAGTTCTCTTTTAAACGTATTTTTGTTATTGGTCGAAATAAAACAACTCATATAGCTTCTTGATACAACTTTCACATTTTAATTTTTTGGGGGGAGGGCATGGAAGGCCTAATCTCTCAGCACCTGCTTATATCACCTCGCCATACACAGGGGTGAAGCATTGGCGGTTGAATGAACCGCTCGAATGCTTTCAACGCCTGCTATCCCAGTAGGGCTGACTCAAAGATCGCAACTGCTAGGACCTCTTAGTCTTTTAGCCTCTTAGCCTTCTCAGGACTCGACGAGATTGAAGCGTGGTTGGGGAAAATCCAGCTAGCCGAGAGTAGGTCGGCGTTGGATGTCGCCCTACTGCGGGGGAACAATCACCACCACCTACCAGGCAATTTTCCAACTCCGCCACCGCCTGCCGGCTGCGCAATTTGTCTCACGGGAAACGGATGCAGTCGTTCCGCCGCTTGGGCTGCTATCTGCGCCGAAAAAGCTATGAAACCCCACTACGGCTGCAGAAGCTGGCCTGGCGGTGGGAGCGCTATCTGTCGGAGAAGGCGGCGGAAGCTGCTGCCGCCCCTAAGGACAACCCGAACATAACAGCAGGAACTGAAGACGATCACCCCCCTCCCCCGACACTCACGCGTTCCCGTCGCGGCTGAGGTAATCGAGGGATCTAAATACATCGAGAAAGTCCTGGCAGAGTTCGGAGGCGACCGGTCCCCGAAATTCGAGTGCATAGACTTCAAGCCATCCACGAGCTACGGGAGATCACGAATCGGAGGTGGGTAGGCACCCCCTCCCCCCGGCAGCTGATAGACATACAAGCAACGCAGGGTACAATGGAACGAATTGCCAGCCCAGCCCCTGAAGCTGCAGGGTTAAGCAACCCACCGCACCCTCCTGTACGGCGGGAAGCGGACCTAGGCAACGTAAGTGTAATGCATGTTTTTGCCTCCTGGTAGGTGGTGGTGATCTTTCCCCCGCGGTAGGGCGACATCCAACGCCGACCTACCGTCGGCTAGTTGGGTTTTCCCCAACCAGGCTTCAATCTCATCGAGTCCTGAGAAGGCTAAGAGGCTAAAAGACTGAGGTCCTAGCAGTTGCGATCTTTGTGTCAGCCCTACTGGGATGGCAGGCGTTGAAAGCATTCGAGCGGTTCATTCAACCGCCAATGGTTCACTCCTGTGTATGGCTAGGTGATATAAGCAGGTGCTGAGAGATTAGGACAAGATGAAGCGGGATAAGGTGCATGAATTCCTTTCTCTGCCCATTAGTGAGACGAATGCGTTCATCTGCGCATCAAAGGGTGAAGGGGGCAGGGATTCACGAACTAAGATTCGAGTCCGAATGGAGCATGAATTCCGCCTGTAAGATCCTAACTACCAAGGATGCCCAGCTGCGCTGTACTTCGAATGCGGATCTCGTCCAGGCGGCTTCGTATACGCAGCGGGTCTCAATAGCAGAGGCGCGCGTGTGGAAGTACCTATCGAGCGTACGAGTCGAAAGGGGTAATCGAATTGTCTCCTTCTGGTCACGTGCCCGGCAGGCCTCACGCCGGGTGAGTGTCCTCTCCCCGATTCACCCGACGGACGCCGGAGAATTTTGTTATTTGGCGGGCCCTGTTCCAAACAGCGGCGGAGCGGAGAGCAGGATGCGTGAGATCTTAAGCAGTGATTCAAGAAAATGGCGACGACGAGGGCGACTATTTGTAGGACGGCTATGCGGAGGCTGAGTGACTCGAGGTGGCGACGGTCGAGTATGAGGTGCTTGACCCCGACCCGCCGCCGCTCCCGCCTCGTAGAGAGCTCCCCAGTGACGCATGGGTGAGCGCGGCGACGTCCCTCCGCCGCAGGCTCGCGCAAGCGGGTCGCTCGCCTTCGGACAGGGGGCAGCCACACACTTATATACTGCCTCTGCCTTGGGCTCCGGGGGCCCACAGATGCCGCCGCCGCCTCCGCCCCCTCCTGCACAGCGGCATTCCATTAAGGCCCATTCACAGTGCAAACGCAAACATGGGCATAACGCATAGACGTAAACATTAACATAAGTGATAGACTGAAGTATTAACAATGTTGAATGGGGGGAGTCGAGCAAAAGTGGACTGGTTTGAAATGATTAAATTTCGACTCTTCCCACACATTCCAACCATAGCCCATTAATTAGATTAATTAGATTAATTTCGAAGGACCACCCAGATTTCTGAAATGAGAGAACAGGTTGTAACCACTCTTGCAGATCTGGGACCGCAAGGATGGAGGAGGAAGGAGAGTGCTTGTTACCATGAAAGACTTGTAGTCTAAAACACGTAAACATATATTCTAAAGACAAAAATACATAAAGATATATCTTAAACTATGCGGGAAGAAGGTACAAGGGGTTACAGCACAAATCACAATATGAATATACAAGTTTCTTGAATCTTGCTCAAGTTGATGTGGCTGCGGGCGGCTTAGCTAGGCCATGCCCAACAGAGGCGGATGAAGTCCAGGGAATTGCCGGTGTCGTGAGTAGTACCACAGAGAACACGAAGAAACCAGTGAGACACGTAGTGTCGGCAGCACGACTTATAAAACAGTTAATCACAGGTATCACAGACGTGAATACAAAGTTAACTGAACACGTGGCAGCAATAGTTTGTTGAATAGTTAAATCACAGGTACCACGTAATAGTTTGTAAATAGTTAATTATGCAGCTCATAAACATGAACACATGGCAGGCAGTACAGTTTCATAAATTGCAGAACAGTTAATTGTACACGCCACATAAACGTGAATACGTGACAAGCAGTGGAGGCGCAATAGTCACCAGTAC
Source organism: Gryllus longicercus (assembly GCA_038098605.1). Taxonomy (NCBI): domain Eukaryota; kingdom Metazoa; phylum Arthropoda; class Insecta; order Orthoptera; family Gryllidae; genus Gryllus; species Gryllus longicercus. Next base: position 535,102 of record JAZDUA010000581.1, on the reverse strand, counting down.
ATGAATTGAGCGTAGACGGCAAGAATGGCCGCCAAGTTGAGGCAGCGCCATCCGCAGCATGGGGCCCAGGTGATGACGCCAGAAGAGCAGCGCCGCCCGTTCGCACAATCGCGAACTCGGACGAGCACGGAGAAAACTGCTACAGGGAGAGCAGCGTGGAGCATGTCTGCCCAAGACATGGGACAGAGCAAATACTGAGTGCGCACCGCAAGGAAGGCAGTGCAGAGCCCATCCGCTCAGCAAGGAGGCGAGATGAGTACTGATAGACACGCCGCGGAGCGGCGCGGAGCCCGTCTGTTCAACATGAAGACGAGACGAGAACAGGATTGTTCACGCCGCTAGCAGCGGAGCGGCGCGGAGCACGTCTGTTCAGCAAGGAGACGAGACGAAGACTGATTTGGCGGCTCGACGACTCGGCGAACGGCGAGGCGTCGGTTGGATTTCCAGATAATTCCAGCACAACGGAAAACTCTGGCAGCGGTGGGGGAAGCCTAGGCGTGACGTGAGCGCGCGGGCAGCGCAGCCGCGCGGCGGCAACTGGTGTCACCAGCCGCTTGCGCCAGCAGGGGAATGCTGTAAGGTGGTGCGCTCTGATGGCTAGAAGGAGAAGTTAATACAAGGCATTGGCGGGGGGGAGCGGCAGGCAGGCCGGCTCCCGAGGCAGCCGTTAGCATGTAACGACTTGCAAGAGTATTGCGCCATGACGCAAGCAGAGATTTCCAGGAGGCACAGCTGCACGGTTTCTGCCGTGCGGTGGTGGGGGTTTCCAGCGAAGCGAGTCGGTTGCATGATGTGGCGTGAGAGGAATTCCGAGTAGCGAGGCACTGCCACACGTGCTCTGCAGGCTTACAGGAAACATGATTGCGAGAAATTGCACCATTGTTTTAGAACTTCAAAGAGTTGCATCATTGTGTAAGAGCTTCAAAAGATGTACGTCTTTTTAAATGTACAAAAAAATATAATTATAAGAATAAAAATAGCTTGCACTGACATACACCCCCACAGAACGATTAGGTCGTTCGACAAAAAAAAGATGTTAGGGCAAGCTAGGTAGTTAGGTATAAGATGGGAGTGGTAGGGTGTATGGAGATATGTGGCAAGGATGTTGAATGTAGCCGTTGGTAAGGAAGGTATAATAAACCTTAAACAAGTGAGCACCTCGAAGAGGTGTCAAGTGCGATGGCACACGATGTAGTAAGTAATCTGACATATTGCATAATAATAAGTAATCTCGAATGAGCTTGGACGCCTCGTAAAGGTGGTAAAAAGGATGTTGACAACTAAAATGGCAACGGGTGCCTTGCGAGGTGGCAAGCGCGGAAGTGCAGTAAATAGCAAAGCTAAACACAGTTAAGCAAACTCAAATGAGATTGAGCACCTCGGAGAGGTGGCAAGTGATGCAACAGAATTCTTGACATAGCAAGACTAATGAGGTTTCTCAAAGGAGATGGTGCACCTCGGAGAGGTGATGGGTGCAATAATGCACAAATCCTAACATAATGCAGAATCCTAACTACTAACCTTAACATAATCTTAATTACTAACATATTTACAATATAGTACAATGAATCTTGCAAATAAATAGTTTTAAATAACTAGCACTAGACAGCAGTGTTGCCATAGCGAGGCTAATAAGGCAATATCTCGGATGAGATGTGAGTACCTCGGAGAGGTAGCAAATGCAGAAATGCAAAAATGTTGCCATAGCGAAGCTAATAAGGCAATATCTCGGATGAGATGTTTGGGGTTGCACCTCGGAGAGGTGGCAAATGCAAAGGTGCAAGAAATCTTAATACAGTAAGACATTGTGAGTGACATGGTAAGACCTCGGGAGAGGCGTAAGTGTAACAATGCAAAATCTTCCTAAATACTAACAAATTTACAATACGACACAGCGAATCTTACAACTAACAAAGCAATAAACAACTAACTACAAATAACCAATAGAAAATAACTGTGAAAGACGTGTACTAATCATGAATGGGTAGAGGACACAAGCGATGGATGTGCCTCACAAAGGAGCCTGCCTTGGTTTGAACTTGTACAGTTCGAGTGCGGCCATCACGACCGGGAAAAGTTTGGGTGATTACCCCTAACCTCCACTCAAGAGGAGGGAGATTGTCATCAATCAACAAAACGGGAGTGCCCGATTTGATGTTGGGAGAGACAGCTGTCCATTTGGAGCGTTGTTGAAGGGATAACAGATACTCCTTCGTCCAGCGCGTCCAGATGTTGGCAAGTGCATTTTGAGTTTGATTCCAATGACAGCGTACAGATTGCTGCTGTAGTGCATTGGGATCGGGCAAGGCTGTAAGAGGTCTGCCAATTAAGAAATGAGCAGGCGTGAGATAATTGAACTCAGCTGCATCATCCGTAGGACGTATGAGAGGTCTGGAATTTAAGATTGCCTCAACATGCGTGACAGTAGTTAGCAATTCTTCATAAGAAAGCACGGCTTCGCCTATTTCACGTAGCAAGTGACGTTTTAGGATTTTGATGCCGGCCTCCCAGATACCGCCAACATGAGGGGACCTGGGTGGAATGAATGTCCAATCAATGGAGGAATTAGAACAAAAATCAATAATTTGTTTTTGAAAAGCTAAAGATTTGAAAAGGTTGTAAAGGGCATGGAGCCGTGAATTGGCTCCCACAAAGGTGGTAGCGTTATCCGAAAAAATCTTAGTTGGAATGCCGCGACGTGATACAAATCGTTTGAGAGCCATTAAGAAAGCTTCTGTAGTTAAAGAGGAGACTATTTCGATGTGTACGGCCTTGGTGACCATGCACACGAAAAGTGCAAGATACACCTTGGTGCGGGATTTGCCGCGAATTCCGTGCCTAAGCCAAAAATGCCCTGTATAATCCACCCCCACAATGCCAAAGGTGGGAGATGGGGTCACACGTATAGCTGGGAGGTTTCCCATGAGCTGTTGTGCTGATGTAGGAGCATGGCGAAAACATGTGATACACTTACGTATCACAGATTTGATTGTCTTCCTAATGGAAAGTATCCAATAAGATTGTCGCAAATGGACGGTTAAAAACTGAACATTGGCATGGGCCAGTTTCAAGTGGGCGTCGTTAATAAGTGCCCTAGTAAAGTGATGCTTAGAAGGTAAAATTAGAGGGTGGAGAGTGTCGAAAGACAGCTCGGCCTCTGAGATTCTGCCACCTACACGCAGGCAGCCATCATTGTCAATAAAAGGATTGAGCGAAAGGAGGCCACTGCTAGAGGGACATGTGGCTCCGTCGTTGAGCGCCTTGAACACAGGGAGAAAGGCATGATGTTGTACGATTTTGATGCATGTTAATTTTGCATGATTAAGCTGGTGAGCAGAAAGAGATTTAGTGGATTTAGTGGAATCCGAAGCTAGTTTTGACTTGGCGGATTTAAGACATGTGATAAAGTGAAGAACATATGCCATAACGCGAAGTGATTTTTGAAAGGAACTGTAGTAAGAGCATACTCTTTCGTTCAGGTACGAGTCGCAAGGCTTGCAGAGTAGCACAGGTGCGTTGTTGACAGTTACAGTAATGCCATTTGGCCATGAGGCTGACTCAAGAGTTAAGAATTGTGGACCGTGCCACCAGATATCTGAATTTAACAAATCTTTGGGCTTGACGCCACGTGAAAGTAAATCCGCAGGATTAAGAGAAGATTGAATGTAACGCCAAGTGAAGCCGTTTGCATTTTCCCTAATAAATTGTGCACGATTACGCGCAAACACATTGCCCTTGAGGGGTGGTGAGTTAATCCAGTCCAACACTATCCTGGAGTCAGTCCACAATAGGACAGCATTGGGAGAAAGTTCATGAGAAAGAATTTTAATAGTTTTAATCATAAGCTTGGTCAGAAGGACGGCAGCACAGAGCTCTAAGCGAGGAATGGTTAACGCGGTGTCATCCTTACACTTCATATTAGAGGGCACTACCTTGGATTTGGCACAGAGTAAATTTACAGTATGTGTACCGTGCTCATTAACAGAGCGTACGTAAATCACTGCTCCGTAAGCTGTCAGGCTGCTGTCGGAAAAACCATGCAATTCAACGGAAGAGTAATCAGATGGCAGAATGCATCGTGGAACATTAATCGTAGGTATGTCAATTAATGACGTAAAGACTTCTTGCCATTTAAGGGCGATATCAGGTGGGAGTGATTGATCCCAATTGAGGGAATAATCCCAGAGTCTTTGAAATAACAGTTTGCAAACAATTATACAGGGGGCCAATAGGCCTAGTGGATCGAATAAAGAACATATCACAGACAGCATAGTTCTTTTAGTAAATTTTGTGACATTAAAATTAATTTTGTCTGACAGCACTAGGGTGAACATGTCAGTCACAGTGTTCCAAGAAATACCTAAAGTGGATACTGCTTCGGGGGCTTTGGACTCGAAAATTTTGTGGCCTGACTTGGCCAGCAAGTGATCCGGAAGATCTGACAAAACAGACTTGTCATTCGAAGCCCATTTACGCAAAAGAAAACCACCCTTTGCCAACAAACTGTTTAATTCAGAGATAGTTTGCTTGGCAGCATGTAGGTTGGGAGATGAATGTAAAAAATCATCAACATAAAAATTGGATGTTAGCACATGTGAGCCGATAGGGAAGTCAGTGCCTTCGTCGGTAGCTAGCTGATGCAAGGTGCGAACAGCAAGAAAGGTGGCTGGTTTCAGACCATACGTCACCGTAGTTAAGGCAAAATCCTGAATAGGTTTAGAAGGAGAGTCCCTCCATAAAACACGTTGTAGGTTCCAGTCAGATGGGTCTACATTTACTTGGCGAAACATCATTTTGAGGTCAGCAGCAATGCCAATTTTGTGAGTTCTAAATTTAAGTAAAAGATCAAAGAGATCGTCTTGAATTTTGCTACCATTTAATAGCGCATCATTGAGGGAAATACCAGTAGTGGTTTTAGCCGAAGCGTCAAACACAACCCTAGTTTTAGTAGTAGAGCTGGAAGGTTTGAATACTGGATGATGAGGAATGTAATAACTAACAAGGCTGCCACAGCTGGGTGCTGGTTGCATATGTCCTAATTGAATATATTCGTTAATAAACTCATGGTAGTCCCGCTTCAGTTCGGGATCCTTTTCAAGCCTTTTTTCAATTGCCAGAAAGCGTTTGATTGCCTGAGGTTTGGAGTCGCCTAATGAATTTAATTTGGAATTAACAGGGAGCTTGACCGAGTATCTGCCAGAGGCGTCCCTCGAGTGAGTAGCTACGAAGTGAGATTCTGCTATTTCTTCCTCATGTAAAATTGGATGGAGAGGCGAGACTTCCTCTACCTCCCAAAAGTGTTTGATCTGATCAGGTAACTCAAAAGGCGTCTGAATCAGATTACAAGGGGCTTGCGAGGGCGCAGTGGAGCGTGGGGTGCGACCCGCAACAATCCAACCTAATTTGGTGTGCTGTAGCACAGGATAAACACCATCGGATCTGGTTAGCTTATCTGGCAGTAAAATGTCAAAGAAAACATCCGCACCAAGCAAGAGATCGATGGGTTTAATATTATCAAAGTGAGGATCTGCATAGACTAGATTTGCGGGCAAATTCCAATTGTCGCAATTAAAACTATGTGAAAGAGTGCCAGGAATGCTATGCACAATTGAACAATTTATCTTACAAGACCAGCTATCAGGAATATTACAAGGTCTGATTGTCAAAGTAGTGCTGTGAGTGCTTGTTAAAGCTTCCGGACCAATACCAGAAATAGTCACAGGCATTTTCGTTGTAGGTAACTTAAGAGATTTTACCGTGCTCCAAGTAATTAAGTTAATACCACTTCCAGTGTCAAGAAGAGCAACAAAGGGCTTAGACCTGCCATTATTAGAAGAACAGCTTACTAAAGCTGTTGGAATGAGAGTTGAAGTGGCTGGCTTGGCAGCACTGGTCGCAACAGCTGATGCAGCTTGTTGATTAGCAGGAGGTTTATCACCAAAATGCAAAAGTTTGTGGTGATTCTTATTGCAAATATCACATTTTGTAGTACAGGAATGACCATGGGTCTTCGGGTGAAAACATCTAAAACATCTACCTTGCTTGACAATGAAGTCGTAACGAGCTTTAGGTGACAATTGTAAAAATGAAGGACAGTTCTTAATCAAATGTTCAGAATTGCATTTAGGACAAACTAGTGACTTGCCTTTTCCCGTGTTGTTGACATCGCCTGCCCTGGCGGTGTTAGGCTTGTCATTAACGTGAGAATTTGAAGCGTATACATTAGGATTGTCAAAAACTCTTAAGCTTCGTTGATGTAGTTCTAGATATTGTAACAAAGAATCGAAAGTGGGGAGCTCACTGCTATTCAAGGACAGTTCCCATTGCTTGAGAATGTCAGTGGGGAGACTCTTGGAAATTAGTGCAACGAGCAACAAATCTGACAAATCAGTATCAACGTTGATGCCCTTAATTGCATTGACATGTAATCTAAAGTAGTCAATTAAATTTTGCAAAGAAGAAGCGGAGCCCTTTGCTAATGCAGGAGGATTCAAAATCGAATTTAAGTGAATGCTAACGATAGCCCTGGGAGAGTCATACCGTTGCTTCAGTAATTCCCATGCAACTGTAAAGTTGTCATCGGTAATAGGCAAGTTGTGCAATAAATCTTTGGCTTGTCCTACAAGTGAGCCTGATAAGTAATAAAATTTATTAGAATTGGGCATGTCATCTTGACATATAAGGCCTTCGAAAATGTTTTTAAATGTGAGCCAGTTGGCTTGGTTGCCATCAAAGGTGGGCAATTTAATTTCAGGTAATTTTACATTGCGCTTAGAACTTCTAGAGGTACAGTTAGAATGGCTTGATCTGTTGGAAACAGAATCATTGTCAGCGAGAGCTGAATTATAATTAGATAGTGCCTCATCAGCTGCAGCGAGAACCTCATGATAACTATTGACAAGATCACGCAATTGAGAAGAAGTCTCGTCAGATGGGTCAATATTGTCAGTCAGATTATCAAGTTTGTCAAAAATTCTAATGAGCAATTCCTTTCTGGAGGTTAATTGTCGGCAGGTGAGCGCGGTGAGTGGCTCATTCTCTGTGAGAAAATTTGAAATGTCGGTACAACTATCCTTTAACTTGGTCATTAAGTTAATAACCTTCTTAGGGAGAGTTTGTGATGCCATCTTGGATGCTCAATTGGCAATTGATCGGCACAGAATAATACAGGAATGTTGAGGGATCAGAAGGGAGCCCTAACCTAATAGCAATTAACACTGGACCTTCCCCAAAAATACATAAACACTAAACAAAGCACACTGTATGTACATGTGACACAAAGTAATAACACTGATGTGTATGCATGAGACATTTAAAAATTGCAATAAAAGGCACAAATGTGTGTGTATGAAACACAATAAACACATGAAATTAAGAAGGCACATAAAAAATGTAAAAAACACAAATGTATGCATGTGAAATTAAAGTGGCAATCAGTGATTGTAATCTTTACAAGCAAGCAAGCAAGTTAATCCCCTGAATAGACGCACATCTATGAAGTTATTACACTTACAAATTTGTTGAAAAAACAGCTGAGTGGTGCGGCATCAGTAGTGAAACAGCGTACAGCTTCGTTACACGATACAGGAGCAAACAGCCTCGTTACACGATACAGGAACACAGCCTCGTTACACGATACAGGACAGTAAGTACATGTAACATTTTAAATCAGGCATCAGTGTGTTGTATAAAAAAAAAAAAACAAGCACATTGACAAAGCAAGTACAATTAACACAAGTATGTCACACAAAAAACAAGTACATTGATATGCAATTAGGACAAGTATGTTACACAAAAAACAAGTACATTGATATGCAATTAGCACAAGTATGTATATATAGTAACAAGCACACTCGACAAAATATGATGGCTCAAAAAGGCACATGCAAAGTGAATGCTGATGTAAGTATCAGCTTTAATGCCTGGTAGACATTGACAATGGAAATACAAAAAGAATGTGCTGATGTGAATATCAGCTTGGTACCTGGAAGGCATTAAAAAAAGAAATTAGGCATATATAGGCATATGTAAATTTACTGGTAAAAATCCGAAGCTCGAAGGAACAAAATGAATGGGGGGAGTCGAGCAAAAGTGGACTGGTTTGAAATGATTAAATTTCGACTCTTCCCACACATTCCAACCATAGCCCATTAATTAGATTAATTAGATTAATTTCGAAGGACAACCCAGATTTCTGAAATGAGAGAACAGGTTGTAACCACTCTTGCAGATCTGGGACCGCAAGGATGGAGGAGGAAGGAGAGTGCTTGTTACCATGAAAGACTTGTAGTCTAAAACACGTAAACATATATTCTAAAGACAAAAATACATAAAGATATATCTTAAACTATGCGGGAAGAAGGTACAAGGGGTTACAGCACAAATCACAATATGAATATACAAGTTTCTTGAATCTTGCTCAAGTTGATGTGGCTGCGGGCGGCTTAGCTAGGCCATGCCCAACAGAGGCGGATGAAGTCCAGGGAATTGCCGGTGTCGTGAGTAGTACCACAGAGAACACGAAGAAACCAGTGAGACACGTAGTGTCGGCAGCACGACTTATAAAACAGTTAATCACAGGTATCACAGACGTGAATACAAAGTTAACTGAACACGTGGCAGCAATAGTTTGTTGAATAGTTAAATCACAGGTACCACGTAATAGTTTGTAAATAGTTAATTATGCAGCTCATAAACATGAACACATGGCAGGCAGTACAGTTTCATAAATTGCAGAACAGTTAATTGTACACGCCACATAAACGTGAATACGTGACAAGCAGTGGAGGCGCAATAGTCACCAGTACATGAATTGAGCGTAGACGGCAAGAATGGCCGCCAAGTTGAGGCAGCGCCATCCGCAGCATGGGGCCCAGGTGATGACGCCAGAAGAGCAGCGCCGCCCGTTCGCACAATCGCGAACTCGGACGAGCACGGAGAAAACTGCTACAGGGAGAGCAGCGTGGAGCATGTCTGCCCAAGACATGGGACAGAGCAAATACTGAGTGCGCACCGCAAGGAAGGCAGTGCAGAGCCCATCCGCTCAGCAAGGAGGCGAGATGAGTACTGATAGACACGCCGCGGAGCGGCGCGGAGCCCGTCTGTTCAACATGAAGACGAGACGAGAACAGGATTGTTCACGCCGCTAGCAGCGGAGCGGCGCGGAGCACGTCTGTTCAGCAAGGAGACGAGACGAAGACTGATTTGGCGGCTCGACGACTCGGCGAACGGCGAGGCGTCGGTTGGATTTCCAGATAATTCCAGCACAACGGAAAACTCTGGCAGCGGTGGGGGAAGCCTAGGCGTGACGTGAGCGCGCGGGCAGCGCAGCCGCGCGGCGGCAACTGGTGTCACCAGCCGCTTGCGCCAGCAGGGGAATGCTGTAAGGTGGTGCGCTCTGATGGCTAGAAGGAGAAGTTAATACAAGGCATTGGCGGGGGGGAGCGGCAGGCAGGCCGGCTCCCGAGGCAGCCGTTAGCATGTAACGACTTGCAAGAGTATTGCGCCATGACGCAAGCAGAGATTTCCAGGAGGCACAGCTGCACGGTTTCTGCCGTGCGGTGGTGGGGGTTTCCAGCGAAGCGAGTCGGTTGCATGATGTGGCGTGAGAGGAATTCCGAGTAGCGAGGCACTGCCACACGTGCTCTGCAGGCTTACAGGAAACATGATTGCGAGAAATTGCACCATTGTTTTAGAACTTCAAAGAGTTGCATCATTGTGTAAGAGCTTCAAAAGATGTACGTCTTTTTAAATGTACAAAAAAATATAATTATAAGAATAAAAATAGCTTGCACTGACAAATGTCTTACATAAACGGAAGCAAAGTAAGAGTTTCTATTGGATGTGAGACATTCTAGTTTACTATTGGTTGGTTGTGAGAATCGATTTCGAGGTATCGACTGGGCCCATGGCCTATATGGCATAAGTTCGTCTATCGACTTCGCTCATATTTCGTTTCTCGATTTTGAGTTTTCGTACTGTGATTGGTTCATTTCTTATGTCTTACTTAAGCAAAAGCACAGAAGATCGCAAGTGTGTGAGTTAACGTCTTACGTGCTGTGCTTATGCGAACGCATTGTGAATGAGTCCTCTTGGAGAGAAATTCTTGCTACTTCCTCAGGTCCGAGGTTAACATGCGCTCGCCAGTATACACGTTTGTACACGCTGCGCGGCTGAACTATGTGCGGCTACTACAACTAGCCTGTTAGTCAGTACAAGTTTTGCTGCCACAAGTACAAATATCTCCAACTCCTCGGACGTGCCGTCTATGGAAACCATGGCACACTTCGTCTCGGCGTGTCGTTCAAATTCCTCTACATGTATATGGCGTCATAACCTTGTACTACACTTCCCGACGGTGCCGTGGAAGCTGAATGGACCATGCTTTATGTGAAGCAAGTCTGATTATTCTGTGAAAGTCGTATTGCGGCGTTCCAATTGTTAAATTCCATCTTCATAACCAGAGTGGCCAGATTTCTGAAAAGTGAATCTCAAATTATCACACATTAAATAAACGTTGGTAGAAAATTGTTTTCAATAATAAATTATAATTAAAACGATAATTATAATTAAATTAATTAAGTAAATTATAATGAAAATTAAAATAAAAGTCGGCAACACCTCGAGCTTATCCATAAAGAGAATTCTTATAAATTACTGTTCTCTAGGCCCCAAAAGAAAATCTCAAAGCAATAAATATTCTAAATGTTCTAAAAATTCTATTACTTTGCTCTTCACGCAAATGTTTGCGTGAAATCATATTCTTCCTTGCAATATTTGTTAATAGACTTACTTAATAGACATTTACATTAATATATATATCAGTTTTCCCAACTAATGTTCTACGATTGGTAATATTAAGTTAAACAATGAGAAGGGAGTTTCAAAATATCCGACTGCGTCCTCCTCTCGAATTACTTTTACAGACTGACACCGCCTCAAACAAAGCTCTGGAAATTCGAATTTACCATATCAAATTCTTTTCAAATTTATGCAATAACTACTAACATTTTTTTAAAATTGATCATGACCTTATTCGAAGATCTGTTTTAGATGAACACATTTCAAACTTTGTTATGTATGGAAGTTTTCGTTAAAACATTTGGAGCCATTTTTAGGAAATCGTTTAAGCTCTAGAAAATACGAAATTTGAAGAAAAAAATTGGAGCCATTTCTGAAAAAATGTGAATTTTTGGGCTCTTTTTCACAGAAAACTATTGAGTTTTCCAGACACTTTATTAGATATAATTTAAAGCACATGTACTCGTAAATGCAATAATGTGAACAAATCACCGTTAATGTAAATATTAACGACATGAGACGCTAGTCAAAACAATAAAAGTTTGTAGTTTTGAAAAACAAACAAACAAAAGGATACAACAAAATAGCGTGTGTCATCTCGTAGAGTACATTGTACACTATCCCTTCCAAAAATGTAAAGAAAACATTTGCTGTTTTCGCGAAACTCTTGTTTTTGTTATTTTTTAATATTGTACATATTGCGGGAAAACTAAGAAATGGTTAAAAAATGTACATGACCTTAATGAAAGAACTAGTTGTGGATAACAAATTTCATTGAAAGGAAAATCTCTATCTTTAATTTTGTAGTTGTAGGAAGACGCCGAAAAAAATTCAAACTTTTACAATTTTCGAAAATTCAGAGTTGACCCTGAAAATTGGACCTAAGCCATCTTTATGAGTGTATTTTACCTAATTATTACAAGAAATTTAAAGAAATAATGTGGAGCCGTTATTGAAAAAATGTAAAATGTCCCTGGGGCTCCATGTAAAGTACCCCCAAATTTTAAAGAAAGTTTTTCAAAATCTCAAGCTTCGACTCGAGCCTGATGGACAGGGGTTTCTTCAATTTGGGGAAATTCCTCCGCATAGTTTAGGCGCTAGTAGTGTTCATAGACAGACGAGCGGCCGTTTTGAAAAAACAAAACAAAACACTTTACATAACTTTCACACTTTACAAAACTAACACACAGCATTACATAACTTTCTCTATACTACGTATATTACTTCGTATATACGTACGTATACGGGAAAGTAAAAACATTACCTAACAAACCGAAATACCTACTAAAATAAATAGAAACTACTTTTGGATTACCTATTTCTTCTGAAACAAAATAGAAAACGAATACCTGTTGCTACATGTTGCGACTTCCGCTCAGCGGCTATTTGCTTACCACAAAGTTTGTAAAACACCGTGTATCCGTCACTTGTAAGTACTTCGTATTTCTTATCCAATTCCGCAATTTAAAGTCGTAGTTTGGAACTATTCGATGATACACTTTTGGGAATTTTTTTTGTGAACTCCGTTTTGTGTTGGCGAAAAAATTGCAACTGGTCGCAGGCTTAAGGCAAATTGAGAAAAAGAAGTGATAGAAAGTAGTAGCAAATACTATAGAGATACTAGATAATACATAGTACTAGATACTATAGCGATATATACTATATAGTATTTGGTAGTACTAGGTACGTAGCGACTGATTCTACAAAATCGATGTAGAAAGAATATGATTTGAGCGCGCCCCTCTTTCAATAAAGCAGGAAACAGGACTGTGATTAAAGGGTGGTTCCTTTATATTCTTTTTATTCGATCCTGAGAATCGTTCTTTTGTAACACAAGGTGTATTATTCAAGAGGATAAAAAAAAAAGAAATTAATTCAAGATATGTCATAATCTGAATAACTTAATATTCCCTATCAACCGAAGTTCGCCTACAAGAAGCACGTCAATCGAAGAAAATAATAAATTATCCTTGGAATGTGCAATTTTTTGCATTATTGATTGTTAAATATGCAATTTTATGCAGTAAAGCTCCAATATGCAAAATATAACTTCGAAATGAGCAGCAGGGACTCCCATCCGGGAAGAAAACCGCAATCCATACATTTGTGACTAAGCAGAAGAAATGTGCAATTGCATAAAAATTCGATCCCTAGAATTAACCAATACCGGGCAGTCATGTTCACAGTTTCCCTTGAAATGAAATCAACTCTGTGTTGTAGACAATACTTCTTTGTTGATGAAAAACGATTTAGGTAATGGATATGACATTTATTTAAATGAAGATAAGTAAAATTGGGTTTTGAACGTTGTGCTCGTTGACATTGGCTGCCTTAAAGTGCGATTGACACATTTCTCTGTAAACAATAAAATAAATTAGAATCCGTATGAATCCTTGAACAGATATTAACACTTTTCACGAATGACATAATGTCAAAACGCGATTATCATAGAACAATTACAATTAATTTTCGACCATGATTTGATATTTATGATTTTTTGTATATTGGTAAAACTGATATTCCCGGCAAGCTGAAGTCGCAGTTGCGGATCATGCGGCTATATCTTGAGCGTCTTGTTCTGGTCTTGAAGGCGGTGTAGAAATTTAACGCGGTTGAAGTTTTTATTCTCATTTTGGAAATTGAATCGATTTAATATTTTTTGGTGGTGAACGGAAAAATAGAAGTTCTTGCAGAATGTCAAATTCGAAACAAGAGAATCGATGGGCCCAACTAGGATTCAGGCTTGTTGTAAATGCTGCTGCCCATCCCATCGAGTATGCGAAAATTTTGATTCAAATTGGTCACGAACCAATACCTCCGTATCATACGAAAACTCTTTTTGGAAAACCAGCCTTAGCTTTGCCGAATGTCTTCCAGTACATCTCGTACATTCGAAGTGTTGATGGGTTTGTTGGCTGTTATAGAGGGCTTGGCCCCAAATTATGTGCCAATGCTGTAAGTGCCATAGTATTTGCTGAAGTGACGGATTCACTGCGGCCAGAGGGTGAAAGTGATGATGAGACAAAAGATGAAGAGGAATTACCCATGGAAGATAGAAGATGGAATTGTATTAATAGTGTGATTCGTGAAGGTACTGCAAGAACAGCTGCTTTCATTGTAAGTCAACCCTTTAATGTCATTGCAGTGCGTATGATGGCACAGTTTATTGGAGGTGAAGAGAAATATAGTAGTCTTTCATCTTCTGTTGTGGCAATCTATAAAGAAAATGGAATCACTGGTTTCTTCAGTGGGCTGATACCTAGAATTCTTGGAGAACTTTCAGCATTGGCTATTGCAGCAACACTTTCTTTTGTAGTTAATAATTATGTAGTGGAAGACCGTGAAATCAAAAAATATGTAGCTGCATCCATGGGTTTCGTTGCAGCAACCATCATGTACCCTTTTCAAGCAGTTTCCACTTGTATGGCTGTTACAAACTCAGGAATTGTTGCTGGGCGTCCACCGCACATGCTTGTTTACACATCTTGGATTGACTGTTGGTCACACCTGCAACGCACTAACCAGCTCAAAAGAGGATCTAGTCTCATTTGGCGTTACTATGCTGGTCCACAGAATACTATTAATGGACATATGGTAGGAATTAATAAGAATTTTATAGCTGGAGCTCTGTAACCATTGTTGTCAGTTAGTTAAAATAGCACTTGTACTTGGAGTTAAGAAGAAATTTACTCACTGTTCATAAATAAATAGGATTTTTTCTTACTGGGTGGTGTTACAGCCTTACAACTGTAAAGCTATTGTTAAAGATGAATATATGATTTGTACCTAATTGGGGTATTTTTCTTCTATATTTCACCATTAATACATGTATGAAGCATATTACTTTTCATATCTTCAGGACAATAGTGTATTCTATCACAAGTGATTTTATAAATAAATTGGGAAATTGTATTACATTCCCATTGCAAAAAAATGTGTATAATACTGAAATTACCAATTAGAACATGTACATTAACATCATTGCAGTTAAAATGGACATTTAGACAGTTTAATGATACCTAAGAGTTCTCTGTTTGTAGGTTTCTTTAACAATTTGCTGTATTTATATTAGTGTATGTTAGACTCTGGGTTACAAGTGAAAGATTATAGACTGCACTCTAAAAGATGTAAATAAATGAAGTATGTACTTGTTTATTGTATTTTTCTACCATTTTACAAGCACACTGAATTTGCAATGAACAAATTGATTTCAAATTGTTAATCCTCTGTACATCAACAATTGATTGCATTGTAGAATTATGAAGGCATAAATTTGCATAATAATTTTCCCTTTTACACATTTCATTTTAAAAGGCAAAGTTCAAATTATTTGCTTGTTACCCTTTTTTTTGTTTTTTGAAATGTTAGAATCTTGATGGCCTTGTTTTCATCCCCATTGCAAACTGTATAATTCTTGTTCCAGTGAAGTAATTACATAAGTACTTGAGGAAAATGTAAAAAAAAATAAGATAGGTGCGTATTATCAGTATAAATGAAACCCAAGTAGAAAACAGAGAACACATTCATTGCTAAATAATGAATAATGAAGCATAAGATTATTCTGTTTATATTTCATCAGGTATTTGGTTTGAGTGTACAGCTGTCATTTTCATACATCTAAATTGATACTAAGGCAATTTTTGTTTTCATAACTCAGTTTGTGGCTATCAATATTCTTTTATATTCAGTGCTACTTAATATTTATCCTTCTCTTAAGTTTATTTTTATTACAATGTTGTAAACAGGACTTGTCATCTCTGTCTCGGAGTTATCTTAAAGTACTTAATATTGGTGTTTAGTTTTTGTCATGTTAAAGGTCAAAACTTTTACTGCAATCTCTATGTAGAGATAATTCTAATCATTTAAAAATTTTTCTCCAGATTTAGATAAGACATATTTGTTTATGATACTCATCATAGATTTTTATCTTTTCACTGATAATTTGTAATAGACTAAATGGCCTCTTGGAATCCCTTTCTACGTTATTTCAATACGCTGTTTACAATATTCATGAAGTCAAATTAAATCTTGATAATTTTTGTTCACTTGTACAATGAGTATATTTAGAAACTAATGTTCAATGGAACACTTGTTTGCTGTCAAACAAGAGCCCATAAAATAATTGTAAAGATCTCTTTCACTGAAGTAGAAATGATGTTTTATCCTAATTTGAAATTAAAATCTTAAAAGGTCAATAAATATATTGACTTTTGTCATTTTCACATTTTGGGGACCAATAAGGGATGGATGACATTACTGCTACTATACTCTTCAAGAATTGTTTTTAAGCTTAAATATATTATCACTAATTGCACTCATGCAAACATTCCACATTTTGAAATCTTTGTTTGTTGGAACCCAACTAAAAAATGACCAGTGTCTGAAGCAAGTGTTATATAGTAAAGGCAAGGTTCTGTGCCCAGGTAAATATTCTAATATTGTGTAAGCATTTATTAACAAAGATTCTTACAATGCTCCATGTGATAAAATTGTTCAGAATATCAAATAATCAATTTTATTTGACAGTTTTAAAGATTCTGCACATATTGAACCATACATAAAATGACATCAAAAATGTAATGAAAGGTCCTAAACGAGATTTTTAAGATAACAATCCTATAAGTGTAACGTGAGATATAAAAACCAGGTTTTATATGCGTAATTAACTTAAATGCAATGTATTTGAATTGAGCATTAAGGTACCTTATGTATGGGTTGCATGTCTCTGCTGAATTATTCATAGCATAACTACAAAATGTTACATTTTTAGTCTTAAATCTGTTTGATTACCCTGGGGGGGGGGGGGGGGGGGTAATTACCTATAAAGTAGTGACATATTTCTGGAGTACTCCGTTGACAGTGACAAATACTTCAGAATCATCATCTTTCTGTAGTGTAATAACTGGAGAAAGGATAATTCCTGGCTTTAAGAATTTTTCTCCTTGAGATAAAATATAACATAATCGGACTTAAATTTGTTTGTCTTTATTGAAAGTATACAAATTTTGAATCCAAAGAAATGATTCCAAATGAGTGCACAAAAAGGGAAAATATGTTTCCATGTTATTGATTTCGAAGTGACTTATGTGTCGACCTGAAGACAACCATATGGGCCCTCCAGGTGGTACATCCGGGGTGCCCAAAGTATCTTCAATTTGCTAATGTTTTTATGGAATAGTCTTCATTTTAATATTGTTGAGGGCATGAGTGAGATCTTGATTATATGATTAGCTATATATTTAAAGCAATGATTCAAATTTTGTAAGGTAGTAAATCGTATAAAAATTAAAATAATTCTGTTGAGCTATAGGCTCTCATATGAGAACATTATTTTTTCTATTATTTATTAATGTGTAATGTAATATTTTGCAGATAATTGCCTGTGTTTGTAAGTAATCAGTAGGGACTGGATTTTATTGCAAAGTTCCCCCTGAAGTCAGAAAGTTTGCCCAGTTGGAATGTGCTATTTTCCATTTAATTACTCATAATTTTGTGATGCATATTTTCTGTTTTGTTAATAAGCATGGTATTTCCGCTAATTTCTAATAATTGTGCATATTTGAAACGAGATGAGATATTTGATAAGAAAAATAATAATTTCAAGTAATATGTGCCATAAAGTCCAACTTCAAAATTGGTAATAGTGATAAGCTAATGCATGTAACTTGAACTCAGTCATGGAATGGGATGAATATGACTGAAATGGGCTGTGAAAGAGAAATGAACTCCCCTTTTGATTGTGTGAAAGTGACTTAAGAGGTTCTCAGTCTCAATTGTGTTCAAACATGGTTATAATGCTAATCAATGAGTATTTGACTGTACACATTCCATCGTGGAATCAAAACTAATAATAATACGTTTCAAAATATCATTGAGCAGTATTGTCAGACTAAAGGATCAGATGAATGTACTGCATGTAAAAATTAAGAGAAACAGTCTTGTGACGGATTAATATACTTTGTAGTACTTATAAATCCAGTTCCCAATAATGAACAGGAAGACTACTTCAGAAAAAATTAAATTCATTACACACTTAGTGCCTTTTTACATTCAATAATTCACTTTTTAATCTGATATATATTTGTAAATATAAAATTGAAAATTACGTATAGAATAAATAAATATCAATAAATGCTTCATTGGGTTGATCTATGTACGAAACTGATTTTACAAATAACTTATGTCCTGGTGCAGTAAAATCTGCACAATTATGGAGAGATTTTAATAATTCTATTGTAACTATTATATTTAAAGAATCTACTAGGTGTAAGATAGCTAGATAGCTTTCATAAGATGTTAGAAATCGGAGCTGGATCTTGGCAAGATTGTTAGCAATTTCAGTAATAATGCCACGCTGATCATTAGATTGAGGGGTTCCAATTTCCAGTTCATGAAATCATTTAGAAATGGTTCATTGATTAGAACAGATTTTTGTATCCAATACGAACTTAAGGAAATTGCTTCTATATAAATCGACCTCATTTGTGAAAACCTTAGATTGTGAAACAGTATTTCAATTGAATTGATTTTTCTACACTGGATCACGAAGTACTTGTTTATTTTATTCAGTACAAATCTTGCTTTCAAGTGACAGTTAAGCCAATAATGTGGTGCTCGTGACAGCATCGTGTGAATGTAAAATATTAGTTTCTTTCACCAGGAAAGAAAAACTTTTATGAAGGTCATTATTTTTCTGAGGATCTTGAATTAAACAGATTAAGTGGGATCTTTTGAAGCCTAGGAGGTATTTTGGAAAAAGAAGTCTTGGTAAGTGTATACATGCATAAGAGAGATTATCATTATCAGTAATTATAGCCATTAACATCCCAAGTCTGCAAGGGTCACCAGCTAGGCAGGTAGCTTACATTGAAAAGTGATTCTTGAGCAGCACTTTGAAAAGAGTATTTTTTAATTACCATTTCTAGTGACTTGATTCTTAACACCATTTGTTATTTGAAATCATTAATCACTACTTCCCATTTTCATCACTTGTATACTTATCCCAGTGACTGTTTTTGTGAATAATTCAGGCGCATACAGTATTTCCATTTTGCCACACTTGTCCACAATCTGGGCACTATCTTTTTGAAGTCGTCTGCTCATCTTCTTCGTCTTCTTACATTCCTGCTGCGTGCCTGCGGTCCCGTGAGCGAGAATTTTTTTGACAAACAGCTAAAGCATATATACAATTTCAACCAATGATAAATCATTTTAGAAAAATATTTATAACCGCAAAATTGAAAAATTTAAATATATTTATAACTGCGAAATTTAAAATTGGAGGGAAAAATTGAAAAATATCCAGTGATGGTGGTATACACATCGATGTTGACGGGCCGAGTTAGTGGAAAGTGGAAGTGTATGGATAAATAAAACGATAAGTTTAGAATAATTCAGTTTTTATACATGAATCATTTACAAATACATATTTACTATATACATACATATTTACAGTTAATTATTTATATACATACATTTATACATAATTAATACATTTTTATATACATACATATTTACAGTTTTTATACAATATACATAAACGACTAAACTACAAACTATTAATTTCAAAATTTATCAAATCATTTCATCCATTTCATTCTCCACATTTAGGGGTGTGTGAGGTGTTTGGGGGGAAATATCTATAGAGTCCGGTTTTGGAGTTTTTGGCATACCGACATACTCATCTTCAATTTGTGAAGAAAAATTTTGCCCAAATTTTAAATTTTTATATAATAAAATGTACGGTAAGATATAATTTGTACCAATACCATCATTAGCAATTTTGTCATCATTTAATAATTTGTGAAAATCCAAAATTGTAATGTTATTTAACTGTTTTTCCATTTTTATTTTTATTTTCTCTTTTTTTTTTCATTTACTTTGGAAACATATTTTTGAAATTCGTTGACATTTTCAAGTGGATTTACAAGTACATTTGGCTTATTTGGACTTATAAAATCCAAAGGTACTACACCAAAAATCGAAAGATAGTAAGACAATAGAACAAATATTATTTTGTTAGGAACTTTTAATTCTAACATTTTTTCTACCCACGTTAACATTACAAAAATGGCTTTTTTCATATTATTACTAATATAAGTATAACTATCGCCTGAAGAAGATTGCTCAAATATGTTTTTAATTTCAGTTTCAATTGTTTCTAATATACATTTAAATACATCATAAAAAAGATTACCTATACTAAATTTTATATTATAATTATTTAAATTAATATTTAAGACACTTCTCTCCTCTAAAATTAAAAAATGTTCCTTTAATTTAAATATATAATTGTAATATAAAACATTATCTCGTATACCATATATCAAATTTAATGTCTCTTTTAAATTTCCTTTTTTGGACGAAAATGTGCTATTTAAATTTTGGAATATAATTGCCAATAATTTATTAATTTCTTCTACTAGATCTAAAATATATATTTTCAAATCTTCTTCCGTCAGTTCCTCAGATTTTTCAATTTTTTTTTTTAGATTTCCGTTTTTTTATATCATCAAAGTCTTCATTTAATTTCAAGGAAAAAAATATTAAATTAATAAGATCCAAAATTGCTGTGTTATTCAAACTGTAATTAGAATTACATTTATTTACAATTTTTATATATAAATTAAATACGTCTTGCTTAGTTGGTACTCGTACTGGTACATTTGAGATAAATTTTGAAGAATCCATTAAATTTTAAAAAATTTGTTCTTCATCTAAAGAACACCCCTGGTGTTCACAATTACTAATGAGTTGTCTTTTTTTTTTTTCCCCGTAGTTTCAAATGTTATCTTAAAAATTGTGGTTAATAACCCTATTTGCTGCGGTGTAAATAAATTTCTAAAAGAATGAATTTTTTAAATTATATCTATATATTCTTTTGTACTTCTATATTCGATAAATTTTGAAATTACATTTCATAATACACTTAATAAGTTTTCTTGCTTATAACATTGATAATATTTTTTAATTATGAAAGATATCGCTACGAAAGAAAAGGAAAACTTAAAATATTTCATAATATATAGTGATAATTTGTCTTCGTTAATTTGATTCTTAAATTGGTTATAAATTATTCTAAGTCTTTTTCATATTGACTTGCAGGTTTATCAATTTTTAATGTTTTTTTTCTTACATTTTTTAATAATTCTAATTAATAATTCATTGGCCCTTCGTGTTTCCATTTTTTAGTAACTACCTTTTTAATAGTGTTCACTTTTCTTTTACGTATTTTCATATCCATATTCTCCCGTGGTGAGTCACGTAATATTCGGGCAACTTTTCTTGAACGATGACCTTGATCCCCCTCCCTTGTGCAATAAACAGTTGAAGGCAAAAGCTCGCAGTGGGCACTGATGACAACCTTCCAAGCATTAAAACTTCGTTGGCGCGAAACAGAAGCTAGTCAAAGCCAATTGCTTTCATAATGCAGAACCCCTGTTCAGGTTTATTGTCAATACCGAAAGAAATGCCTGGGTCAGGTCCAGGTCATTCAAGGGAGTCACCTAAAACTCCCGAAAAACTTATGCACAAGATGCAGTTTTGACTTTCATTTCACACACGTTGGCATTACTTAAAATACTCTAGTGGCCGACTTTGTAACTAATATCCCCACTCCACGCAAAATCGTCAATCCATCGTTCAAGAAAAGTTGCCCGAATATTACGTGACTCACCACGGGAGAATATGGATATGAAAATACGTAAAAGAAAAGTGAACACTATTAAAAAGAATATTGCCTCCTTCTGTAGCTCTGTTGCGTTGTCGTCCAGCGTTTCAGGGGCTTCTGTATCACGGACATCCATCGGTGTTTCTGGCGCCTCAATAGGGTTTTGATCATCAGACTCCCCGTCTGAAGAAGATGAAGAACCGTCAGAATTACTCTCCTCGGAATTTGTCTTTTGTTTAGAAATGGAAGAACTCTCTTCAGAATTACTTATAGAATTAGTTGTAGAATTGTTAAATTTTAAACACTCTGCCAGTTCAAGCATAACATCGTGTGCTTCGTGTAAAGATTCCATATTAGATGCATGAGATTCCATTTTTCACGTTAAGGCCGACGGTGGTGGTCAAAAATTAAAATGTTAATTTTTTTTTGTAAAAATTTTGAAATTAAATCTAATATTCTAAATAAAATTAATTAAATCTAATCTATAACTTACTGGGAAATAAATAAAATATTTTTAGATAATAATGATGAGATGATAAAAAAGATACTAACTGTAATGTCATTGATATTAGATGTACTAGCATCATTGTCAGCCATCTATAAAAGAAATTTAAAAAAATATATTATTTTTTTTTTTTGTAAAAAATTTGAAAATAAATCTAATATTTTTTATTATTATATACTTACTTTTCATCAACCTTCTCTACTTCTCTCTTCAGTTTTTCCACGCTCACTGTAATCACTTTAGCTAACACTTGCCTAGCTATTAACTTCTTACGCTCACTGTAATCACCTTCTCACACTCACTGATCACTTTCACCTTTACACTATCAACATATGACAATGACTAACGATTTCGAAATCGTTAGTCACATGATATCAAAATCAACCAATCACGTGATTTCAAAATCAACCAATCAGATAACAATCTTTAATAATGTACCTATTCGGGATATAACGAGCGTTCTCATTGGTTATAAGAAATTGTATATATGCTTTAGCTGTTTGTCAAAAAAATTCTCGCATCCCGCGATGCTAAATGATGAGTCCCACATTTTTGTTGGATACATAAAACATGTCCTCCCCATCTCCATTTCAACTAGTTTCAACCAAACTTTTTCTAAAGTGTTTTTGATTTGTGCTCTGTTTCTTATTGCCACATTTTGAATCTTGTCTGCAAGGGTAAGGTGTAGTACTTCTCTTTGTATTTTTCTTTGGCATACCATGATCTTATTCAGGTATTGTGCAGTTAGGAATCACGTTTCAATCATGATTGGCAAAATTATTGTATTCAAAATTTCTCTTTTCTTTTAATCTAAAGTTTTTATTCATGAGAATTTTCCCCAAGCTGATGATTTTCAATTTACTTCTCTTTCCAATAAAAAAAAACATTACTTGTAAATAAACATTCTTAAATAAATTCAATTTCTGTTTTGTATTGCAATTTTTTTCTGATGTACTTCTACGATATTCAGATGCACTTTCATGTTATATAAGCGTAAATCTTGACACATTAGTTCTTTGAGAATTTCTAAAGATTCTGAAGAGAACTATGTTGTTCATGAACCTTATGTTGGATACTTTATGTCCATTGATTTTTTACCCTATAATGGTTTTTCACTTTTCTATAACTTGTTCTAGAAAGCATATTTGGCTGAGATTGGGTCTTCTTATCTCATGCTTGTGTAAGTTGAATATTTGGATTATCTCAAAGGAGATCCAATAGAGCAAAGGTGGGAAATTTGAAAGCAGTATTGTAATTTCAAATTTGGTGTGCCGCTTCCAAGAAATAATTCACAAGGCAATACAATAGATACAAGAGATGTGTTGTTATACTTGATTCAACTGTTGAAACCTCAAATGCTTGTATAAATAGGAAGAAAATAAAAATAAAATGTATAGATAACTTCTCTTTTGGAAGTAAGCGTGTGTGCATCTTGCTATAAGTAATGTAAAAGCTTTAAAAAATATTCGCAATGAAAAAAATGCTACATGAATTGCAAAGTAAACATTAACCCAAATTTATTATCAATATTTTTTAGAATACAAACTTGCTCAAAATACCAATGGCATTGTGTTAATGAGTATAATACACAATAGCAAAATATTTTCAAGATGAGCCGTGAATTTGCACAGTTTGTGCCATCATTCTAATATGTAATAACAGCACGAAGACTGAAATAGAAAAACAATATAATGAAACTATCATTTGGAAAATAATTATTTCATTTAAGTACCTTTTTTTGCATGTTCTTACCATTTACCAGCCCGGAGAAGTTCAAATGCTTCATTAATTTCAGCAAAAGGTTTTTTGTGGGTGACAAACTCGTCTAATAACAACTTTTTATTCAAGTATTCCTCAGCCAGTTTAGGCACACTGTCTCTGCTCTTCCAACCTGGTGACATTTCCATAATTTATAACTTTAAAAGCTATATATGAATGTTTATTTAATTTTTTGTACTTATTCAATTTCTAGAGAGGGATGGAGTACCCTTACCTGCCATACTGTCACTATGACCGTTATCATAACTAAATTATTTTAAATAGCATTTGTAACTTTAAGAAAAAAATACAACCCCTATCCCTATTTAATTGCAATATTCGTAGTACAAGACTATTGCTTTAGTAACATATTCTGGAAAGTTGTGTTAATTTGCATCCACACTTAAAACTGCAATGCATAGTACTCCCATTGCCAATCCTATGCAACTGATTATCTCTGTAATTAAAATTTTCAAGAAACGACAAAAGTGTCATAAATTACCTCCAAATGCTGTTCCTTTCCACGTTCTTCCAGTGACAAGTTGGAATGGACGTGTACTTATTTCCTGACCAGCTCCAGCAACTCCAACAATAACAGACACGCCCCATCCTTTATGGCATGATTCCAGAGCAGCACGCATAGTATTCACATTCCCCACACATTCAAATGTGTAATCCAAACCTCCATCAGTCATCTCCACAAGAGCTTCTTGTATTGGCTTGTTCAAATCCTTCGGATTTACAAATTCCGTACAGCCAAAAATTTTTGCTAAACAAAAAGTTTGACACAATCTTGACAACAATACAATTCAAATTATTTGTATTATATCTACTTGATTGTGCTGATGTCTTGTTCATAAAAGGATAACATTGTAAAGGGATAATTCATTAGTAAAATGAGCTATTGAAAATTCTAGGACTGTTACAATGGTAGAAACAAATTTAACTTATTGAACACAGGTTCTGGAGAGTACGATGTCCATTAATATGTAACACAAAGCCTCCTAGTAGTCAAGGTTATCTTACAGAGGGTAAAGGATTTCTTCTCTAAAAGGGAGAAACACCCCTTAAGGGATACAATAAGAAAATATGGTTTTACTTTCGTATATACATAGTGCAGAGAACGTATTGTAATGCTGTGGAAAATAGATGGTGGTTTTTAAGTGGTTTTATACAGAATGTTCATCTGTGATCATCACTAGCGCCTTACTATTCACAGGATTTTTTCTGGAATAAATGTTTCCTGATCAATGTCACCCCATTCCAAGCTGTGATTTTGAAAAACACCTTTAAATTTTGGGTGTATTTTAAATGAATCCCCTCAGGATTTTCAAAATTTTCTCAAAAGGGCTCCATTTTTTTTTTTTTTATTTATTTATTTTTTTTACATTGTTTACATTGTTTTGTAAGACAAGTAAAATACACTTATTACAATGGGATCGGTCTGACTTGTGCTGTTAACTCTAAATTTTCAAAAATTGCAAACGTCTGGAATTTTTTTGACTATTTCACAAAACATAGATTCTAAATGCACAACACAATAATGGGAGTAATTTACTATACATTGGAAGAAATACCCACAAAGGGGCCTCACAAAAAGTTTAGGGTAACTAATGTAGGAGTACCACAATGGGGTAAGTCCCCTAAAGGTGGGAGTGTATTTACAAATTAAATGATTCAACCTACAATGCATGTAATGCTCTGAGTAGGAACAGGGACAGATAAGCAGGATTTAACAAAAGATTATGATAAATAAATTCCCTTCAAATTATCAATGGATTAAAATTACCTACTTCTCTCTTCTGTCTGTCTCTCTAAAATGTTTATAGATCTAGTTTGTCTTAAGACCAGTAAGTAATAAAACAAATTTCTGATCAACTGTTACTGTAAAGATCATCCTGATCACCGTAACGGCACAAGCATAAGTAATTTATTTCTAGAAAAGGGGTATAAGTCCCACTTATTGAAATAATTTAAATAAGACATCCTTTTCCTTTGTGCTTTTAGGTTGTGATACGTTCACCTAGTGTGGAGAAGGGAAGTAAATATTCTGCAGCATTAGAAGCCTATTCAACGTAATGAGACAAAATCTACACCAGGACATATGACTGAAACGGGAAATATTTTGTTGATTTGTGTGGTAGAAATGAACATGCAGACATTGAACAGTCTCTGCTACCATGTACTTTCAAAGTCTGATAAAAGTTTCACCTTGCGAAAAATACTCCATGTGATGCAGACCACTAACATGGATTTCATACCGTGGATATTAAGTGAAGTTTGGGAAGAGAATATTTTCCTTAGGATTGCATGTCTAACACACACGTGCCGGATTAAAATAATACGAAATCCACCTTTAAGAACCCTTACTTCATATGCTGTTTTTACTGGAATACATATGACGAGTTTTTTCCTAAATATCTCATTCGAAAAATACAAAGTTGTCCTATGTTCGCCGAGTAAGTCTAATCGCAAAAGATGTTTTTACATTGCCTTTCCATGACATGAAACTCATAAATTATGACGTAACAATATGATGCGAAAGTGATAACAATATCACAAGTGTCTATAATACCAAACAGGAATATTTGCGGACATAACGTATTCTCGGCATCCGGTCGATCGAGACCGGCAAATGTTTTATAATAGGCCAGTAAAGAATCTCAAATGAATGGCATGAATAAACATCGTTGCCAAGATTTATATCATGCGCGGCGAGGCCGCGTGGACTCTCGGGTCGATGCCCGGAGAGTGGGAATTTGCGTATTTCAAGATATGAAATGAAAAATAGAAAAAAATACAGTTAAGTACGCATTCTACATCCAACCACAGAAAAGGGATAATAAAAATATTTTCTAGCAAAACCTTCCAAACTTGCTTCCACCTCCCACGTTACCTGCGAAGTGGAACAACACACAATGTACTAATTCACAGTTCACAACACAATCATATGAATTAAACAAAGCGAATTTCAAGTAAATTCTGTTAAAGAATAAGAGGTAACATGCAAGACTTTACTGTCAGATGAAAAACTAAGAACACAAATTCAAAGTGCAAAACTTTCAGAGGGACTCTGGTAATAAGTTTTAACGTTTCAATCAACAAGCCCATTTTCTAATCAATTAGACACTTTGCAATTTTATTGCAAGAGTTTATTTATCATAATCTTTACTACATAGTGCTGCCCATCTCACCCACTGTGCCAGCTCAGTGTGCATTACATTCCTATGTGAATTGTAGGTTGCATAGTTTTGTTTGTTAATTCCACTCCCTTCCCTCCTCCAAGTGTGTCTTAATACCAAAGAATTATTTTCCCCATGTCAGTCATGTACACCAAGTTTTGCTGAAATGAAGTTGTTTACATCTTGAAGAGTTATGCTGGAACACAGATACTCGCACATATATGCACATACAACTTTTTTTTTAATTTAGAATTTTAAGACTTTTGACAATTGTGCATTTCTGAGGCAATATTAACATTGAAGATTGGATAAATAATAGTATTGCATGTAATAATAATAATTGTATTTATAAGAAATAAATTATAATACCATAAATTGCGTATATTGGAACACATTTTGGAGAAATTGAAATAAGTTTGTTTTTAAAAGCTCTATCACACTGGGTAATTGTTTTTTTTTGTTTGTTTGTTGTTGTTTGTTTGTTTTTTTAATAGAAAAAAAAGGTGTTGTAGGAAATTCTATCTTCTTTTCTTTATTTGAATGATTTTTTTAAAGGACTTAATGCGAAAGAGTTGTAAAAAAATTTTGCAACAGAAGAATTTTCTAGACTACAAACACTCACCAGTTTCAAATTTATCAGCATTCAAATCAATTCCAATAATACGCTTGGCTCCCGCTGCTCTACAACCCATCGCCACAGCCAAACCCACTGCACCAAGACCCCATATGGCACATGTTGAGCCTTTCTCTACCTTAGCGGTATTAAGGGCAGCTCCATAACCAGTTGGTACTCCGCATCCCAATAGCGCTGCTTTATCAAATGGAGCAGCATCAGGAATCTATAATTGGATGTTCTTAGAAAAATCATAAAGAACTCAGATGTGTTGTCACATTACCCTCAATATCCATCCACTCTTTATAAACTCCAGAAGATTACACCTTAATAAAACTCCTCCATACAAACCACCTCATAAACAATTTTTGGAAATCACTATTAACTTGAAGATCCTTAATATATTAATTACACCATATATTAAGTTGCAATGTTAAACATCGTAAGTTTCAGTTTATATATTTTCAATTTATGGTTGATACCATGTAATTAAAAAGCAAAATCTTCACTCAGCCTCTATTATGTTGGTTTATGACATGTTAAAGCTCATACATAGCAAAGGGAACTGAAAAGAAAACTAAATAGAATGAAGTGATGTTAGATCCAATTCAAATCTAAAACTTCTGATGTAATATTCTAACAAATGAGTTAGTAAATACAAGAAAATATTTCATGGGAATTTTACTGTTCAGGAATCAAGTGTAAATACAAAAAAATATTTCAAAATTATGCAATCTTCCAAAATACCGTCCAAATTTCAAAGCAATCTTCCAAAAGACTGAACACAAAAGAAGTGTAGGTGCATATGCACTGTTAAGAAAGTTACATATTTTAGAATTTATAATACTACTTTTAATTATTGTATAAATTAAAAATAAAACTGAAATAGAAAAATTTGTGTTTTTTAACAAAATTAATTACTAACATTGCCTTCAATTACTTTCTTCAGCAATCTCAATTCAAATCATGAATGTACAAAGATTACATGCATGAAAACAAGTAATCTACAATTTGACAAATTTACCTATGATTGGAAAATGAATCAGATATATAAAAGTACAATTGTAAAATCAATGAGACCGGTTTATGGTTTCAAGCTTCCAAAAATTACTAGGTTTCAGCCAAAAGCATTTAAGCACAAACAACGAAATTCAAAAATTCAAACTAGTGTCTAGCTACATCTATAGGAAACTCCATACAAGTATTTGTGTATCACTATAAAAAATTCATCAGACCATTTTGAGGTGTAATGTACAGATCAGGTTAGTATCGAAAACGATTTTGCAATAGCCATAGAAAGCAGTTTTGATTCCCAACAAATTGCAGTTTGAGTATATAGGCTCCCAAAAGAAAATTTGAAAACCTTTTTTAAGAATTTTGAAAAGTTACTAACTTATTTACTTAAAATGTTTATTAGTAATCTAAAGAGATTTTAATATCAATATGACAGAGGGATTTTTCACACTTGTACTTTTAAAGATTTCATGACCTCATTTGGACTATGATTTGCAGTAAAAACTCCAAAAAAAACAACAACATATCACCCTTTCCCACTTTAATAGACAATATAATCACTAACTTACATGAAAAGAATAGAAGGTATACTGAATTTGTATGTTTCAGATCATCTGTTATATAAAGGGAAGTTGTTAACAAAAGCACATATTATAAAAAAACAGCCAAAAAGGGTTGTATGATTGCTCCCACATTTCGCATGAATACTTTTGAGAGACAAATAATCAAACATAGTAAAGGAGCAATTCAAAATGTTATTGCAAAATACATTGTTGATTTTATACAAAAAAATTACATGAGAAGTGTTAACTGTCTACATGTTGTCCTGGGGCATTTAGTAGAAGAATTAATCATTGAAGAATAATATTAAAATTATATATTACTCCTGGTAAGTGATTGCTTATTTATTATTCAATTACGTAATGTTCACAGTTTCTATTTAAAAATTATAACCTAGCCAATTTTTCTTCACATACATGATTTTTATAGTAATATGTGGTAAGTTTGAAATTGATCTTAATTGCATTAAGATTTGATTGTATTAAGTGTACAAGAAATGACCTTAATCAAGAAATGTCATGAACCAAGACAACGTTAAAGTGAAACAAGAATATGTTGCTAAAATTCTCAGAGATTTTTGTGGAGAAGTGTGCTTTATTGTATTGGCATATATTAAACTTCGCAAAAATTTAAGTGAGTGAAGGTATTTTATTTTTCGTTCAGTATTAATTTCTTAATTTTTTAGTTAGAAAATGAGTGAAGTAGACTGGGCATTTGGGGGTGTTAGGGCAAGGCATAGTCAATGAGGCAGAGATGCACGAGAAAAGATAGAAATGGGAATAGAATTTCTGTCTTAAAGATTGTGAAAAATGAACATGAAAGCAACTTGGGATACTTCAGTTTGATATTAACAGATTGATTGATTAGCAATTCCAGGCAAGTCAACTCCTATGGTCATTAGTCTCTTAAGTGTAGCGATTTCCTCAGGAAGCAGTGATCTTCCCCCATTGGATAGTGAGATCTGACACCAACCTACCATTGGCTAGCAGGATTTCCTTCCAACCAGAAACCACCAGTGGGGCAATGTTCCAGCTGGAAGGCTCTGGGCTCCCAACTGGCCTCTTGGCATGTGTGTTAGTGTAGAGCATTGAAGTGTGTTTACAAGTAAGGAGTGAGGATAGGACAAGGAAGAGGAAGGCAACATGGTCTGGGACCTGTTTGTTAGGGTACTGCTCCTGCATTCGCCTGTTGATCAGAGAAACCACGGAATACTACCGATCGGAGCAGCCAGACACTAGAATTCTCCTCCACACAGTGAATGAAGTTGATCTAGCTATCAAGTGTCGAGAATTCCACCACTGAGGGGACTCAAACCTAGGACCTCCTGGACAGACTGCAATGACATCACTTGATGCACTGAGCCACCTCTCCCAGTATTAACAGATTAAAATATATCTTTAATAAATGTGTACATTTGTTTGGTTTCCAGTATTCTAGTAAGAAAATAGAAATAACGCCTAATATCTCAAGTTTTCAACCTCCAAGCTCTTACCCTTATGGTAAAAATTAAGAGTAACAATAATTTTTGGAAAAAAGCCACAAAAACAGAGTAGTATGGAAGAAACCAGTAGTATCCCTACCATTTGAATTACTTTTTATAGAATTTATAGAACACAATAAACAATCATTAACCATACTAACCTTAGTGACAGATATTTCTGCCACAACAGTATATTCACTGAAGGTAGAGCAGCCCATAAAATGAAAGATCTGTTTACCATTGCATGTAAAACGTGTTGTACCATCAGGCATGACTCCCCGGCCCTGTCAAGAATAATCACAAGGAAAAAGGTGGAGATAACAACATTGTTTTTAGCCAAATAAGTTTATCCAATGCATAACAAAATTTTAAGTGTGTAATTAAACAAAATAATTAGTATTCAATAGTAATGAATTTACTCCAATTACTAATACATTACCTGAGTGGTACGAATCTTGCTACAAAGATTGGTTTTGGAAGACTTGCAAAATTTACATTCTCTGCACTGAGGTATATACAATGGCACTACACGATCACCTGGTTAACAAAAAAACAATTAAAAGAGCAACGTATTTTTCCTGTATGTTTTCGATCCTTCAGACTTCATTTTTAACTCAGACAGGATGAAATTGATGAAGAGAGAGAATATCTATCCCATTAGTGTATTATACTGGAAATAAACTACAGATCTCCATACACAATAAAACTAGGAGCTTTTTTTGTTGTTGTTTTTTTTTTACTCCAAACGGCTGTTAAAGTACCTGGTTTCACAGAAGTCACTCCTTCACCAACGCTTTCAACAACACCACTTCCCTCATGGCCTAATATGCAGGGAAAAGTGCCTTCTGGATCTGCTCCACTCAAGGTATATTCATCTGTGTGGCACAATGCTGTAGCCACAATTTTTATGCGAACTTCACCGGCTTTGGGTGGGCTGACTTCCACAGTTTCTATTGACAAGGGTTTCTTCTCTTCCCATGCGATCGCAGCCCGGCATTTTATAACCTACACATTTATAAACATATCAGGATTAACATAAAAGCAATTATCTTTGGTATAACAATTTCAATGCAATAAAACAAACTTCTTAAAGTATTTTTACAAATTAACTTCACCGAATGCCTTTTCAACTTTTTCAACTAGAGCTCTCCTTAGGGCGGCATTTATGTTTTTAATCAAATATATAATTCTCACAATTTGAAAACCAATGCTTTACCGTTCCAGCAGTTTCTTGAGCCATATTAAAAGACGGAATCCGGGCAGAATTCTCAACAAAACCAGCTCGAAGACAAAGGCGAGGGGATGATATGCACTTGTGGACTTCCAATGCTCGAGCGACTAGAGTCGAGCCTGATTCGAACTTCAGTCGTCGACACGTGACACAATTTTAACTTTTGATTAGCCGGCCCCCAAGGCCGTGTACAAAATTGCTATTTTGCTACTAACCAAGGTCAGCACCACACACTGTTACGATCAGTAAACTGTGAAATAGTTTTAAGATAAGTTTTTTTTATACTTGACGGACGTAAGTAACAATTTTCTTCGCTATCAGACAGTTTGTGACATTAAAATACATTTACCAATAGTAAATCGTACAAAATCATTAATTAAAATGAGAATAACCACAGGTGTCCGCAGCTGTAAACGAGAGGGGGCAATTATACATTTGGGCCCCCTTTTTCATTATACTTCTATATTTACATATGACATATTTTACTAGGGAATAAATAAAACATACAATGAGAATGAAATTGTAACTTTAATAATAGAATTAATCAATACAATTGTCTTTATATTGAACCCATGGTGGAAATTGTTATTATTTCCACCATGGTAGAACCATTTACAGTTTGTCACATGGTTGGATAGCCTCTTCCCCAAGCGTGTATCAATTCTCCAAATTGTCAGCTTAAATAGTAGAAAATAAATAATTAATTATATTTAAGAAAATAAAATGTTTTATTACGTAGGGCTACGGAAAACTCTTCGAAATTTTCAGGGGGCACGGCACACCCCCTAAGCGCATGCATTTGAGAACAACAATTCCTTTCCTATTTTTACTTTCTCGTTTACTACTGAAAACAAAACCAGTGGTACTAATTCTTAATGGTACAGACTTTCTTATGTTAAGTTTTCTATTTTCTTTCGTTTGGGCTAGCTATTCGGTCTTGCCACATATTCTTGCTAGCTGCAATCTATCGCCGCCAAAAGTACATTTTTTAAAAACGTTTCTCACTTTTCATTGAAAAATTTGGAGCTTTGTAAGAACATGGCGTTTAAGTGTTACTGTAAATGCGAAATTTAAAGCTCTTTTTTCAGAAAATTTTGAGTTGGAAAAAACTAAGAAAAAAATTGGAGCTATTTTTGAGAAAAAGGCGTTTGACGAAAAAATAAATTTTTCTAATTTTGAAAAAAAAAAAGAATAGAGCAATTTGGTGTTCGTGTCATCTTTTAGAGTGCATTTATCCCTTCCAAATGTTTAAAAAATAATTTGAAGCCTTTTTTGAGAAAATCTTGTTTTTGTAATTTTGAAAATAGCAAATATTGCACGCAATATTGCGCAGAAACTACAAGTTTCAAGAAAATGAACATGACCATAATAAAAGAGCTATGGACAATAAATTTCTTTTGAAGGAAATATCTCCATCTTCAATTTTATGGTTACCGAAAAGTGGAGATTTTTACAGAAATGCACGTTTTTGGAGTCTTGATGCAGGAAAAGTGTTTTCTGTCAAAACCTCCACCGTCTACCTGGATTAACTCGGAACAATTACATGGAAATATATTGAGAAACCCTCCAAGTCAGTTGTTTTCAATTGTGAGTTACCTATAATTGTG
Organism: Gryllus longicercus; assembly: GCA_038098605.1. Classification (NCBI taxonomy): domain Eukaryota; kingdom Metazoa; phylum Arthropoda; class Insecta; order Orthoptera; family Gryllidae; genus Gryllus; species Gryllus longicercus. The sequence continues at coordinate 501,682 of JAZDUA010000581.1, read as the reverse complement.
TACAGTTCGACGAATATATTGACAAATCCATGTTCAGGCATTTTCCATTCATTTTTTAGCTAGTGGGATTACATGGAAAACCGAAACATTTCATGAGCTTAGTATTATTTATCACTTTTTTTTATTATTTTTTTTTAAATTCATGACATTATTTTACAATCTACAATATTGCTGTATAATTTGAATAGAGAAAAAAATCTGATTTAACTTCTGAAAATGTACGGCGTGTTCAAAAATAAATTTGATCTTTTGCAATTTTCAAAATTTCAGAGGTTTTAATGAAAATAGGTTCTATACCATTTTAATAAATTCATTTTCTTCTATTCGAGAAAAAAAAACAACTAGCGATTTTCTAGAAAATTTTCGAAATACCACAGGGGCTTGTATACCCAAAAATGATATTATCTTCATGCACTCCGCAACTGGACAACTAAATCTTACTCCTGACTTTTTCATCATGTTTCAGTTCTGACAGATATTCGTGAGATACTTCCGCCATCCATCCCGTTTTTTGAGAACATATTGCGTATAATTATCTCCTCTCCATCTGCACTAATCTAATAAACTTTAATTTGTTAACGTTTGAAAACAATCTCATATTTGTAATGCGAAATCACTCCCGTCGATAACATTACAGGATTTTAAAAATATATTGCAACTGACAATGAACACCATAATTGTAGAGATATTATAATAAAATAGCAGCGACGCCGTTTACAGCGGCTGGCTCGCGGTGTGCGAGTACGACGACAAACTAAGCGCCAACGCGAATTGTTTTGCTTGAGACTGGCTGCACCAGTGCTGAAGGACTCCCTCTAGGGGTGGCGCGCTCGATGAGTGAAGTGGAGTTAACACTACGCTCCAAAAGGTAACTTCAGCACACCAGTCACGCAAAGCCATTGCTGCGGAAACGAAACCCGGCAGTGCAGTGACGATTTATATACGCCGTTGCTCTGGAGCATCTGCCCCCCCGGCAATATTCATGCAAAAGGAAATAAACCGAATCTGCTCACGCCCCCACATCTTCCTTCGGAGTCCCGCCAAGAAATAATTTATGAAGTGTGCACACATACATTCAATTTTGAAACGTTTTGCAATTTTCGAAAATACGGTGACTTTGCTGATAATGAGGCTGGCAACAAATTTTTATACATACGAGGAGAAAATTTAGAATGGATTTTGAAAATTTTATTTTGAAATTAAAAAAAAATGAGACTAGCACCACTTTTTCTACCATCCTCTGGAACATTCAAGGAATAAAATTTAAAGAAAAAATTGAAGCCTAAACAAATGTTGAAAAAAATTAAAAATTTCCTGTATACATGGCCTTATTTCAAGATTTAATTAAAGAAAAAAAATCTCTATCTCAATATTGTACAGAGAGAGAGAAAGAGAGAGGGAGAAGGACACAGAGAGAAAGAGAGGGAAGGAGAAACGGTTTCTTTTGCAGTGTGTTTGTGAACAGTACTTCAACCATGATCAAGATTTTCAGCAGAATGGAAATTCGTCAATCGATATGACTAATGGCACGGTCCTGTGAAATCGAAATGGATATTTAAATATTTGGGGTACTTTATATGAAGCCTCTTCTTGTCATGCATTGTTTCCTGCAATGTCAACTTAGTGGCCTTTGGTCTGTAAGTAATGCAGTCAAGAGATGCTTATTTATATAAAACAAAAATTATGAAATTAAGTAGTTCAAATTTCCTACTAAAGAAAATCCTTTAGCATTTTAAATAAAATAATTATTTCACACAATTGTTACAAATAGTGTGAGAATGTCTGAATTTACTATATTGTTGCACCATTAGTTCTAATCAGCCCTAAACTTCCATGTTTGGACCAAGATACTTTTTCCTGCATTCTTCTTTTCTCAATAGTAGCCCTTTAACTCATTTTGGATACAACTTTTTCAATTTTTTTTGCATAATTTTGTACTGAATTGTGATAATTTTCAAAAAATACATATAGAAGATATTCTCAAAAACTGCTCCACAATTTTGTTTAACCTTTTTTTACAGATCGAGCACACTAAATTACACATCATAAATGTTACCTTTATATAAAATAATGAAAAAAAAAAATCTCATGTTTTCTTAATTCACAGATTTTATACATGGTTGAATGCATTATTAGACACCAAAGCTTCAAATGTTTTCAAATGAAAATTATGTATTCTACCTGAAGAAGTTTTATAACAGTTCTTTTTTAAATAATTAACATAACAGAAATGGATAAGAATTATTATCCATTACTGCAGATTAAATATCACACGAATAAAATGAACACATTTAATACATCACTATATCATTTAAGTAACTTCTTGCTTTTACTAGGATTTTTCTGAATTGGTGCAATAAAAATTACAGAATTACATACTTTTCAAGACATTACTTCTCTAACTACTTGTCATTATAATAAGAAATTTTAATAAAATAGTTTTTTTATTAACATGCAAAAGGTTACTCAGATGAAATGTGTCTGGCTTGCAATGTGTAGGATTCCCGATCCTATACATTTTCAATAAGTTTTATTGCCTATAATAATTTCATATTAAAAATTGTTTTCATCAATATGTACAAAGAAAGTATTTTCAGTTACAATGTAAGTTTACATTTGTAATTGCTGCAAAATTTTCTAGAACGTAACTTGTTACCAACAGAAAATACATACAAACAAAACATACACACACATATACATAAAGCAGGAGTATTGGTTTTTCAAATAGATACTGAGATGAAACAGCAAGTGTCTTGAGCCAAATCTTAAACACTCATTTTAATGATGCAATATTGAAAAAAAAACTTTTTTTCTATTTGTAACACTAACTTCTATTTCAAAATAGAAGGCCTTGTAATTTCCAGTGAAATGAAACATAAACAGATTTGATATGAACAAAAATGTGCATTCAAGGCAGTGACTAAATAAAAATATTTGTTTGTGCAAGAATTGTTAATTTTTATTCCTTCAATACACTAAACACACAATCACTATTGCACACTCAGAACTACAATACATTTTAATTTTTTTTCCCTGATTTACAATAACAACTCTTGATAATCTTTGGCAACAAACTAAGTAGCATAACCATATTTCCTACAATGAAACCTAACATAGCACCAGAAGCACAAGGTATAGGCCATACTTGCCATGGACGATCCCAATCAAGAGGAATAACAAAAGCTCCTAACCAGGTTCCCAGGAGAGTATATCGATAACTACAGAATAGTGATTCACGAAGTATATCTCCAGTCATTTTGATACCAAACAATAAACTAATAACAGAGTTTGAACCCAAGTTCAGGCAAACTGGAAATACTGTTAAGGCACATAACACAGCACTTAACATAAAAGTCTCTTCATGCTTACTGAAGACTTCTGCACCAAACAATATAGCAATAAAAAAGTACACAAACCACATTAGTACAATAATAAATGAAGACTTCAGTATTTCTCTAATTCTGGTCCACAAGTTATTTCGTTTGGTAGAGGTGAATCCATCATATCTTCCAGTTTGTGTTTTAGGAAAATGGAAGGTACCTACTAAGAATTTAATATATTCAGCAACAATTATAACACCTATAACTGGATAAAAGGAATACTTTCCAATAGAATACAAGTAATTAGTAAAATACAATGCACTTAGTAATGTTGAAAAGTAAACACATGTACAACCACAATAAAAAGCCACTAATTTGTAGCTTTGGTAATCATCGAAATTAGATAAATGCATAGTTCCAAATTATATTTTGTAGTTCTATCTTGTTTGTAGGCTATCACAGATTCAATTGAGAAGCATTTTTTGGTCACCCATATATAACTCGCATCCCTCTTTATTTTCGCGATATCACAAATACCAGATAAAACTATAAACAATTAACAGTATCTCAAAAGAGGGAAGCAAACTTGTAACAAAGATTTCGAAGACTCTTAGAAGATGATAACAAACTTTTGAGATCCAAATGAATGTTCAGTAATTATTATTATTATTACGATCACAAGACATAAGGCAGGTTAAATGCCGTTTGTATGAACGTGAAAAGCCGGTAACCTTATGTGTTACTGTCAAGTGAGTTATGTATTATGTACAGACGGATCAACAGCTACACACGTTCTGCCGGATTATTCACAAAATCATAAAATAGAATTACACATTGCGCATTCACAATACTGCAGCCAATGAACGTTTAGATGTAAATAACGCAATGTGTAGCGGGGCAATTTTAAAATGGTGTAAAACACTAACGTGAAATCAATTCCGTGATTATTGGAACACAGTTGTTCAATGTACTTGTCACGGGCGATGGTAATCAAGAGGAATATCAAAAGCTGCTATCCAGATTCTCAGGAAAATGGAAGGCCTGAGAACAACTCAATCAATTTTGAACAGCGTTCCTTCGCAAACTTATACCGAATCATATTTCATTTATTGAATAAACACTCATCTTAGTTTCTAAATATTGAGCTAGGTACTTGTTTCTCTTGTCTGAGTTATATTATATGTATTTCCCATTTATCACGTACATTAAATTCAGTAGCGAGGCGTGGCATTTTTGCGTGGTCATCGCAAGATTTGCCCTCGTATATCCAGGTTTATCTTTCTGAAGCGACAGGGGGTCCCAATATCGCGTAGGGTTTTGTGTTTTTTAACAAAACTGATTTTTTTCATTTTTTAATCTCTTAGACTCTCTTAAGGCAATTCTGAAATGCTTCAGAAATCTTGGTTAGACGGCAAAACTGAAATTCATTTAACGTGAAATGTGAAATAAAATAATTATTTTAAAATTCGTTTGGTATTCAGATATTATTCATTATGATTAATGCTTTTATTCTGCACGAAAGCACACCCTTCCGCGCAAACAAATCAAAATGGGCTTATAGCTAAATCCGTACAACGATGTGTAGATAGGCACATATAGTTAGATTCTAAGTTATTTCCTTCCTAGTTGTTTTTCCAAGGGACAGACTGTTATCATTTACTTCCCGATGGAACGTATATTCGACCATACACTAGACACTATTTGTATACTTGCGAGCTCCTCTGTTCTGGGGCCAGCAGAACGCGAGGCCCTCCGCCCATACAAGAGAAACAAAGGACAAACAATCATGCCCAAGGGACTCGAACCCGCGACCCTTCGGACCGAAGAGCTGAGCCGGTACACGTTCTTAGCCACCTCGGCCATCTAAACTATTTAAATTCATAAAAATGAATATAATTTATCTTCTAAAATAAAGCATGATGTTTTGAAGCTGTCATGTTAATGTGTTGACATTCATGAATTCTTTATACATATTTATATGTGTATATAATACGAGGGTCGGTAAGAAAGCAATGCCCCGATTTTTTTCCTTCATCCAACAATAATAATGGTAGACAATTGTAGTTGTTACACCTTCAAAGTTTCGTATTTCCAACGTTAGTGCATAAAGTTTCAAGTATCTCTGGCAGTTCCTTAACTGACTGTTAAAATGGCAACTATGCGCGATGTGCGTTAGAAACTACGCTCCGCGAAGTTCCGGAGGTTAAGCAACTCGGGTTTCTGGACGGGTAACCGTCTGGGAACCCGGAGACTTTAACGGCATCGAGCACCTGTCCGTAGGGATAAAGGCAGTGACTCTCTACGATTGATGATACCTGACTTGTTTAAAGGAGGAACGCTATTACATTTTTAGCACCAGTACGTGGTTATATAAAACGCTACGAATTAACGTAACAGCATTTTTTTTAAAGTAATAAATGAAAGAGGTAAAACGTCGAACCAGCTGAGCACTTCTGCCACGCATTTATGATAATCAACATCAAAATTTCATCTCATTAAAATTATTCACACAGTATATGTATCGGACTCAAAATATCAATAGTATAGGTCGAAAATCTGGTTTTTGCTGTAGATTCCACGTGAAAGATTATGTAGTACGCACGTGGCAAGAGCGTGGAGAGCGCAGCAACGCTGCCACTGTCCAGGCCCAGCTGTAAAGCACAAAGAAGAATGGTACAATGTATAAAGTGTAATATATCATATTACATGTTTGTTTATTTAGTTATCCTATTATAAACAGTTAGGCTAATGTATTAGAAAGATTTACGTGTGTAAACTGGAAAAGAATGAAATATTTATTTGCATTGCGTTGGTCTTTATTTAAAAGAAGGAACAAGACCATCACATTTTCGTAAATAGGCTGTGATTTGTTAGTACTTCGTCTGGGAAGCGTGTGAGAACTTATTAGATATTGGTCGGCTTAGGTTTACGGACAGATTAAGGAGGCTTTGCTTCTGGGGGTAGGAAGTTGCCAGAATACGTTTTGATTGCGTGAGAAATGCATCAGCTAAAATATTTTCGTAGCATATGTAAAGAGTACAGTTGATGACTGAGGTATATAAGTTGTCCATAAGAACAGAGTATTTCTAAAAGAATTGAAACATTTAAAACAGAAAAGTTAATTTGGGACTTTATGAGTTAATATTTGGATTTCAGGAACACGTGTGCAAAATCAAAAATTAACTACAAGAAGTTGAATTTGGCGTTAGACTTGATGTTGCGATAAAGAAGAGTACTACGTGATCTTTAGAAGAATGAACAACCAAAAAAAGAAAATATAAGTTTTATGCATGCTTTAATATTATGGACTGATGATTAAAACTCAATAACATTTATATTATATAAAGGAAGATAAAGACTTGTAATAACTTATAATGACCCCTTTTTTAGTTGGCTTATTTACAAAACAATAAAATTTTCACATTTTTATTTAATTACATTCTTCACATTAACACGTTTCGACAACTTTCATACACTATAATCTACAGGCTTCTTTCTGAATTTGAGTTTTCAATGCACTAAAATTCTTCGTTATAGAAGTTATTTAACGATACAGAGTAAAATACCAGCAGTGTGCTGCGGGTTGCATTTGACACGAATATTTAGTTTTGTTCTTTCTTCAGTGATTTTCCCGAAATTTTAATAGTAATTCTGCTATTCACGGAGGAGACGAATCCAATAAATCAGAGATAATTAAAATTGGTCCAGCTGTTTTTGAGTTATAAATGGAATAACTGACCCGACTCAGTTTTATTTATTTAGATGTTATCATTGTAAGTTCAAACATTTATTTAATAAAAGTATTTCACGTGAATGAAATTATGTCTTTGAAAGAAATATTCATTATTTCACGTAGAAAATAAAGTTTAATATTTTCATTTGTCCCTACAGAATCATTTGTCAATACAGAAACTCGTCAAAGTAGTAAGTTTTAGAAAGGTAATAGGCTTTTAATTTAATATTTAATAACCATCCATTCACATAGTCCTAAATTATCGATGTTATCCATATGTAATCATTCCGAAATACTTTTCTATGTCCTGAGAATTTGTTAACTAACATTATCTCTCTCTCTGTTCTGTTATCGAGAGATTGTAGTCGAGCAAATTTACAACATGAATATTTCGGTACGTCACAAAAGGCTTCAATTAAATGTGATCGGTCTTTTTAAAAACTGCTGAAAGTTCCATCAAAAAATAAACTTGATTGCAGTGACGACTCATTTGTTTCCAACTAAATGTACCAATGTATTTTTCGATGAACATAATAATACAAACGTTTGTAGATTTTTTTAACGAGGGCCACTCATCTTTCTACCAGAGCCCTGCTTTTCGGCGTCACTGAATTTGTGAATCGATGAATGGTGTACTCTTTGTGAAGAATGCAACACAAAATCAGGGGAAACATTTATTTTTGTGACCACATTTATACTTTTTCTTTAAACATCTCCCGAGCGCATGTATACCTTAGGATGTCGAGTTCCATTGGAGAAGAGTGGCGCGGGTGCACAGCGGATAACATTTTCTTTTATCTCCGAATCTCACTAACCTCTTTTTCTTTTATCTTGCAGACATGCGAATTTACTTAGCGACTAAAAACACTACCCACTTTCTCAATACTTATCGCAAACACATTAAATGATCATTTTCTGTAGGTGCGGCACCTCCGGTCGCAGCAAGGCCGTCTTATCAGTGGTAGGTGCGTTACAAAATAATAAGATGAACTTGTGCATTTTTGAACTGCCAGTAACTTTGAAACAAAACTATTCTTGCCATAAAAAAACTAGTGGAGCTCCAAGAGCACATACTCTACTTCAATTGTTATTGGTAATGGTTATGTAATATAATTATATCGAACCTAGAGAGTACTGCACCGTCTGCCCTATTAATACATCAGCTTTCACTCAAAACAGACAAGATATAATTCAAAATTACGTCAAAAATACTAATATTTTGAAAAGCGTGTACATAAAATGTTTTTTAAAGAAATAATGCTGATAAAAGAGAAGAAGAAAGACTTTACTTCAATATGAAGGGAAAAGGGCAGGTTCGAAAAAAATCGAATTTTGGTCACTATATTATTCAAAAACTGATTTTTTCTTTAACGTTTGCACTGAAATAATTTTAAGAACTTATATTGAGGAATAGCTTGCAATAAAACCAGTGGTGCTGATTGATTATTAGTGATTCCAAGCGCGTTAACTGTTAAGATAATAAGTCCTGTAAGTGCATGTTTTACCTCGAGAGGAGACGATGATATTCCCCCGCTGAATATTAAGATCCGGCGCCGACCTACCGATGGCTAGAGGGATTTACCCCAACTAGATATCTCCCTCCAGCAGGTCTCCGCTCCAGTCGGGACAACTCTTAAGCTCCCGACCTGACTTCCAGCATGTAAGGTAGTGTAGTGCATGCTAGTGTGTGTGTAAGTAAGGGGTGAGGAAAGGAGAAGGAAGAGGAAGGAAAGACCGCGCGCGGTCCGTGGCCCATTTGTTAGGGCACTGCTCCGGCATTCAGCTGGTGTTGATCGGAGGAACCACAGAAAAATACCAATCAGAGAAGCCGGCTGTTAGAATTCTCCCCCAGACAGCGATTGAATTCGACCTAGCTGACAAGCTAGTGTCGAAAATCTTGCCAACGTCGGGACTGGAACTTAGGATCTGCCGGTCAGAGGCACTACAGTGACATCAATTGATGCCCTGGGCCACCTCTCCCGGTCTAGTGGTGCTGCAGCATGGCGGCGTACTAGTTTGTTAAATTTTCTTTTGAAAAAGGTCTAAAAGCTCCTCGTGCGCCACAAACCGCACACTGAAGAATCTTTTGGTCCCTCTCGTTTCTGTAGGTCCTATGTTCGTGGAGGCTCTTGTCTCAACTAGGAGCCTGAACCGTTGTTCTGGGTGTAAGAAACCAGCTTAATTACGCAGACTCACCACACACATTCCTTACACGCTTTTACAGGTCATGGCAAGAGATATTGAGAAATATAGAAGTGATACACTTGAGATAGAACTGAAAACATACTATATGCCGTACTCACGATTTGAACATATCCCACTGCCTGACTTGGCTCAGGGCCAGCGTTACCGTTGTCTATGTAGAGACTCTGACTGGGAGGTCCTGAGGTTTGAGTCCCGACAGTGAAAGAGATTTTCGTCATAAGCTGGAGAGCGCCTGGCGTCTGGAGCGATCACGTGTGGCAACGGGGGATTGCCTGATAACGTCAGCGGGTCTCAGCGTGAGACGCGCTCCCATCATAGGTGCAGAATATAGGATGAGTTATTTCATGCGAAAAAAACACACCATCGCCTTCTCCTCAAACAGAACAAATGTATCTTATGTCATTTATCCAAGAGAAGCTTCGTTCTTGCATAGCAGTTTCTCGACGATTTCTCTTCTTCTATAACGTTAAATATAGTTTCTCCTTTATTGTATTTATGAGTACATGCGCTTTAAATAATGTCATATAAAGTTTCTCGAAAACTCAACCGTTTTCTGTCAAAACTAGATCAAAATTCCGTATTTTCAGATACGTTCAAACGCCATTTCCTAAAACACGGCTCCAAATTTTTTCTTTACACATTTCGAATAGATAGTGCTAATTGCAATCTTTAAAATGACGTAAAGTTCATTTTGGAGTATTTTTTTAAAAAAATTACAAAGATGTAAAATTTTTGAAAGATCTCACACAATTAGATTTTTAGATTTATTTAGTATAAAAGAAAACACCACACAAAAAAACAACAAAAAACAGTAAAAACTATACATGACATATGGGGGACAAGATTTTGATATGTGCATTTCCAGCAATTTGTAAACACTATCGCATTTGTGAGTTGAAGTACTTAATATGAAGTTTTTTGATAACTCAAAAAGCTTATGTGAAAAAGTTTCAAATTTTGAATTTACAGTAGCACTTAAATGCAATTAAAAAAAAAAAAAACCTGTGAATTTTTCAAAGAAACTTTCCACTTAGAACAAGGTTTTACTGTTCTTTAATAATCTTAAAATTATATTTCTTCTCTACAATCAGGAAGCCGAAAAATTAAGAAAATGTAAAAAAAAAAAAATACTTTATGCGGCGATAGACGGCAGCTGGCAAGAGTATGTGGCAAGTCCGAGTAGCTTGCCGAGATCAAAAGAAATAGAAAACTAATACATCTGTGCCATCCTGTAGAAACACTAGTTTCTTTTATTAGCAGGAATGCCAATCTGTACCAAAAAAAAAAAGTCATGAGCTGCAATACTCCCATTCCATGTGGAATTGAAGTTGACGTCGTTTTGTAAAAAATTAAATCCAAAACCCCCTTTTTTTGTATAAGGGAACCCCATAATATTTATTTCCTTTAAAATCTCAAAATTGATTTTTTGCAGTATTGAAATGGATTTGCAGTATTACCTAAGAACATATATACATACATTCATACACAAGAAAGTAAAAATAAACTTGGAAAATAAAAAATAAGTAATTAAATAAAATTCTTTCAGTGCCATCATTATGGACAGATGTTGAGATGTATTACTTTTTCGAACTACAAAAAAACTGTAATTACAACTTAATTTTTAGAAGTAAATGAAATCATTGGAAGAGTGAATTATAGTTCAACATAAAAATAAAAAAAATTAGAATTCTTTATAATGATCAAGAAAATTGAACGTTACATCTAAAGAACTCTCATAATAATGGATATAACACATTAGTTTTATATAATTTTTATTAATTATAGTTCTTCAAAACATGTACACCAGTTAATTAATTGCCAGCCTTATACATACATGTACACATACGCATACATACATATATGTATGTGCATAAACTTGAAAATACATTTATGAAATATGCGTACACATACACCTATGTATATATATGCATCTGAAAAATTACACTGTTATTGCCAAATTGTTGAGAATACATTCCCAGAATATTCTGTAAAACTTACTTTCATTCTTTCACCATTTTGTAGAAATTAAGAGTATGATCTTTTGTAAAAATTAATCTATAGATTACATATCATACCCAATTTGGTATCTTTTGTAATACATTTCCAAGAGAGTTATAAAGAAGTAGTGAATCTCATGTGTAACATTATTAAACAAACCTTAGTTTAAGTACTACATGTTACAAGACAATCTACCATTAACACATTTTTAAATGTGGTCTAGAGAAAATGTAACCGATTAGCTGTATGGTTATGTACATGGCTTCAGTTGGCATTTCTAACATTTAACTGTACTTTGATTCTTTTCTTAAGTCACCTAAACTAAATTAAATATGTACCCAAATAAAATATACTTCATTTACATCACTACATATATACTCATGTCACATTAAAATATATTCTAAGAAACACATTTCCTAATGTTAGTCAGTTTCCTCAGAAGCTAGTAGTTGGCGAAAGTACATTGCACGTACAGTCCTGAACAAAGGAAGGAACATCACATCAATGGCAGGAACACAAAATATGGGCACAAAGATTAATGAAAGGTACACGTGAGTTTGCAATTTACAAACTACAAACAGCAAAGAAAGAATCAGTGTAAACGCCAACCAGCCGTTGCTTGCTTTTCATTACTGTAGGTGTGAAGGATTTTCTTTTTTGATCATTGATCAATTTTTTATAAGCTGATGAAGAGCCAGTACACTAGCTGACTCAGTGCAGAACACTGAGCAATCAACTCATTCAATGGATCAGTTTTCATCTAAGTAACATTAAAATTAACAGAACTGTATTACATTCTAAGACTTGCATCATTATTGTTTATCTTCACTTTAGATAAATATTATTCATTCACTTATGGCACACAAAACAACTAACTAATTAGATAATTCTTTGCAATAAGGCATAAAAGAAAGATTTAACTTCCTGCTTACAATAATCACAACACAAGAAGACACTAGGCGAAATACAGATGTACATTGACCATGTAATTTTGCACAGCAAACAGCTTGAATACACATTTATTAAAATGTCATTTTCACATAAGTATTAAAGAAAGAAATCAATATTTACAAACATCATAATACAAAGGCTTACAATGGTACAATAAAATTATACAATAAAGATATATGAGTATAACTATTGGACGGTCTCTATCTAAAACAAAGCAAAATTTGCAATAAATAGCCTAACAGATTAGTCAGTCATTAATGTCAGCAATGATTAAAAATAAAAATAAAAACTTCTTAATAACGAACAACTATTTATTGAGACTAAGAATATATAGCAAAGAAAGCAATGGAATGTTAGTCATGGAATGATTCACTGTTAAAAAAGACGGTCTGATTAAAAATGGAAGTATGCAACTGACTACAAATATTTTACATGTAATGAGTTAGTTGTGTTTGGTTTGTTCACACTGAACTCCACCAAACATTTTAGATGTGTGTACATGCAGTATCAACTGAACATCCAAGCGAGTAGCAAACTGAATTGAACTTACAGGTTATATAATATTTGCTGGTCTCACACTTTTCAGTTTCTAGTAACAAACACGCACATAACAAGTAATTCACATACAAAACACAACTGTAGTTTCAACTCTCATCAAGAAGTCAATTTATATTGCAGATTCTGGATATCTCTAGGACATTAAACAACACCCACAAGAAAATTAAAAATGATACATGTGCAAATGAAGAAAATGGAAGCAGGGGAATGGACTCATTTACAATGCTGTAAATGAAATCCAAAATAATTCACGAGCACTAATCTTCCGGTAACATCAACTATAAACATACTTGCATGGGAGGACCCAAGTGTGACCATTTATGGTGCAAAAGCAGTTTAAATTCGTTAGCTGCTGCTGATAATATTATTGTTACCAATTATATTTCGTGTAATGTCAGATTTGATAACTCCTTGGTTGGGTTGGCTGCCACCCTAGAGCAGGCTCGTAGTAGTTGCTGGTGCAAAAGAATATGGTAGTGCTTGGCCCCTACAGGAGGGGGTGCGAGGAACAGGCGTCTCCCCATGTCTCTGACCTATGGAAAAAGAATGTTAAGAATTTAAGAACAATATTTGGCATCTTTTTAAGCAAATAATATAGTAAGATACATCATTATCAAGCTGTGTACAGCATTTTTATTATGTTAACCCTATAAGCACCTAGATATGCTAATGCAATGTTTAAGGCTTTGACAGCTAGACATTCAGTAGTCAATTCAAGCCTGCCTGAACAATATGAAAGAAATTTTTGATATGATTTTGGAGATCTCTAAGATGATTTTAAGCTTTGTATTTTTAGAGATACAACTTTTAGATATTGACCTTTCCAGGAAATCAAATCTCTGACAACTTCCCTTTCTAAAACTTGATGATGGCAATACCAAGGTTTTCAAGACTAGAGAATAGATGATAAGAAATAATATGTAAAATTTGGATGATATAGTCAGAGTACTGAACTACGAACAATGGCAATTTAATTGAGAGTTCCTTAATATTTTGCAGAAATGAAAACATAATATACCATCTTACCTATGACGGTCCTTAGTAAATAGAGGGCAGCAGGAAGGTGAGCTTAAAAGTCCAATGGTTGATCAGCACTTCCTTCAACATCCTGTTCTGTATCATCATCATCGTCGTCGTCGTCATCATCATTATCATCTGTCGTGTTATCAGCCTCATTTGTATTGGCTTTACTTGTTTTACCTAGGATAGATTCTGGGTCAATTAACAGACAGGTAGTATCATTGGGTCTATGTAAGATAATCATATACACTTTTTATTAAAAAATCATACCACAGTTTGGCTTCCCACGTGTGCGAGTGTTAGCTCGTTCAACCCCATGTTTGTCAACACACCAGCACATCCCCACAGAAGTGTGGCACTGTGTAGGACGATAATATCCTTCATCATCACAATCGGGAATATATACACCTACATGGCAAAAAATTGATAGAAGAGTTTTAACACAATTGAATGTACACACACTTTTAAAGCAAGAAAACATTGCATGATGAATGAAAAAGGTGTTTACTATGGTTATTATTAAAATAAGTCAATGATTTCTTCATTCAAAATAAATACAAATAAGTAACACAATGAGTGATTTTCACAGATTTGTCTTCACACAAGAAATCAAAATGATGTATTTGACTTAATATTCTACAATGCATTTTCTTAAATACATTAGTAAGTTAATAAAAATGTCATATGCTAAGACAAAATGTCAAAATGCCAGATTTCGATCACTCATTTGCTTTTTTATTGAATTTACTAATTTGATTACTGTTAAGAATGCTACGTTTGAAAACAATGCATTAGTGTTAACTGCAATAGATTTGCATTAGAAAATAAGAAATAAATTGACTAAGGGGAAAAAAAAATGGAGCATGGGTTATTAGAGAATACAAAGAAAGAGTTGCAAATCAAAGAAATATTTAGATTTTTTAGTCCTCCAGGGAGAAAAAAGAAAGAAAGAAAGAAAGAAAGAGGAAGGGAATAAAATGATCACACTGAAAAACATAATGAAACAGGAACAACAAATCACAGTGAGTTGAAATAGCAGTTAATAACGATACCAAACAAATTGATACTCAATACCGTAGACCATAAATTCACATCCTTTCTAGAAATGATACACAAATTAGATTAGGTTTTTTGGAGATTTATAATAAACCATCGACAAAAATCCTGGTAAGTGTGTTACTGCTGAGAACAAAATTATACCCTAGAACGGCATTCAACAGATTTAATGACAAAAAAATTAAAGTTTGCATATTTTATCATACAAAACCGATTATTGCAACATATTAGAATCACATAAGACTTGGAAACAATCCATCATCAGCTTTTAAAATCAGGTTTTTTATGTCTCTGAAGGGACACAAGTTTTGTGAAGACAGGTGAGTTAAGTGGGACATTAGTTTTAGATGGCAGGTGGGGAATAACTGGGGAAATGTCAAGGGATAGTTGGAGGACATGTGGGAATATGAAGGGAGACAAGTGGGACCAGTATTACATTTCTTACACAGTCAAGGGCGCACAGAGAAAACCAAGGGACTGGGGCAGTTGATCTATGGGGGACCTTAATTGCAAACAACTCATTCCCTTTTCCCCAGATTCATAAATAATTCATTTCTCAATCCATCAGAAATTAATTACAGGATTAAATTTGGTTTAGAGAGGAATACATTTTTTATTTCCTTTAAGTGAGGAGAAATTCAGGGCCTCAATTAAATCAAGTCAGGAGCAAGTTGCCCCAGCTGCCTCCCTTCTGGTCACCCCTGTACACAGTATTCTACAAAAAAAGGATCTTTTTGAACTTTCTATTTTTTTTATATTTAGTTTCTTTTGAATGTTTCCATTCCACCGCAAGAGTGGTCAGAAAAGAAGCTTGCTTATAATGCTAATACACAATTCAGAGACTGGTCTTTAAAAGTTGTGATCTACAATGGAACAATTTTTAGTTTTTAAACATTTGTGTTTAAAAACAACTAAACATTTAAACTAAGTGTGCAGTTTTTACATTGGTTCAGGTGGACTTTTTATTTATTTATATATTTATTTATTTTTCTATTTATTTATAATCAAAAAACAGTTAAGAACCAGAGATGATAACTTGCTAAAATGTAATTTTTGATTTATCATAAAAAC
Source organism: Gryllus longicercus (assembly GCA_038098605.1). Taxonomy (NCBI): domain Eukaryota; kingdom Metazoa; phylum Arthropoda; class Insecta; order Orthoptera; family Gryllidae; genus Gryllus; species Gryllus longicercus. The sequence goes on along the minus strand of JAZDUA010000581.1, from coordinate 485,770 downwards.
AACAAAAAACAAAACAAAAAACAACAATGGTTAAATTTTATGTAACGTATGAGAGAGTAAATGTAATCTGGGCTCATTCTTGACCTCTACTATTCCCACACCTCTTTTTTCTATACATCGTTGAATTAAGATCTAGAGAGGTTAGCAAACATGAAAGTTTTGCTCCCAAGTAATTGAAAACGTGCAACTAGCAAAATGAGAATTCAACACATGTGCATCTAGTATATAGGCATCTCACCATTTGCTTTATGGATCAAAGGAAACCGAACAAAAATATTGATTGAAATGGGGATCATTGGCTCATATGTACCAGAAAGACAGCTGAGTCTGTGAATTTTGTGTTTTGGGTGACATGACAATTGTCAACTTGCTGGTCAGATTTAAAGTAATCATTCAAATGGATGATATTTTGATCTCCTTTGACGATAACTGTGTCCCTTTTGGCAATGGTTTTCATGGGTGTCCTTGTTTGGTGGGCACATCAACAGATTAACAAGAAGACTTTCAAAGCATCAACAACAACAAAACTAACAACAACACTGAAACATGATTAAAAGGACAAACAAATGTATCATATAAAAACACTTGGAAGATTAATCAACACATCTAGTATATAGCCACAAGCATTACACAGAACAGTGAGCATTTATTGATAATGGTCACGTTAGCACATAGCAAAGAGAATTTCATTATTCCTCAAACCTACTTTTCATTGTTATCAAGTACTTTTGATAAAGTGATGTAGTGAAAAGAAATGTAATATACCAGTCAGACAAAATAAGACAAATAATTGAGGATAAAAGGCAGGCAAGGATAAAAGATAATACTGTTGAGAAGTAAACAGTCTGTGTGAATATAATATATTCAGATATATTATAAGCTATTTTACATCCATTAACTTCATTTTTACATATGTTCTGGAATGTAAAATTAACCTACCCATAAGATCAGGAACAATGCGACGCTTAACAGCTGCACATGGTCTATCTGCCTTATCGAAGCAATGGCACCATTCACGAGGAGTAACAAAAATGTCCTTGTCAGCATCACAAGCATCAAGGAAAGGTTTAATACATTTCTCACTTTGATCATGCTCTAAATCATACAATTCCTCTAATGACAGTTGGTCATCTGAATCCAAATCTAAGTGCTGGAACATCCAGCGCACTTCACTCTTGCAAGTAGCAGGAAAGTGAGCTGCAAATTCAACATTTTTTTCTTTAAGACAATAAGGATCGAATTGGAAATAAATAAATAAAAATCTGAACAAATCTTAAATATTTTGCACGGTCACCTTTTCCTTTGGCATGAGATCGCCGTCTCTTTGCTTCTGCCATCACCACTGAGAACCAATCAAGAAGACGATTTCCCATAGCTTGCAGTGCAGTTGGTGGGCATTCTTTGCTCCAAGGTGTACTATGTGCAGGCTTGGTATCGAAAACCTCATTATATCCACGTTGCCGTGCTTTGTCATCGGAAAATGGAACACTGGTGGCAGCAAAACCATCCTGAAGGACATATAATAACAATAATTGATAGAAAATTGAGAACATGGAAACAGTTTAGTCAGATAAATTAGAGTATGATAAGAAATGGAAAGAAGATAAATTAAAACTTCATTTAATTAACTGAACTGTGTAAGAGCAGTTACATTTTTGGGAGACCTGTTCTGAATGTTTTATTTACCCTTATATGTTGGGTGGTAGAAATGTGTAATTTTGATTGATAGTCTTTAAACATTTTATTCACAAGATATATAAATATTTACTTGAACAAAACAATTTTGTACAATTCAAAATATTTTTCATGTTGTGATTTACAGTACTTATTTCCTCTAGAAATGTGCTTTTATTTCAGAATTGCCTCAATTATATTTGACAATTTTACAACTGAAATCATGGTGAATCCTATGCATAAAAGTGAATTAACATCTTGCAAGTGACATCACCTTGTCAGCCAATATTTTTCATTCTATTATGGAAATCTTTATTTAAAGGCCTATCTATCAAATTTTATTTACATACATAATCATTTGCATTGCAAACATAGTATTATTTATTGAGGGAATAGAAAGAAAAATTAAAATAAAAAGATTTGAAATGTACATCAGCTAAATGCTATTAGATGATGGTAGTTCTTGTAAATTTTATTTGTTTATTACTATTGCACCATTTTAAAATTTATGGCAAAGAATTATGAAAATAAAATTACTATTAGCAAGAGAAAGTGGGTACATAGAATAAAACTAATACATTGAGATCAAATTGTCAAAATTAAATTAATAAGAATATTAAATGGATTTAATTTACCTTATTGTATTTTGTATACTTAATGTATTTGTAATGCTTATTTTCATATTTAAAATCTTCTGGAGTAAAAGTATACTTGTCTTGTGGTGGTCGAGCACTCTTATTCTGTTTATGTTCACGATCAGCAGTTGCCTTAAATTTATTCATGATATTGTTATATCTTTCTGACTGCCGCTGCTTCTTTCGCAAGTGAACATCAGCATCTATTTTTTTAAAAGAAAGTACAAAACATTTTATCACATGAATATTTTATAGCTCTGGTAAGTTCATTTCTCCAGTAATTAGTATGTCGATATTTATTTGAAATATATTTTTAATGGTCCATGACTAATAAATAAACAGCTTTGTTACACAAACAATTGAAGGAAACAATACTAAGAAGTCAATGATCTTGATATCTTAATAGAAATATACTTTTGTGGCACTTATAAAAATTCCCGAACATTTACTTATGCTATTTTTGGCCATAAAATTTGTATTGTATTAGTTTATTGATTTTCTTCCTAGAACTTTTCTTGAAAATATTTACTCATCAACAGGAAAAGTGACGATGTCAGGGATAACAGTAGTAATAGACAAGTTGAAAAGTTCATTTTAGTTTTGAGAATGTGTCCACAATCATTTGAGGACAAATAAATGACGTAGAAGAATTATAACTTTTTGGGTGAAACACATTTAAGTGCAATCTAAAAGTTATTGAGCTCAAGAAGAGATATTAAACTGAGGTTTGATTCATTAAATTCATTAAAGTGGCCCAAAAGAAAAGCAGATAAGTTTTTTATCCCACTTCAGACTAAAATACAAAAACATCTATGCATGCATAATTAAAGTTCAATTTGAAAAACAGGTTAAAACATTAGCACACCTTCTATTTACCAAATTATTCATTTGTTAATATCTAATTCCACGTTTTCTCACAAATCTTAAAAGAAATTCTTTTAACACTGCCTCTTGCAAACGTGTGCTGAACCAAAAAGTCAAACATGAAACAATGTGGAATATATTTTGCATTACCTATTGCAAGTGAAGGAAAGTTGATAATTAGAAAAATTATAAAAAAATCAAAAAATACATGTTTTCTTAGTAAGATCTGGCAGATATAATTTTTAAATCTGAGATCGAAATAGACATTTAACTTCCCTCAAAACCTTTGATTCAAAATCAATAATAAATATTTGTGCATGTATGACTCACCTTTACAAGGACAGAAGCCCTTGCATCCAACTCGAACCGAAGTGTGATGGATGCAGTTGTGGTAATCAAGCCGACAAAGAGAACTGTATGTGCGATTGTCAGTGCCACATAAGAATGTCGGTTTTACAACTGGGCATGGATTGCAACGACTGAAAAAAATCAATATATAAATTAATAATGAGAAAACAGAATAATAATTTTAACACGTTAAAATAATTTTATAATTTATGTTGTGATTGTTTAAAGAATTGACTGCCCCAGGAGAATCAAACCAGGACCTCCTGATATGTTGCTCTAACCACTTGAGTGCAAGTGGTATATGGTATTTTAATATGTTAAAATAATTTTATAATTTATATTTTATAACTGATCAAAGAAATGACTACCCCAGGAGAATCAAACCTGAATGTTGCTCCTGATATGTTGCTCTAACTTCTCTCAGTTGCTCTAACCCCTTGAGAGCAAGTAAGACAGACAACTCTTCATGGAGCCTTAAGGAGGTTTGATGGATATACTATACATTTAACCCCCTGGTGGCAGTTGGAGGTTTAACAATTTTTAATAATTACATCATGCATAAAAGCTGAGGTTTCAACATAATTGACAATTGTGAAACAGGAAAGTATTCCCATGTATTTGTTAAACTTCTAACAGTGATCATGTGGTGAAAGAAATGAAATAATTAAAAAAAACTCGAGTAGAGAATGCTGGAATAATTTATTTTTAAGAGATGCATCCAGAAATGTCCAAAACTAAAATTAAATACTAAAAAAAAAAATTCTAATGTAATAATAATAATAATAATAATAATAATAATAATAATAATAATAAAGACCACAACAACAAATTATTTCTTTTGGTCTTATTATCTTATCTAATAATCTCCCTCTAGTTTCAAAGCCTAAAATTTAATAATATTCAATTTATGAAACACATTGTTTATAAGTTTGCAATTTGCAAGTAAAACCCACAGTAATTACCTAATACTATTATGTTCTAGAAAAAATTACTTTAATTATTATTTGTATGGCCTATTATAGTAAAAGATGTCCAGTGTTGTTTAGTGAACAATAATGCATAATTAATACAACATACCGAACAGCATCTGTGAGATCATCGTCATCATCCTGATCATCTTCACTATCGTAGAAAACATCATCACCATCATTTTCTTCAGCATTGCCAGTTGTGGATGCAGCTGCTTTGCGTTTTGCCTCCTCTTCTGCTAGGTATTTCGCTTTTGGAATAATTATATCCCTACAACAAAGATTATATATTATAGCTTGGAATATCCCATGACAAAAAATAAACTACCTGGAATGAAAACAATGAATGAATGAATGAATGAATGAATGAATGAAAGAAAATAATTTAAAGTAAGGTGATAAGTTGAATGGGAAATAACAGAATGGAAAAGAAACAAAAACATGGAAATTTAACCCACGGAAAAGTACAAGACATTTCATGCACATTCTTTTATCCTTTATAAAAGGAAGTGGAGACAAATCCAGAGCAGAGTAGGCATATTATTACTATGACCTAACACTACTACTACAATAATTAGACGATAGGGCTAATGGCTGTATCTATTATTTTTTATTTTCTGGCATGTTTACTTATATATGGAATAATGTAAGAAGTATAAAGAAAGTTATGCAATGCTGTGTCAAAAACTGTGATTTTCTGACAGAAAAATCCATGGTGTGTGGGACGCTAACACACAAAAGGTGGATATATCTTAATCAAACATATAGTAAATTACTCCCTCTAACATGCTGTTTAGTCAGAATCCATGTTTTATAGGTCCTTGTCTCTCTCTGTTTGGCAGTCCAACCATCTATTTGTGAACAATACTGGTGCCTAAAATATTGATTGGATTGTTTCCAAAGCCAATATTACCCAATTTGGTCTGGCCTGACTACTAATTTGAATCAATGTTTTTGGTTTTAGGGAGTACTTCACATGAACCCCTTAGGATAATTTCTAATACTTTTCAAAGATAGAGACAATTGTTTTCTTGTCGTCTTGCTACAAGAAAGTGAAATACAAGACAGCATTAGTCTGATTTTCATTGTAAACTTTGAATGATAGAAAATTGGAATACTTTCAAACTTTTGGGACTCCCTTAAACAAATACAATATTTATGTTGTTTTTCTCTTCAATTGTACTCTTATTTCTTTGATTAATGTCATGTACATTTTTTTTTGTTGCAGATAGAAGTTTTCACATTGCCATTATTAAGAAATTCTCAGAAACAGCTCCAAATTTTTTCTATATTTTTTGTTTGTATGGATAGAACTGAATGCACTGAAAACCACCAAAAGCCATAAAAGCCATTTTGATGTAATCTTTTGATTTTCCAAAATTTTTTTAGAAATTTTCTGTAAAAATGAGCACACAATTACAAGAAACTCTAAAATGTCATTTTGATAAAAATGCCTCCATTTTTCAATGAAAATGGTGAATACAAACATGTTTCAATCTTCTATGATATTCTTAAAGTAGTATTTTGATTCTACAATTAGGGGACTGAAGAGAAAGAGATTTTGCCTTAGACAAAGTCTGTTGTAAAAAATTAACTCTTTAAAAAAGGTCATGTACAATTTTCGAGAAAACAAACTTATACAATTCTAAAAACAATTTTCTAAAAAGAAAATGCTCCAACTTTTTTCTTTAAATTTTTTTCTCGTATGTATCAAAGGACGGTAAAAATATGGTGCTATTTCCATTTTCGGCACGCACTCTGTATTTTCGAAAATTGCAAAAATTGCGTGTGGGAAAAGTTTGGGTCAGTCACATTTTTAAGCGTCGGCTCGAGTTAGAACCATACGACGCTTCTGCGGCATAGTGATATGGGTGATGGCAAGTTAAATCTGAGGCCCTGAGTTCGAGTCTCGAAATGAAAAATAACTTTTGCTGGTTGAAAACACTTTTGCATGTTTATGTAAGAGAATAATATAGCGGAGGAGTTAGAAATAATGCGAGGAAGTAAGTGTTGTAGCATCACTAGTTTTTAATTCGGCAGACCCTAACCAGTCCAAACATCATGCATGGACTCTTATACATATCTTATTAGTATTTGCGATGTAGATATTTAAGTAATTTAATGAAGCCCTTATATGACAACATCGGTAATTACGACCATCAAAACAACGCCTGTCGATTGAGAGTGTCAATGGTGGGGAGATCGCGGCTTGAATACCGAACGGCTGCCGGAAATTTACTTGACCGATTAGGTCGAGTGCTCTAATATACGATTTCCTCGGACACTTCCAGGCAAATGCCGGGGCAGTTCCCAATTGTTCTGCGCAAAATCTTTCCTTCTCACCCACCTTCCCCAGACCGGACTGGGATGACGTATAAGGTGAAACGCCACACATCTGTCTCCTTAAAAGTGCCGTACAAGGGCGTGGAAAAGTGCGAATTATATAGCATTAAGGCCAAAAAATATGAAAACGCACTCACGCAGAGAACATAAGGTTCCATTTCTACATCAGAGATCCATTGACTGATTCAAATATTATGGGGAAAGAAAGAAATTCATCATTCGAATTATCAAAAAACATAACCTTCCTTCTTACGGATTCAGGTTAAAAAAGTAAATAAACTAAAAAAAATACAGGGCAGGTATCACATACAAAACAGTTTTTTCCGAAGCTGTACAACTTCAAAACCTGAGATTTGTGCGATTCCTATTCAATTACAATCATTGTGAGACACTTTACACAACATTGACTACAATTTCATTCGTCTGGCCACAAATTATCATTATTATAAACTTCTAAAGATGACATAATGGCAAAGGCTGCCGGAACATTCTAAACTATACATGATGCCCATGCGTTTCTTAAGGTCTATCGGGTATCGGAAAGCGCGCATAAACGCAGAGGTGAAAAATGAACCAAGATTAAAGGATACAACTCTCTCAATAAATAACACGCGATTGTTGTTCAATTGAGGGAGATATATAGGAGGATAAAACGGGAGGAGATAAACATGACTCGATGCTACAATGCAAGAGGAAAATAAACGTTCTGTATTTTTACGGAATTCTTCAAACACAGGAAAGTTGCCAACAAGCGCTTGTTAAGGCAATCAGATGGGCAGCTCGCGGTCACACAAGACAAGTTCAGATAAGGCGTGTCGGCGTGTTGTTATGAACAGGTTTCCTTTATTTTCCTTCTGTCTCATAATTTGAGCAAGCTCCGTTAGAATCGTTAGAATCCATAGAAAATGAATGAAAAAAAGGCCATGAACATTGTTCTTTAGTGACATTTCCCCCTCTTATTTCGAAGTCAAGGCACGACCTCTTCACGCGGCCTTCTGGAGTCTCTCTCCTCCGGCAGTCCAATTTGCATCATTGTCCGTTTTCCCTTTGTACACCGACATCGTCTTTAGACAGTATACTACACCAACTGACTGACTGATTTACTGACCAACCGACCATCCAAATTTTATTCTCTTCGATCGCGTTAATGGCGACTCTCCAGCTATCGGCCCTCCGCAATGAACATACAACCTTCAGTCTGCGCATTCTTCGTCAAATTGCAAATACGGGGTTAACTTGACTCGTATCGCATTGCTTAACTGCGTATTTTTAGTTATGTAAATGAAAATGAAACTCCCCTTCACGTATTCCCAGAATTATAATGTTTTTTTTATAGTCTCACTTCTCAGGTAGCAATTTACAGATTTAGATTATATAGACATTTCACGATCTTTTAACAAGCCTACAAAATATATCTGAAACACGTAACTTCGGAACAAAGTTAAGTAAAAGAAACTTAGGTAAATGAATTTGGTAAAAAAATTAATAAAAGTTACGCGCTTTTCTAATCGCCATCATCTTTATTTCCATGCGATTTGCCAAAAATACATTCGCGAGCAGGACTGGATACAACGATGCGGACCAGAGAAAGGTAGTCAGGGCGAGCATACGGCTGGCAGGGATGTAGATAAAATTACCTTAACTTTATTTATATAATCAATTCCATTTCCTGCCCTAAAGATTATTGTGACTGGTGAAATTAACACCAATAGCGCTGATAGCTACATCTGATATGTTTCAATGACCCCTGTGTATCTCCACAAAGTTACCGCTTTTTTTAGCACATCCTCCCAGCTCGCCAATCAATCACAAGATGCGATATATACTTCATGGAAAATTCTGTCTCAATAGTACGTGGAGCAGGAACACACATAATTAATATTTGGCACATCTCGAATCCTTTTGAAGATAATTTCACTCGTGGAATAGTATTATTAAATATCACTCGGGAATTCATCACCCGCAATATTTATGCATTTCCAATACACTTGTCAGATTACCTATGATAAATTTGCATCATTGTGTCCAGTCACATTAAAGTGACGACCACCCGTCAAAATCCCGAATATTGACGTGCAAATTCCAACCTTCGTCGCCGATGAATAGCAGTCAGCACGCGTACATGAACCTGACGCTTGCCGCAGAGGCCCATACGTAAAGTTTGGCGAACGGTTGTTGAGGAGACCCTGTTGGTAGCCCCCTTGGTTCATCTGAACGGTCAGTTGCTCTACAGTTGCGTGTCTATCCGCTCGTACACATATCCGCAACCGTCGTTCTCCACAGTCATCTGTGGCTCGTGGTGCGCCACAGTTGCTTCGGCGCCAGTTTTGGATATCGCCATGCTCTGTGTACTTTAACCACGACGGCACGCGAACACTTTACAAATTTAGCCGTTTCGGAAATACTTCCACCCGTGGTCCGCAAACCAATGATCATGATTTGGACGTTCGATAAATCGCTCCATTTCTGCATTGCCACACTGCACCGTTTTCGGCTTCCACCCCGCACGATTTACACACCCTCCAGAGTTAGTGCTGCCACCTGCGGTCGGTGAGGGGTTATTGCACGTTTACGTAGAAAATAGGCAGTGGTCACAATAATGTGACTGGACAGTACGTTTTATCCAGTACACATTTAAAAGTTTCTGCAATAATACACGTACTCCTATATTCGTACTTGTATCAATGAGGCGAATCTCATTTGTTTTAGCCCTAATCCGCTGTACTACAGTAATTCTCATTTTTAAGCTATTTAAAATGTCTTCTGATGTGCGGTTTGTGTTTCGAACGTCATCGCTCAAGCCTTTGCTCCGTTCGCGGAAAGGCTCTTACTCTTTTGTTCTCGATGAAGCATTGCCACGGGCTGTTGTAAACCATACCTCTTTGAGCTAGACAACATTACAATAATATATTTAAGTGACGTATGGGTGGTCGCGAGTGATGGCAACATTGAACACGAGCTTTAAGAACAACATTCCTATTTTTTTAAACAACCTAATTGTAAATACGAACAGGAGCACTGCAATCTAAAAATATATAAGCCCGAGAGATTTGAGAACAGAAAAAAAACTATCGGACAGTCGATGGTTCAAGTAGGAATTGTGTGTATAGAATTTAGTTTACTTAGAAAAAAACAAACAAAAACAACAATTATGAAGATCATCTGGTTTGGGAAGCCAATAAAACATGATATTTCGGTTTTACATACCTTTTCCCTAGTTATTTAGGGAGAAGACAAAAAGCTCTTTACTTGGTTGTAAGTACGTGTTATTGAAAGAAGTATTTCAGAACCCTTAACGAGGACAGAGAGATAATTACGCCAAGAGAGTGTGGCGTCTGATATGGTAAATCTACGGCAGGAAGACAGAGTCGGCAGTGCCCCAGCAGCTAGATAAGTACGAAGCCTCCACAACTCCTTTTGTTCGCAGTTTCCGTCCGACGACAGCGAGGAGGCAGCCGGCTTCTCACGCCGTGGTTTCACCTACTCCGTCACGGTGTAACGGACAATTTACAGATGTTTTGAGTGAATGTTTACTTGCAGATTCTTTCTTATAGCTTTCCTGTACATGAAATTGATAAAATTAAATATTTATGGATAATAAACATTAAAACTTGCCCGAATTTCTGGTTTCATTATTGGCCACTTTTTCGTATGATGCTTGTGTTGTTCAACTCACAAAATTAAATAAGTTAAAACGCCACACAGCGGTTTGGAATGAAAGTATGAAGTATTCGTGTGTTAAAACGAACGCTAGTAAAACGTTTCTACCACATTTTTGGGAGAGTAAGTAGCCAAACCGGGATCTTTTCTATACCTTCACAATAAAACAATGAATCTAGAGAAAACAATCCTAAATTTATAACTGTAAGTTTTATTCCACTATAAATGCAATTTAGAAATTAGAGGGATCATACAGGCAGATATTTAATATGACAACTTATTTGCAAAGCGCCATTTCAAGCTTATATGACGCCAGAATTGAAATGTGCAATTTTCGAGTAGCTGAGTTTACTGTGAACTGTAAAGGTAAACGGCTTTGTTTAATGAAAAGTATTCAGCTCCACATATACAACTATTTCAGACATAAAGAACAATATCTAAGTTGTGTCACACACATTTTGCTGAACCCTCGTTCGTAATTTTAATCTATAAATGTAACCCAACAACTGCAGTTCATTTAACGTGGACTGTCAAAATACAATCCAGTAATCTATTTACTAATTGAATATACTTGTTTAGAAAGGAAAATTTTCATTAACAGTATTTTATCTTAAAACTCTATATAATTGAAAATTTACTTACTATTCTGTATTACGAACCTACTCTGGCAATTACCTGTAGCTGAACATTTGGAGACAATTTTTTCCAAATAATTTATAGGAAGACTATCATATAACGCAAAGTATTCAAGGACGAAAATGATATTTCGTCCCAAGTGTTGGACAACTTTGGGAACGATACCTAGTTTGTATCATAAATAAAATAATAAAACATTAGAAGACATGAAAATCCGAAGTATACGTGTTTGCAGGTGGGAGAAATATTCCTGCAGTTATACTTGCAACATTCAAAAATTAAGAATTTAATTGTTCAATTGTGTTGCTCGATTGGCTCATGGACACCGTACTAGCTTTCCGTGAGGCGTCCCAGATTCGATTCCCGGCCCGGGTAAAATCAAGCAGTAATACAAATTGTCTCAGGTTCTGTAGTCGTATGACCAAAGAAAGCTCAGGCAGGGCAAATAAGGTAGGAACGGTGATGGGACTACGTCACGCTCGCCACATGTTTCCCTTATCCCCAGGCGTGTATAATAAATACAAAACTGGATTCAGGCCTGGGAACAACGCTACGTAACAAAAGTCGGATTAATCTGACAGTAAATGCCAAACTACGAGTACATATCACATTGCATAACTGTGCTTATTAGGAGCGGCACGTGTTGTCGATTTCGGTTAGAAACGTGGCTTTTTAACTTTAAAGGGAGTACGTCATTTTATCTACGAATTATTAACATAATTTCGCTATGTATTATTAGGAGTTACATATATCCCTAAACTTTCATGAAGCATCGAGAGTACAAAAGTTTTGGGTACAAGCAAATAAAAAAAGGGAAACTAAATAAAAATCTAGTATAAACATAGGTAAGAAAGGTTGTCGCAATGTTAAGTTGGTCAGCAAACCTAAGGGAGACACAGCATTTGATATTAAAATGGATGTAACTTCAAATAGCATTAGCGAATGCACTTTCTACAGTTCTCGTAGGAAAGATATAATGAAATAATTCAGATATATATATTTTTTTTTTTTTACATTCTCGCGTTACGAAGTTCTTTATAACGAAGACCAAGGCTTTACTGGCGGGAATTTAAAATAAGCCTTTAGCCCTAACCATTTCGACGTTTATGCTAACACGAAATTCGATCTATCCAATATCCAAAGGATTCAACCGGTTTATAGAACTCGGTTTAAGGAAATATCGACCACATTCTCAGAACACTCGCTTCCAGAGCGCACGTAGTGCGTGAAGAGGATTCTCAGAAATCTCGCGTAGCTGGCACGAATCCACGCCCACCCGCCCGCCGGAAACGGCCTTCTTTCCAACGATCTATGGCTTATGAAATAGGTACATCGCTGTCGTACGTGTCATTTTCCTTCTCTGAGCGCGATTGTGTATTTTAAACATCATATGTTATGTAATAGAGAAGGGAAACGGCTGAGAATGTTAGAAAACTTACACCGCTGAGCATAATCGCGAGAAATGAACTTTCTATGAGAATATTGCAAATAAAAAAAATGCTTCAATTATCGTTCTTTATTTCATAGGCAAGTTGTAATTTAGTACGAAGGGCCAAATTTTAAAAAAACCTGAATTATACACAAATATTATCATCCCATTCTTTCTAACAATTCCGAAGATATATCTTTGTGCGTCCACAGGCATTTACACACATAGTACGTACTATATTCCGATCAAAGCTACTTGAAGCATTACTTAAGATTTGTCTCGATCGTGACTGTACTTAACACAAAAGTACAGCTTATCCAAAAAGGAAATAAATAGAGTGAATCGATAATATTGAGATTCCAGGAAACTCAATCTGGTCCTTTGTATACTACAGGATTTTACCAAACGGTTTAACTTATACATTTGTCATGTAAAATCTGATCACTGCAACATTACTGAATTGAAATAGAAATGGTGATGAATGTATCAGAATAAGTTTTACTAGCGAGTTTCATTTCTTAAGGTTCACATCAAATTCAACAGCAATGATTTTAAAGTGGCCTTTTTTATATCAGTGAATTTTCATTAGAAGGCAATATTTAAAATTTGAATGTTTAATTTACATATTATAAAACCAGTGATGGATTTAGGGGGAAGGTCTCTGTGAGTTATTATTCTCCAACCTCGTTTACATACTAATTGAATTAAATGTAAAAAAAAAACTACAAAATTTGCAAAATTAATAAACATGATGTACATCTTGTCGGTTACTGACCTCCAAGAAAGGGGGTTCCTGTCACCTTCATGTATGGAAAATAAGTTACTTAATTTATCTTCAAAACTAATATAAACTGCATATGACGTATGGGAAATATTCAGAAAATAAATTTGCGGAAGCCTATGGAATCGATATGGAACATTACCAAATATTATTACATTGACAAGATTGAGTACCATCTTCACTCAACTGAATGGGTTTGTCCCTCTCAGTTTAAAACCAAAGAGAAATGTGAAAAAACTTTCGTTATTTCTCGTACTTCGTGAAATGTAAAGAAGTTGCGAAAAGAGGCTGTTCCTTTCCATGATTAAGATAAGATTTTCGAACCTATGTTTTAAGTGTACCGGTGTGCCCGAACTTCCATAACAATTCCTCACCCATTTTTGTGGAGCTCCTTCTTGCTCACGCACACCGCCGTGAAAGCATCCTCTAGAAGACACAGTTCTTTTTTCTTGCAGTCGAGAGGATGACACAAATCACCTGGAAAATGAAAAGAATTGTAATTGGCGTTATGATTTTATATTACTCTACAAACTATTATTAAAATATTATTTAAACAATTGTTGTCGCATAGGAGGGGGAATTAACAATTGATTTTGGGGAAGAGAGGTAATTTCAGTTCAGAAATTTTAAAGTTACAAAAATTTTACTTAGGGGATCTGACCAACAGTCCCGTATCCCGCGCCACAGGGTCAGTTATTGTCGTTCGTTGATGTCGAGAAGACTGAACGACAGTCGCAATTAAATAGCATTGTCAGACAGATTCGGCTTTTTACCATTAAATCCTAAAAGAAACCTTCCATCACCTGCCAACGTCATGTGAAGAGAATGATACTGGGTCCATCTGGGATGTACGGTGTCCCTAAGTTTTGGCTTCCTCCACTAGAATACAGGAGTGGGATATCGCTTGCTTACACACGTACACGTGCACAAATACACACACACACACACAACTGTATGTATACAATCATTTCATATAATACACAAGAGGTTGAAGATAATATTTCGTGCTAGTTATTTGAGTATTCACCAGTCCAGTAGAGGAAGTGTATATCCACTAACGAGTACATAATGATCTGCCATGCGTAATATTAGTTTTATCACATCCAATTGCTATTTTAATACTATCTCTAGCAGTATGAGAAATTAAATTAATATGTCAGTTTTTAAGAATTACATATCCTACTGCATTTGAGCATAGCAACTGGCGAAATTGATGGGATGGAAGAAATTTCAGTCTACTAGAACTGAATCCGCTGAAGCTGTGTAGGGTTTACTGCCAAGTCAATCCAAAGGAAGTTACAATAATTTTCGGCGAGCTTTTCAATAATTGAAGGAGTACGAAGATGTGTTTAATTAATAGATGATGAGATGTGATTAATCTAATAGTACTGTAAAATAAAATGAAAGAAAATTATAGTATTTTATTAAAACTTGAATTGATTTCATTAAAATAATCTTAAACACCTTGGGTTATATAATATTGACATTTTCCCTTTTTCACAAGGATTGGATATGACGAAAGGCCGAGCAACGTCGGGTATTTTGCCAGTAAAAAATAAAATGGAACATCGGGCCCGCAACTTAACATTAAGAATCAGCCTGAACAAGAAAAACGACAAAAATACGAAGGGGATAATTTCAATTTAATTCTTTCTTCCTTAATTCGACAGTCATCGAGAGCGCGAGTAGCCTACGTGTGTACGTCGTAATACTTACGTCGTCGTTTACGAGCCATGAGGTGGGGCCATTTGCCAGTGAAGGACGTGTCACACTTGTGACGTTCGGCGAGTACCGACAGACTGCTCACATTATCCCGAGTAATGACAATGGTTGCTTGTTGTGTGCCGAGCGCGAACCATTCAGTGCTCACTCAACCAGTAGCGAGTCGGTCTTTTGCGGGACATGAAATCATGAAAAGACACGTTCGCCGATCACCACGGCTAATCGGGAATTGGCGATCAGTCGCTCGGTACATGAATCCCGAATGTGGCTCCGCCTTGAGGTTATGCAACCAACGTGTCATTCCATCGCTTGCTCTCTGTTTCTACTGAACATACATTTTCTGTTGAAATGTCTAAGATCAATGTTACAGTTTTTATTTTGTGATATGATTAAGTGTTACAGCTATTAAAGAAGCTTTAAGGAATTTGCGAAATGTTCTATTTACCCGAAGAGACTTATTGATTTTGTCCCAATGACATGCTGTGAATGTCACATCGCAACGTGTAGGCCTAGGTCGTTTCTCGATAGAATGTACTCGTTTTCTCCGCAATCAGGAGACATACATAATCTTACATAGATGAATATATGGACGTTTCAAGATCGTTTAAAATCTGTTTCATAACGAAAGCTTAATGTCATGTTCCAAATTTCATAAAAAACGTATTATTACGTACTGAAGTAACTCCTAAACATGAGTAGTTGTTATGAAAACAACACTCAGAAGACTAAACTAAACTAAACAACTTTGTGGTTGAAGTTATAAATTGTCTTGGTAAAGGGTCACACCAAAACTATTCAGGTTTACTTGTTTAAATTACTTATTTCGGAAAATGATTTAAAAAACAACTCACAGTTAAGACCTTAAAACTCCACAAACTCAGTCTGATTTGTGTTTTGAAGGTAAATATATATATATATATATATATATATATATATATATATATATATATATATATAAGCATTGTAGTTTACTATTTTGTATGTTTACTTGAATATGGTAAATAAGTTATGTCACATTAAATTGAAAATCTCTCTTTACGCGCTTCTCTAGTTTTACTAACAGTTCTTGTTTTCTTCGTATTCACTTGATGTTCTTGAATTGTAATGTTTCAAAGTAAGGTGCAAATCTATTACAAAAATAAGCATGAAAATACTTCACTCTTATAAATTCACAATAAATTCTGACTGGCGATATTAATTTAATATTGCTTGTCAATAATAATTGTTGCCACCCTCATGGAAGAAAATTATGGTGTCGTGGACTGAAAATAACCACGGGGTAATGGGGCTTAATCAATGCCAGCTAGGTAGATCTATTTATGTGACGCCGGTTTAATTCCCTATCGACGCACTAAGATCGCAGCGCCACAACAAGTTTTTGGAAATTTCTTAGAATCTTCTGGCCGGATCCAAAAACAAATTATCAGTTCCCCATCAGGAGACCGAGGCGCGTCGAATGACGCCTCATATGTCTCGATTGGAGCATGGGAAGCATGTTTCCAGTGGTCTAACAATGAGTGACGGTTGCGCACATTTGCACATACGCACACTCGAAGTTAGTCAAATACTGCATAGGGATTCTATTTGACTTAATGGCACATGTGTAACTCTCTGTTCGTAATAATGTTTACAAAAATATTTCGAAGAGTAGGGTTGTACTCGTACTAGCCCAATCCTGTATTTTGGCATGGACAACTTAACGTAGCGTTCTCAAGAGGAAACAGCTTTTCTAATGTATGTGTGACTAGCAAGGAAAGCGAAAAGCTCACTGACAAGGAAGATTGTATAATTACTTCATATGTTGTTTTTAAGGAAATGTGTACTGTTTCAAGAGCATCTGTCTATAGTACTGAGTAAACCTTTTTTGACGTTCTTCAAATATCAATTGCACGGCTCTTTATTTTTATTTGATATTCTGAAGTACATTGGAAGTTAAACATTTTTTAAACCAATAAACACATTTCGGTAACGTTCCCTCTTAATAGGAAGAGGGCGGGGTTTAAAGTACGAGAGTTCTCGCACGGGATTGCGAGTATTTATTTATTTAACGCCAAAAACATTTTAAAACTGTGTGACGTACAATAGGGAGATATGCAATATATGCTTTGTTTCTTGAGCTCCGGGATGTCTACACTTACTCATTATATATTAGGTCGAATACATGTAGCAACGGGCGTTTGACACGTCATACACGATTGTAATTGTATATGTGACTCAATAAATATTATTATTATTATTATTATTATTATTATTAAGGAATAGACTGCTTGCCGCGATAAAATGGAAAACGATTATTCCAATATCTACATTCCCGAAAAAGCTTAAGAAACCATTTACAGATAATGAAGCTACATTTTAGTCCAGAAGCCAAACAAGGGGCCATCTCAGCATTTGCTCAAGGATGAGGTAAACTGGACGAAAAACCTGATCGAGTTGGGAGTATTTGATCCAGAAGCTGAGGTACAATACCTGTTACAGGCTTTTTAAACTTTTAGAATTATGTAGTAACTAATACATTAGATATCATTGTTAAAACGAATATTATTTTCCTTTTTGATGCCCAGTATAGTCTAATTGTATAGAAACAATTATGGAGCAGAAAATATTTTACTGTCACAAACTTGTGTATTGAATTCAATGTCATCTGGCAGTGAGTTCTAAAATAGTAATGAATATGTATTGCAAGTGAATTTTTTGTAGTGAGCTATTGATACTGGCTCCTAATGTGTAAGATTTCCAAGTCGAGTGTTACAGTTATAGATATACTTATTAGACGTAAATATGTTCCCACCCCTGAGTAAGACACAGCAATTGTAATAAAGACAGTCTTCCAAGAATCATGTGGTTGGGATTTACTTATTTGTACAATTATTTTCTGTAATTTAAAAGTCTGGGAGCTACAGTATGTGTTTCTCCAGATTATTATGCCGTATCTCAAGCGGGAATGAACATTCGCGAATTATTCATAACGAGAAACATGAAGGCTCACTGTATTTGAAACAATTCTGAATGCGTAACATAATGCACTTAATTTTGTATTCAATTCATTTGAATATGTTCCATTTGAGGTTTGACTGAATGGAAAGACACAAAAGTTTGTTGCCTTAACATCAGACAATGGCACGTCGTCCATAATCAGAGTGGACAATTGTTTATTTGAAATGGAAAACTGCTTTGAAACCGTTTTATAGCAATGAATATAGAGAATACAGAACTGAAATATATTCCACATTAAAACATGCAAAATAAACTTACTGTTGGGGTCGTGAATCCAGCGCTTTTTCTCTCCAACCTTTGTAGTGCTGCTTCGGGACTCATCCTGAAAGAAAAAATATGGGATTCAGTACTTGATAAGAATTAAGAACAAGGGTCGTGAATACAATATAGGAAAAGAATTTGCTTTGCGGGCAAAAATAAAACATATAAAGAAAACTAGTGATGCTAAAACAGCACAAACGTCCTCGCATTATTTCTAACTTTTGCAATTTCTCAATATTTATCAAATTCAACGAAAATGAACCCGCGTCCTCATCTGTTCTATCCGAAGAAAAAAATAGGGACAAAATTTGGAGCCGCTTATGAGAAAAAGATATCTAAACTGACTTAACTTTGAGCAAAATTTAATCATATATTTTTAAAAAAATGTGCAATACTTTTTCAAAATTAGAATTCTATACTTTCTTTATTATTGACACTAAAATGAATGACTGAATTTGTCACTAAAATAAATTTTGAATTGAAAAAAGCTTTTAATTTAATATTAAAAATTCAATTGCAGTGTATTAAAATGAATAATTAAATATGGAAGTTTGATTTTCGGGTTACCCCTTGTATTGAATGAATACGTGTGCAAGAGTTTGCAATGACAAAGGTTCGCTTATTTCAACAACACACATTTCCTTTAGTCACCGATTCACTTGAAATGTTTCCGAAGAACCGCCGCTAGGAAACTTCGATTTTTTCACAGAGTGAAAGGCAGACTAATAATATATAGAAATATTGCCATCCGTACCTCAATTGCGCAGAAAATACTTAATGTGTAATTAAGTTTTTTGGTGCAGTGAATTCAGGCAATATGAACATGTCTTTTTAAATAGTAATGGTTGTTTATTTCGCGTTAAGTAGCTCTGTACGCAAGACCTTGTCAGAAATCATAATTTAAACACCAAATACAGAGGAGCGTAGTACAACAATTGTGGTTTCATTTTTGGAACAAAATGTATCATAGTGTTCAATTTAACGTACAACCATACAAAATAGTCGCACTGTCACTAGTGTCACTATAGAAAATATGTTAGCGATATTAATTAATTGGAGTTTACGGGAACACCAACTGCGCAGGTAATTGAGACCAATGAAGCGATAATGATGAAGTGAATGATGACAAATGGCAATGAAGCTTTGAAAGGCAGGAAAACGGAAGAACTCTAAGGAAATCTGCCGCGAGTTTGCTTGGTCTACCACACGTTCCTCGTGGATGGGCATAGAACCCAACGATGGAGGGCGTCATTTCATAAGATAGTAAGAAATTCTATACATAATATTTCTATAATAATGTGTATTTGTAGTTGTTTCCTATTTAATGAATAGATTAAAATAAGTAATCAAAATAATAAAACAAATATGATTTTAAATATTCAACAGTAAACTAAGTTTTAAAATACACAGAATTAAGCACATTAAGTAATATTAAATAATGAAAGACAAAGGAAAATGTTTTACGTTTTCAGTCACACTACAATGTATTTAGTCGTGTTAATAGACAATCACAACATAACCAAACCAAATATTGACTGCAAAAAGTTTATAATAACATGTATTCACAACAATAACACATCGTTACAATCGTAGCGTTACTTTATTTTCTATTATTATTTATGCCCATAACACCCCCTCTAGGTTAGTTCGAAAGAAGATGGATAATTTGAATGCGGAAGGCAGTGGGAAGTATGGGAGCCAAAAGTAGTCCCCCCTCCCCCCGAGAAGTCCCAGAATGGACACGAGGGGGCCGATCGCGCCATGATCAAGCATGACCTAATCCCTTCATGAAGCAACGCAACTAAGAACATGTTTCCACTCCTACTATTGCGAGGCAGCTAACAGTAGTTCATTTGCATTCTCGTCGTCGCATTCGAATACTTTTGCTGACCACACAACTAGACGACTTTGCAAAGCAGCGAGCGGAACGCATCAGCAGGTTTAGAATGATGATTCACTTCCTGGCTTAATCCGAAACCGGATACCTACTCGCGCGTGGAGGGGCACTGGCCAGAGATCAAGTATTCATTCGTTGTCATTACAGCTACCATTGGCGGTGCACGCCCTTTGCACCAGCACAGCTACCACGACACATCCTCTGCCAGTACAGCTGCCCCCTCAGCGACGGGAAATGTTTTCGATGTGTTACGCTGACAATATTCTCAGCCTTATATATATATATATATATATATATATATATATATATATATATATATATATATATATATATAGGTTAAGATAATCTGCAAATATAGTAAATAACGTTACTGCAATATAATTTAGTTTGAGAAGTTGAAATTTTACAATGAGGGAGAGAGCATCCCAAACGCAACCCGCAATACAACGATAGCTTCTTATCGCTTCCATAATAGATTTTGAAGTTAAGAGAAACATCGGCTGTCGGACGAAACTCTTGTTTCGTTTCTTGTTGTTTTCGATTCCATTCGCCCGAAATCAGCTGGAGAGTCCAGGCCATGTTTAATACCGGAACTGCTTGCAATACATGTAGATGGTTTTGAACGTGCTTCCTGCAAATGTTTCAAACCATTAACTATTTCCAGTCAATGATAGTTTCAGTTGGACCAGAGGACCCAGTCTATTTCACGTAAAAGCAGCCCACACCATTACGGAGATACCATAATTTTGAATCCAGTTTGAATTGAATTGATGCTTTTTTTTACGTGGCGAGACTCGGACTATCAGGCCCGCTCTTCCGTCTGACCACACGAATTTCGCTACGTTCCTTTCACCCACTAGCGTCGAAAGGAGGTATTTCTTGGGCGACGAAACAGGCGACTTGAATTTAGCTCAGAGGCGTCATTTAGGCTTGAGGATCTTTTACGTGCAAGTAAATCTACTAACGTGGGACAGCCGGCTTTACTTTGTATGAAGGATTCCTTACTTCCTTTTTCGCCCTTAAAAATCCACTGCTTCGATAGGGTTTGAACCCGCCAACTTGGGAATAACAGTCCGATACGCTAACCGTTACACCACCGCCGCATTTGCACTGTGTCTTGTTGACAACTTGGGTCCATCGATTCATGAGGCCTGCACTACACTTGCTATATCAATAAATTCAAATTTATACCACTATAAGCTCTTACCAACTGAAATCGGGACTTATCTGACCAAGCAACGGTTTTCAGTAGTCTAGGATCAACTCGATATGGACACGAGCAGAGGCAAGACGCTGCAGTCGCTATGTCCTGCTGTTCTCAAAAGGCACATGAATCGTTCTTCTGCATAGTCCATTAAAAATCCAAATTTCGCCGCACTTTCCGGATACGTACGTCGTACGTCCCCACATCGATTTCTGCGGTTATTCTATGCAGCGTTGCTTGTCTGGTAGCACTGACATCTCCACGCAAATGCCACTGCTCTCGGTCATTGAGTGAAGGCCGTCGACCACTGCGTTGTTCGCGGTGAGAGGTTATGCCTGACATTAGGTATTCTCGGCACACTCTTGAGAGTGGATTTCGGAATATTGAATTCCCTAACGATTTCCGAAATGGAATGTCCCATGCTTCTAACTCCATTCCGTGTTCAGCCTGTTCATTCCCGGCGTGCCCGGCGTGGCCTGTGCATTCCCGGCGTAATGACGTCAGAAACCTTTTCACATGAATTAGTAGAGTACAATAAATGTTCTACCAATGCACTACCCTTTTATACCTTTTGTACTCGATACTGCTGCATCTGTATATTTTCATTTTGTTATCCCAAGACTTTTTGCCACGTCTGGTTTTTTTATAAGAAAATAAATGGATGGGTAGTATTTTTGCATTACCGTTTTCTTCTTTTCATGAACACCTTACCTGAGCAAAATGGGGGGGGGGGGTGAAAGACACTTCCAAAATTATAACTATTCATTTTTGGCGAGTCATAATACGTATATACCAACCCCAGCCTCGAATCTGGACGACGCGATTCGCGGTCGAACAGTGGCACCCGCCACTCCAGTTATGCGGTACTACGAAAGGGCTGAAGGGTAATACAGGAGATTTCTCGGCTTTGTTTCATTAAGTAAGAATTGGCCTAAACAATAAAATAATTTCCCGCTTTTATTGGCGTTTCTTGTTTACGCACTTGAGCGAAATCCGGAAATTTCTTAATGTTTATCAAATTTTTGCCCAACAAAAATGTTCACTCTACTCCTTTAACAAGTTTTGGTTGTTTTAAGTTTATAAATTTCTCCGCGACTACTTGAGTTGCCAAAATCCTTTTTGTCGGGACCTTATGATTGATTAACCGTTCGCGCAATATTCTGAGACCCCTCTGCACTCCTGCCCCACGCTCGATGAGGTAATCACACAAACGTGCCACTTGCAGAAGGACGATAGTTCATTTTCAAAATATATTCACTTCTCTGCTTAATTTGGGCGGCAAGCGTTTCAGCGCAAACTCTGCCAGATCGTCAATATGAAACGTTTAAAAAAGACGTTTTCACGTAATATTAAATTGATGTTACCAATGTGAGGACTCATGTTGCGCCGAGAAGCTTTTGCTATTTCATACACTTAATCTTCCTCTGTCGAAGTCATTCTTTCCATCGTCAGATTGGATCTTTCGCCTGGTATCGATCGCAGAAACCACGGAAGTGAACTGAAGAGAGCGGCCGGCCGATTCTATTCTCCGTAAGAGCGCAGCTGAATTCCACCTAACTGTGTAGCGAGATCCGAACCCTAGACTTCCCAGTCCGAGTCACTGCAGAGACAACTGTAGTGTTTTCTTGTTGAATTGACCCAAGCGTTCCAGCTCCTTCCCGCATCTCACGGAACCTTTTTCTTTGTTAGAGTTACAGTTTCCGTGCAAAGAATATTTAGAGATAATTTTTGCTACCCAACTGACAATAGAATGCACACGTACGAGGACAATGGTTATTATGAAACAAATGTGTAATAAAAAAGTTCCTGTTGAAAAAATATTAGTGACCTTAAATAATGTAATATATTTTTAAATAGAAAGGAAATATAAAATTCTTTCGAATTTAGGTGAA
Organism: Gryllus longicercus; assembly: GCA_038098605.1. Lineage (NCBI taxonomy): Eukaryota > Metazoa > Arthropoda > Insecta > Orthoptera > Gryllidae > Gryllus > Gryllus longicercus. Next base: position 462,459 of record JAZDUA010000581.1, on the reverse strand, counting down.
ATTATTTAAAATTGATTGTTTTTTACCGGTTGTCAAATTTTTACCCAGAAAAACTTTACACTTCACTACTTTAAAATGATCGGCCGATCAAACTTGACAAATTACTTCAAGATGTACACGACGGGGCACGATTCACTTGATTAACCCTTTCCGTTGCAGATTTATCTCTTGATTTGTCGGTCGTCTAAACTAATCGAGATTCCCATCCGAATTTCAATTCGATGTCGTAAGCGCACTAACTTCCAACTTGCACATGATTAGCAGAGACGGTAGTCTATTTATAGAATTCATTCGCTTCACAGCGCTTCAGCGCACAGCCTTGAGCAAAGAGATGTAATGAAATTTTTGTTGACAGTGTTCCATTGCTATTTCTGGGAAGATCTGAAATGATAACCTTTTAATAAAATTTTGCAAAGAATTTTCGGAAAAAATTAAATTGCTGCCTTTACTGATATGCACTCATGGTTACACTCCATTGCCGTAAGTTTATTATCCCTCTACGTGCCGTGAAGAAATCACATTTATTATTGCGCAAAACTTCACGATTTTTTGTATTTTGTAAATTTTTTAACATAACTGTGTAAAATAACATCATAATAACATAATTTTTAAGCCTACTGAAGAGAGTGTGTGTGTGTATGTATGTATGTATGTATGTATGTATGTATGTATACATATATATACACACACACACACACATATATATATATATATATATATATATATATATATATATATATATATATGTATACACATACATATAAACACACACACACATACACTCTTCAGTAGGCTTAAAAATTCAAATCATACATACATGCGCTCGCGTATGCGCACGCGCACGCACGCGGTGCGCATGTTCGAGGAACGCGCACTATGCAACCTGCAAATAATCAGTTGTTGACACATACTAAATTCAGAAATTTTACTTGTTTTGCATTCTTGGCACGTAAGTTTTTAGGCATGGAGGCCTCATGTTATATTCCTTAAACTTCTAAATGAGAACTTATGGAATTTTGGTACACATTTCTACATGATGTTGAAATTTGAAGTAAATTGTGTATGTAACTGCACGATCTAATTGCCATGATCGTATTTCGAATATGATTGAGGTGGGCTTGGGCGAGATAAGCACATTTCATTTAATTAAATAGAATTTCTTTGGTAGGAGCTTTTCGAGCGAGGTGTAAAATGTGTACGAAATAAGCTAGTTTTTTCGAGCGAGTGACAAAATGTATGACCGCATGGAAAAGAATAATACTCTATAAAGAATTATTTATAGGACAACCTGTTCACACTCAATGTTCTACGATTCATGGCTCTCAATATTGGGGAATTAAAAGTTATACGGGTGAACTACTAACAGAGCCAAGATACAGGGGACCAGCGTTTTTAAACGCGCACTATTTCTTGTGCTTGGGAACCCCTCTACCACTCCTTCACTAGCACAGTCAAATCATGAATAAAATATGCAACGTGCGTTGTTGATACTACAAGAGAATGTCGTTCCCCTTTAATACATCTATTTGCTTCACAAGACGAGCGACAGCCACGAGCCACATCGTACTGGCGTCGAAATGAACCTCCACACTCGTCTCACATCTAGCAAAATGAGATCTAAGAAAAAATTGCGGGGTTTATACCCTCTGACATACACATATTTCCAGTGATTAATGTTCTAAGTATTTTACATATTCTTAAGACCACTAGGCTATTTTACAAACTTCCAATGCTTAAGTTATTTCAAGATTTTAAACAAGAGCAAACTGTTCGCACAGGAACAGCACAGTTACAATGTTATTGGAATTAAAAAAAAGAACAACAATATGTTTCCATTTGCCGTTCAATATGTTACTGAACAATCTTTTCTCAGAAATCATTAAAATCAGTCGAGCCGATAGCTTTCCTACTCGTATGTTCTTGTAAAGTATTTGTAGACTCTCCATATTAATGCACGGATGACCGGCGGGTTGCATCCCTTGAGGGCTATAGGTGAACATTTCTCGCTTTTCATTCTATTAATATATCATCATCATACGTTTAAGTTTTTAAATTATTTAATAGTTAATTTTGTCGAACAAGAAAAAAATGTTTTTCAAGGGTTATAGGTACATAAATATTAATTTTTGAACTTTCATTTCAACAAATATATGCAATGTTTGAAAAGAAAAAAAAAAAAAGAAAAAAAAAAAAAAAAAAAAAGAAAAAAAAAGAAAAAAAACTAATAACTACGGATACCCACAAAAAGTCTTACAGAAAATAACATAAAACATTTGAAGTACAAATACATTTAAATGAAAGAATAGTTGAACATTCTGTTAATAAGTATTAAGAAGAATGTAGTAGGTCTTTGGAATATCTTGATTTGAATCGTGGAAAAAGATTTAATCGATATATCAGGAGTACACTGACAAGTGGCAAGACAAGATAAAAGTAAAGAGTAGAAACGAGAAGAATGTTTATGAATAAAAGTTTTTAGAAATTTTGTAGATAATTCTTTTAAAATTTGTTCATTTATGATTATCATTGGTAATATTACAAAATGATTTTCATCGGTAACACCCCGACTGGTGAAGCGAGAAGGGTGTTTATCTCCGAATTTCCAAAGTACTAGTGGTATTTAATAACACTATTCCACGAATGAAATTATGTCCAACATAATTACAAAATGCGCCAAATATTAATATTAAATTAATGTGCTTTATTCATTACCTTTCATTATCTAGTTCAACCACGGCCGTCTTTTTGTGTAGCAGATTGGCAAGGTTCAAACGTGCGATCGATACATAATCAAAATCGAGATAAACGCATGAATATACAGAAGAAAAGATGAAATGTATGCTTATTTTGCTTTAAAGTAACATAACTTTTAAGTAACTGTAACTTTTAAGTAACTGTATTGCATCGGACGAACATTTAAATTTGCCGCGCATGCTCTTTCGGTGTGGCTGGAGGAGCATGAGCACGGGGGGCGGTCACGTGACGACGAGGTGATGTGGAGCGAGTCTGGGCGAAAGAGGGGCGCCTGCTATATAAGGGCAAGCAGGGGCCACAGCAGGTAGTTGTGGTATCGGAAATGTTCGTGGGGAAGTATACACCGTTACGCCGAATTAAGTTACGCCCCTGACGTTGGCTGCATCTCCCCCACGCCACCCCATTCTAAGGATACTACGAGAGAAAAAATTTCTGCAATCCTTTTAAGTACTTTCTGTTCTGTATCTGTACAGTCATCCCATAGGCCAATCATTCTTTGAGATGTCCTCACCTTTTAATGCTGTGCCATTCTTTTCGTTTCTCTCGCATTTCTGGGATTATTTTCTCTTCGCATTCCTTGCATTTGTATTTCGTTGAAATTCTTGGACTGTAAATAGGTTGAAGCTTCTTCTGTTCTTTAATAGTGCATTCTTAAACGAGCGTAGAATGATAGCAATTATTCACGAGTTGACGTTTACGATACGAGCGACGACGGTTGGAACGAGTATCGGAATTTCTACGAGTGAATAATAGCCATTCTACGCCAGTAAAAGACCATACATTCTGTACGACTTTGAAATTGATGTTTTAAAAATTCTAACTGGGCGCTTTAACCTTCCAGAACGGCTACCGAACACTCATTGTTCTCTGACCCTAACAAATACCAACTAGCATACTGTTTCGTGGTTCACCTGTCTCACGACAGTTGCGACCTGCCGAGACGGAGCACGCACAGCCTTTGTAGGCGAAAACCCTCTGTCAGGTATCATAATGAACTGAGACAAATGTGATTGGTAACGAGAATAATATTCTCGCACGGCTTGTGGAATCATCATCATTACTGCATCCGATAACGTGCAGAAATGTATACATTCTGGAGTAGTTTTAGAGAAAATAATTTTCTCGTATAAGTTTAGATTTATATTTAAATTTATTTAATCACAACAAACAGTAAAATCTATGTGACGTATGGAGGAGAAGATCATCTGTGCACGTTTTCTGGAGTTCCAGAATCCTTGCCCATCATTTTAATTATAAATAGTTGAAAGATGAATAAAAGTTAATAATAAAAAAATAAAAATACATTTTAAGAAGCGCGAGCTTAGCAATATTTGAAAAACAGTAGGCATTTTCGTTCCCGAGTTATAGAAAACTTATTTGCATTGGTAAACGAATTGCAAGTATAATTTTTCGGCATTGCTAACAAAGTTTCACAATCACATTCAATTTTTTACAGAATACTCCTTGTAGTTTTTGCCATTTGATTTGCACATAATGATCGTCCAATCTGTCAAAACGTTTGCTATTTCTTGAGAAGCAATATCTTTACTTAAAATGCAACTTCCTTCTGTGCAGAATTTTAGGAAACTATTCTAAACATACTTTTTACTTTTCTCCGTGTTTTCTAGAGTAGCTTCACGAATTATTTCGTTGATTTGGTCGTCTGACCGAATCTCCCTATGCTGTTACTATTAAAAATAACATATAATAGCCACTACGCAACAGATTTCGAAAAAAACTAGCTTATTTCGTACACATTTTAAAAAGTAATATTTACATCAGGAAAAACATTCACATAATTATTAATATCCATCATTGACAATGCATACAAATTTGAAACACTTTTTACATGTACATTTTTCACATTACTAATTTTGTTTTCATGTAATCTCCTATTGTTGAAAAAATACAAGTTGATATAAAATAAGTGGGGCATAAAAATAATAAAATAAATATCTAGAGTGTATTTTTAACTCCAAAGCTGAACTAAAAAGATGCAAAATGCATTCCACGATGACTTGGGAGCAGGTGACTCATTGACGAAAGTTTCCAGAATTGATCAATCTGTCTCAGCCAATTTAAGCCCAAGTTAATTAAGAGAACCGCTGCGTATTTGTGAGTTTCGTGACCACACAAATTTGATTCAACTGACTTCAATATTTCCAGCAAATATTGAAAACGCGAAACTAATTTATGACGCAAGTACTTCTAATCTGAAATGCAGCGAAAATCCAGAATTGTTAGTTTAATTAAGTGGATAATATTGGGGGCATAAAATATAGCTTAAACAGAAAGTTCCTTCTATGAAACCTTACTTATTTATGCAAAGAGTTGTAGCAAAATGTGTCAATGTTCTAACGAGGTTTAAAACACACTCATAAAAATGCTCCAATTTCTTACTCAAAAATGCTGTTCTATTCCATTCCTAGATTATATTCTTAGATAATCGTCCAAAGATCATAGGTTAATCATCTAACAACTTATTTGGTCACTTTTCAAGAGAACAGAAGCGAGTTGAATATGAATATTACATTCTGCTTTACTCAATGCCACGCCGTACACTCGCACATCGAAAATAAGAATACGATTATAATTTCCTGAAATATACAATTAGCTTATGATATAACAATTAAGTAAGTGCTACAATGCATAATCCACATTGGAGTTCAAGAATACAGCACTGTGGAGTCGGGAACGATAAATTATTGATGACGTGATTTTGAGTTCTCTTCTACATAACTAGCAGAAGTTGATAACAAGTACCTGCGCCTCGGAGGCAGGTGATCTTTATTATGAAACTGTCGTAAATTATAATCACCAAAACAATAGCGGGATTAACCTAGTTCCACTAGTTCGCTGACTGCACGCCAATGTGGAATGGCTAATGCAGCGAATAGTGATAGATTTATAAAGCCGCTTGTGTAATTCTTCAATTGATAATAGAGCGGTAAAAAAGGAAGGGACGAATCAGAGTCACGGGACTAAAACAGCCGAGCTTATTCGCTGCTGCGCATATTCCATGTGCAGTAAGGCCAGTGGCCGCGCGTGTATCGGATCATCTCCATCCTCTTTACTTCCCATGGACGTCCGTTAATGGAATATAGCTCCGAGTGTTAGGATCCGTATAGGGCTGGGAAGATAAGTTTATTAGACTGTATCAAAAAGAAAGCGATAAAACGTGTAGGAAAAAACAATGATCAAACACATTTGTGGGAACTCCTAGGCAAACGTCGATTGATAGCTAGGCTAGTAAATCTTTACAAAGCGTGCACTGAATGTAAGTAAACATTCAAACTAATATAGGGCACCCTCAATATTTCGGAAGATGGGATCATCCTTTCAAAATTAAATACCGGAATAAAAAAAACAACGTTGCTAAATTCTCTTTGGCAATCGGATAATAACTGACTGGAACAATCTACCTTCTGCGGGCTTTGCGACTTTTCCCTCTAGTGTGCGTTGCTTCCGGAATCGTTTAGGGAATTGCGCGTGATGGCAAGATTTGTGTGATGTATGTCTCCCTAGTTACTTATTAGTAATTCCCTATATGTTTCTTAACATGTTTGTGTATGTCTTTATATCAAAAAGAAAGCGATAAAACGTGTAGGAAAAACAATGATCAAACACATATGTGGGAACTCCTAGGCCCACACTCCCCACTCCTCAGTGGGGAATATATTTGTATTTATATGTATAAGTACGGCCACCGAGCGAAAGCGTATTTAGCAGGAAATATTATTATTATTATTATTATTATTATTATTATTATTATTATTATTATTATTATTATTTCAATTAATTACGCTTTATGGTAATCATACAAAGAAACACATTGACCTCAGTCAACCGAATATAGAAACCTCTTCTGCCCCAAAATTATTAAGTGCAAAAGGTTCTACAAGACTTCCATACAAAAAAAAAGTTTAGATAAAACGTATTCGATTTCGAAACAGAAACGGCCGAGCTACAAACAACCTGTGGTTGCGCGCCTGATAACGAAGGCAGAGAGCAATATTGGTATTTTAAATTAAAGATCAATTTTTTAATGCAGATCAGAATTTAGCGGCCAAAAATGTACCTTGTGTCCGAGCAGTTTTTCTTTCCGAGGTAAATGGATCTGCATTAAGTAAAAACTCAGTCCTGTTTAGTTTATTTTCAAAATTTCATAGCAAACCTGCGATGAACAATAATATTTTTCTTAAACGTTTTTGTAACCCGAGTTTTCTCGAGTCCATACCTCCCAGAGGGTGGGGAAGACTGGTTATGACAGAGGTGGAGTTTCCCCAACAATACCTTAACCTTTTATTCTAGCCATTTTTCGTACGATGCAAATTTCTCGAGATGTTTAAATATATACGCTACCCTCCAACTTGGCTTCTATTTCCTTCCATATGTCGAAGATAACATCAACAAATACAGAAGGAATAATTCAATACTTGAGAAAAATACTTAAGGGTAATCATTTTTTTAAATAGTTTTCTGAGTTATAGACAATTTCCGAAAACATGTCGATAATAGATTGTTGAAGTGAAAGTTACCTAAGTGATCACAGAGGCAGATTCATTTATGAAGATGAATTCATTTAATTAAGTTTGTCGTTAAGTAGATTGACCGAAGTTTGATAACAATTTGAATTCCAATGACATACTAATAAACGCTACTAATGGAGGAGTGAAAATTAATTGAGAGAAGGTTCTAAATTTATGGCGCCTGGAATAGCCCCACGCTTCTCTTGGCTGACGAAAATATGCATCACTATTGCACCTCGAGATGAAAGACGAAAGAAAGTTTAAGATGAAACAAAAGTTCTCAATAATGCGTTTTATGAGACATTGTTCTATTGCTGAATATCTGACAAATAATTTTAAAACTCCATTTCTACATGTTTTTCACCGAACATGTCAGAATATATTTTTTTACTTCTCTCACTCAGACCATTTTTACAATATGGCAAAATTGTGTATTAGCCATCGTCAAAAACTTTTACACAATCAGGCGGGGGAATACAAATTAGACCCGCTGTGTTTAGATTAAATTGAATATACAGTTGTGGAAAATAAGTTAATACCGACACCACCTTTTCATTACCAGTACTGTAAGTGTGGAAAGGAAGCTATTAGCCTACGACTGGTTTGAGGCTTTACGCAAGTTTGGAACAATTATGTATTAATGAATGAATGATGTGAATGATATGAATCAACAGTAATATAATTCGTAAGTATTTAGAAAGAAATCGGGACACGTCATTACCACAAAATATCTATGAATAGATGCCTGGGATAAAACCCGCCAACGTTCGCAACTTGTTTCCGCAGACGGTTGCACTGCTTTAGTCGTTACGCACATTATACAAGGTAAAATGTGCTCCAAATACTTTTTATAACCTTTTTATCAAACAGGTCATGATGTAGATAAAAGATTTTTATTCCTTTTAGAAAGAATGTTTCGTTTAAGGGCTCTTTGAGTCCCCGGGAATTGTTATGGCAAAAACCTTTGTAATAAACCTTGTAGGATTTAGAATGGAGAATATAATAATAACAATTTACGTTAAGGAAATCTGAATCAATCTTAAGGGCTAAGGCACCATGAGCGCCACATCATTAAAATTGACTTTTAAAACTTGTATTATTTGGAAAATATGCTGTGGGCATCACGCAATTGATAATTATAGATGTAGAGACATTTGGGAGCATTGATTCAAACACTTATAGTAAACGTTTTCTGAAATATTTAAGACTTACCATGTTGAATAATATTCCATATGTTGAATAATTCCATTCATTTGGAAAATGTACAATGGAAGCAGAGGAAAAGTTGCGTAGTTGCAAAAATAGTCTAGTTGTCGGTACGTTACGTTAGAATATTTTACGTTAAGATATTAAGTTTATAAGTATATAAGTTTACGTTATGATATTTTGAATTCTAATTATTTACTCGATACTGACAGAACCTTACAAATGGATTGAGAAATTCTAAACACGATGTTTTCGGTTGTCAGGCAGCAGGAAAATCAACATGTTTTCTTCCGTATGAAGCTCTTACTCTCAGCCATCGAGTTCCACTAAGTCTACAAAATAGATTTGATTTCAGCTATTAAAATACCATTTCTTGTCATAACAAAATGGAAATGGCAAATGCTTTTACATCTGCTGTGAAAGCTCATATCAAGGATGGCTTACAGCTCGCTTTTCTTGCGCAATAGTTCGGTTCCAATTTCTGATGGGAGCAAAAGAAAATAATAATTTTTCCAAAAACCTCACCTACGTTAATAGGGGAGAAATGGCAAATTATTTAACTTCCTCCAAATTTCCTAATATACCACGCCTCATTTTTTGAGATCCCACCCACCTTGAGATTGAGGAGATTGATATGGTAGTCTGAATGATGACAATGCAATGATTACAACAAAGAGAGAGCTTCTGAGATTAATGGTTGATTTTTAATAAAAATAAAAAAAACAGATTTTTATTTAAATCGCATTTATTTTGTTAAAATCAAATTTAAATAAAAATGTTAAAAGTACTTTTGTTACAAGAAAAATGCAATTTCTAGCTTTGCTCATAAGATTTTGATTTATTGAGTATCCTTGCCATATTTTGTTTTTCTATACAATTTTACACCTTGTACGATAAAATATCACACTATCCACACAAAACAATGGAATCAACCATCAAGAGTCCCGATTGGAAAAATGGAACTGGCAGACCTACTGGAAATATCAAAGCTCTAGTGAGTCCAGTAAATTAATTCCAAATAAATTATCCTACCTTTGTTCATTATTTTATTTCTAAATGTTTCATTTGGTTTTATATAAAAAGTGAACTCTAGAAATTCTTACTCCAAAATGAACAATAGAATACAATTTAAAAGTTATCCATGATGTTTAATACAATTGGCACGAGTTTCTGATAACTCATCACTACGATTTATCAAACTAGAAAGGCGAATATTCTGTTAGGAATTGCTCGAAAAAGAACTGAAAGCAAGTCAAACAAGTGCCCAAATTCTTTATACAATACGTCCTAATAACCTACAAACTACTGTGTTTTCCTCGAAATAAAGTGGTACAGAATGTACTTGTTTGCTTGCCTGAGTAGGGGATTGTAAAATTTTGAGTTCTTTTTGCTTCGTAACTTTTTCTTCCGTTGAGTCCATTAGGGAAGGCGAAGGGGCTCATTTAGTTTCAAACATAAATTGAATCTAAGCTCTCTCGTACTCATAATGCAAGCGCACGGAAGATGGCGTCGTTCGCCAACATCAAGCAACGTAGAACGTTCCAGAACTCTTCCGACGGTTTCACCCGCCATTCGCATTAAAATTTGTGTGTGTGTGTGTGTGTGTGTGTGTGTGTGAAAGATTCCGCAACTTCTATGCTCGCTCGTGTTCCCTCACATTTGTTTTTACGAGGTGGAAAGCAATGAGAAGTTGAAGAGAGCGAATTACAGTACCAAATTGTGCCTTTGTTCTCCTGCAGAGGAAGCATCCCCCGGAGCTCGGGGACCAGCGCCAGCGGATCAATAAGCGCAGGCGATGCCGTTTCCAGACGAAGTGACACAGAAAGACACGTCTCCGTTTGAGGAGAACAAAGAAGCCCGGAACAAAGTGAGGTGCCACGAACAACCCGCGAAAAAAGGAGAACCCACAGATAAATGCGAGTGCGACGTACAAAAGAACTTGGAACAGACAAGCACGAATTTCATTCGCCACAAAAAAAAATTCGTTTCAGGGAATTGGGATCTTCGGAGATAGAACTCCTCAAAGATTTGGGCGGTGCAAAGCCTGCTAATGACAGGTCGAAAAGGGTTAATGAAAGAGTACTGACTTGAGCTGTCGAAACACTTTCGGTTATACAGCAATAATTAAATCTTATCAGAAATATACTCTCTAGCATGATTGTGCAAGTTGCCGAACAAACAATAACTGCAAAAGTAAAAGCGTTATCGGCATATGCGTCTTACTATTCACATACAAGTTCACTGAGAAGGGGGCGTCTCTTGAAAGCACTATATTCAATGAAGGATTTGAAATTAAATACTCTAAATAAAAAAAATCAATTTAATATGAATTCTTCAACGTTTAGCAAGCGACTAAACTTTAAAACTCGAGTTCAGTAAAACGATTCAATTTGAACAACACAGAATGCAATTGAAAACGCATAGCGTAGATACGCACCGCAGAGTAAATTTATTCAATTTTAAACCCACGCACTCCCCACTACTATCTAGTTTTACCGCGCATCGCATGCGGTATTTCGTCACGGAATATGCACATCGCGCCACTCGTTCGCATTGATTGAAACGGGCGGATGATACTCTGCTGCCCGAAATTGCCCCGGCGCCGGACAGAGAGCGGGCCGCGGGCGGGGCCGCTCAAACCGCACCCAATGAATAAAGCAAGCCCGTTAACAACGCCGCGTCCCGCCCGCTCCCCCTCCCCCTCCCCCCGGAGCCGTTCATCTCCGCGCCCAGCCCCCGCGCGCGGGGCGATCGGCCGGGATGCAGAGCGAGGGCGCGCAGCTCCGTCGTGGGAGAGAGCCCTGCGGCGCGGCGTGGCGCGGCGCGGCGCGACGCAACGGGGCGAGGCAGCGCGGGGAGAGGCGGGACATGGAGAGGCAGGGAGGGGAGTGGCGGTGCAGGGAGAGGCGGGGCGAGAAGAGGCGGGGATGGACGGAGGGACGGGGTGGCGGGTGGAGCGAGCGGGGAGGGGAGGGATGGGTGAGGCATGGCAAAACGGGGCGAGGCAGGGCGGGGCGAGGCGGGGCGGGGCGAGGCGGGGCGGAGCGAGGCGGGGCGGAGCGGAGCGGGGCGGGGCGGAGCGGAGAGGGGCGAGGCGGGGAGAGGCGAGGAGCGGCGGGATGGAGCGGGGCGCCCAGCATTGCAGTGGCGGAGCGCGCGTCGAGAGCCTGAGAGGCGCCGGGAGGGAGGCGAAAGATGCCAGCACGCAGGCCCGGATTCACAGTGCGAGGAGCCTTGGGACCTTGTGGACTTGGTGCACTTTTCTACGGCTATGTTAGCAGATGGTAATATACACCGGGATAAGTGGCCCAGGGCATCAACCGATCTCACAGCAGTGCCTCAGATCGGGAGGTACTAGGTTCGAGTCGGGTCGACTGTGGCAAGACTTAAGACCCCCAACGTATCAGCTAGGTCGAATTCAGTCACTATGTGGAAGAGTATTCTAGCGGTCGGCTGTTCTAAGTTTTCCGAGGTTTCTCATATCAATACAAGGTAAATGCCGGATCAGTACCCTATCAAACGGACTACGGAGCGCGTGCGATGTTTCCTTCCTCTTCCTTGTCCGATCCTCATCCCTTACTTACACACACACACACACACACACACATGCACTACACTACCACACATGTCTGGAGACTGCCTGGAGCTTAGATGTCCCGGCTGGGGCGGTGACCGGCCGGTGGGAGGTACCTGGTAGAGGGAAACCCCGTTAGCCGACGGTCGGCCTGCGTCAGATCTCTTATCCAGCGGGGGAAGACAACCGCCACATCTCGAGGAAAGCACATTCACTAGTACGGGACTAACGATCTTAACAGTTGTCGGAGATAGCTCTCGGAATCACTAATGAATGTAATACAGTCTTAAGGCGAATACGGATAAAAACTCGAAATTTTGTCCTTAGGTTTCAGTCGAAATGCCCTCTAGCTACGAACTAAGGTTTTTATTGAGCAAGAAGTTATCTCTCTAATTTTTCTCAGAGGTGGATTTTAGGCTTGATGCATCATGGTGTGTCGTAAATGTATGGCATTGCGACACACTTCTTTACTTCCTTTGTAAAGGCGTGTAAATTAAGAATTATTGTTGTCGTTTAGTAAGGATACAAAATACATATGATTTTTAGAATTCTTCTTAGCAGCGAATCATGCATTCCCGTTTGCTTTCATGCTGAAAATTGAAGTAAAAAGAACCTACATACAAATTTGATATCACATTTAATTGTTAAGAGCACAACGCAATGAGCAATGTTGCGTAGACTGACTCGGATTTAGAGTTCTAGGACTCGAGTGTATTGAACTTCGCGCCCATTATAATGTAATGCCAGGTGCACCATTCTCTCATTGCTCGCAACACCCTCGACCATATGTGTTGAAAGATCCGTAATACATCATGTGTCTACAGGTTGATTCATTTCAGGTGGAAAAGCTCTCAATTAGAAGAACAAATGTTTCTTACGCCATTTTGCTTAGAAACGTTTCGTTACTGTGCAGAAGTTTCTTCACAATCTCTTCTATAAAGTTCAGAAGCTTGTGATTTATACGAGACGAAACGCCAAGGACATTACTACACATTCGCGCAACAGTAAAAAATCTACTTTCTTCGGATACAAAAGGAAAAACGTAAATTTGTGAAATCACGGATTGGTTTAATATTACGGCAGTTCTGTATAGAACGCGGCCTTGTGATCGTGCCCGATCTTGCCATCCAACAGTGAGAACTGCAGTTTACTTACAGTTCACAAATGACCTCCCGAGCCTACAATCGTGTGAGTCTTGGAAATGTAGACATTAATCTTGAACACAAAGTTCTGGTGATATATAGGCTGCGACGAAATTGGAAACTTACAAAAAACACTTTCTTCGGTAATCTATGCTTCTGAGGCCAAAACTGTAAAGAAATTATTTATTTCCAATATTACGAGTAACACGCAGTTGTGTGTTTCCTCCGTTGAAATGCAACATGCACTCTCTTTAAATGTAGCCTGCAAAGACTGCATGCACATTCTGTGCATGTAAAAAAATAGAGCGTTAACAAACTGTGTCTATGTTAAAATCTCAAATGTTACGGATGGATTGAAAATTCTATACTTTAAAACTAAACGATGAAACAGAGGCTATTGCAATTCTTGCTGTGCTCAATAAAAGAGGGTAGTTACATGACCATATTGTTGCATTGTTTAAGAGTTGCACAAATGAAACTCAATGTTTTGTCAGCGTCGTAGCGTAACAACGCACACTATTGGTTAAGTGTTCTTGAGCAATGTTAAGAATCGAGTCCAACACACCTTCGCAGATCGGTGGTCTCTCATTCTATGTGTTAATATTAGCGATTCCTTTGCAGAATTCTGGTCGTTTTAGACTGTTTCTGGGCTGTTCTGTTTACTAATTCAATTTAAATTCTATTATATTGATTATTTTGTTTAGTCATCGCTGTATCTCTCGATGACCTGTCGTCCTGCCCATGAGAAAAGATCGTCATCATAGTACAGTGCACGCTGGTCAGAAAGAGACAGAATGGACGAGAGACAGTATCGGTTAAGTATGAAGAATACTGTTTGTGACTTGGATTATAAAGGTGAATTCAAAACCTATAAAAACAACACGGTTTCTTATGGTAGCGTTTCGTTGTGGCTAAGAAATGTTCCCGTCCGAAGGCAGTAGACTAGAAATACAGCTGCAAGAGACTGGTGATGATAAAAGATAGTTCCCGAAAGCAGAAAACCACGGTAAAGCATGGAGTTGGCACGGAGGTCTCGTTTTAAAGCAAAATATTACTATTTCTCCTTCACAATACTTACTATAAAAAATACATTAATGCCCTACAATTATTTTCGATCGCTTTTTAACTACATAGGCATTACCGTCATCAGTTATACAAACGAACATTTAATTATTATTTTACTATTACCGGTAAAGGCGGACAATCGAACCAAATGCCAAATACATACATACATATTTTACTATTACATTAGTAAGGATGTTAAACTTTCTTTAGAAGTTCTGCAAATTTAAAAATTCCTGTTTTAATTCAAGTCATTAAAGTTTAGAAGAAAATATGACGACATTAATGTCAAAAACTAAAAACTTTCCTGGTCCACCCGGTTTCAACTTGGACTGATTGATTATTTCATGTTTTCCGATACGTCAACGGCTACGCTCATTACTCCAATACGTATAGTTCATGTTTTCATCATGGAAGGTGGGGGTGATATTCCCCTGTTGGATGGCGAGTTACGGCGCCGACCTTACACGTCGGCTTGCGGAGATTTTACTCAACAAGGTATCTCCCACACGCAGGGCACCGCTCCTGCCGAGTCAATCTCCAATCTCTGTATTGGTATCCCTTTATGTGTGGTAATGTAGTGAATGTTAGTGTGTGTAAGGGGAAGGAATGGGCAAGGAAGAGAAAGGAAAAATCGCGCGCGGTTCTTTTGTTAGGGTACTGCTCCAGCATTCGCCGTGCGTTATCAGGAGAATCCACGGAAACTACCGATCAGAGTAGCCGCCTCCTGACAGCGGATGAATTCGACCAAGCTATGTAGCTAACACAATCCTTCCAACTTCGGAATTCGAACCATAGGACCTCCCTGCCAGAGGCACTGCTGCGACATCAGTCCGTGCTGAGCCCCCTAAGCAGGTGGTTTTAACTTGGAGATTTCGGTAACAATTCAAGTCCATATTCTGGAAAGGGCTGCAGAGGAGAGTTCTTTCATATTCGATTTCCCGGAGTCTAAATGCGGAACATGGAATTCCTGTGTCTCCGAGTCCCCTCAGCGGGAGCTCCCAGTACATTGTACACAGCATTTGAAACCCGGACTTCCTGCAGCTACCTGATAATATATTAATACAAGGTATTTGCGAAAACGTACCGGACTAACTAAATTTTTAATATTTACTTATTTAACAGCTATTCATTTACATTTTAAAATATTCTTTCTTTGAAATGAAAAGCCACCACTTAACAACACCACATGCGACACTAGTCTAATTACACCCACATTATGTATAGGATCATTTAATAAAAACATACACAAAACCATTCATATTTCCTTTCCTCATTCATGCAATATCGAAACAAAAATCTTCTACTCAACTGTCTGTTCAAACCACGACCCCCCCCCCCTCCATCGATAAAATTACAAGAATGTAATAGATTGGGTTCTTCTCGAGTTCAAAGTCTGTTTTTTTGGGTAAATCGTGCTTTGTGAGACACTCCTTTGTCTATTCTATCGATAAGCGTTCAAATAAGGTTTTTGTAGTGTACGTACACTTTTCAATTATCCCCTTTCTCCCTCATACTACTATTTCGTCACAAAGTGGTCAACCCCTCTCCTGAAAAGCTTCTATGTATTTCATAAACTATCCCTATTTTCAAAGAATGGTCATTCAGATTTAATTGTTCAATTAACATTTTTTTCTTTTTCATCTTGCGGAGCGTACTCCATCTTTTATTCAATACATACCGCATCCCGGTTTGGCCCGCCAATGTTCTGCAATTTCGATATATCGGTATATTTTTTTTTTAAAAAAAAGCTTGCTCCCCCCTTTGAACACGTGGCCCGAGGCAGGGAGCTAAAAGGTGCGCGTGGGCGGTGGAGGGGAGCGGCGAGCGGAGGGGGTGAGTCGGTGCGTGACAGATCAAAGGCGATGAGGCTTGGCGGCAATGGGAGGAGCCTGTGGGGGCGCGGAGGCGGGGGCGGAGGCGGGGGCTGGGGTGTGGAGTCGACGGGCGCGCGCGGCTTAACGCGAAATGGCGAAGGGGTAAAGGGGTGGGGGAGGGGGAGGGGAGGGACTCGGGATGAGAGCGAACACAGAAGGTGAAGTAGACCGGATCTGGATTGGATGGCTGCAGACGACTTCTGTGTTAAGCCGTGACAAGCAGAGGCAGTTGGGTCCATGGAGGGAAGAGCTCTTTCATGTACTACAAATATTACGAAGGGAAAGAGGATATTAACGGGATATCGGGCAACTTCGGTTGTTGGAATGCACTTCAAGAACACGGTATCTCTGAGCTGATATCACTTTCCGAACACATCAAAGTGAGCAACATGAAGGTGGAATAGCAAGAGATCTTTGACGTAGGAAAAATAGGAAATACGTTTTTGGCGGAATTTAAAAAAATCAATACTCATTTATAAAAGGATAATAGATTTCAGATAGTCTCTCTTTAGAAATAGTATGAGTGAAAGATACAGCGTTCCTTTTAGATTCAGTTTCGCGGGAAAGGAATGTTTGTAGGCACAACATAAAAAAAAAGGTAACCAGTGGCGGCTGGTGCCCGAACAAATTGGAGGCAGCTTCATCGAATAACGGAAATGTAATTTTCAAAATTCAAGACATTAATATATAAGAAAACGTAAGTAATTCATGTAAATTAATTAAAACTCAGATTAATAAGAGTCCATATTCAAACATTACTTACAGAATTTTATTTTATGCGTAGTGTCCGTATCAGGAATGTTCGCCTCCTGCGCACTTTGATTTCCAGTGCAACGTAAATCCGAGTCGTCACTAACGGTCTCCGATGCAATCATGTAGAAAGTATTCCCCAAAACGGATTACCAAGATATTGGGAAGATAGTTCATTCGACCACATGAAAGAAGCACAAAAGATATTGGAAAATGCCAAGAAGACTGAGAATGACCACATAAGAAAATATTCTCACGAGTTATAGTAATGAATGATGATATTTCACCGGCAATGTGATGATTGAGAACGACACATCCAAATCACGGAGCAAATAAAGCCCGAAGTACATGTAGAAAACATAAAAATACGTATAATGGTCAAAAAGTGACAATCCATTATTCATGAAAAAATTAAATAAGTCTAAGTATATACTCATCTATAAGAATATAAGTGTTAGTCTAAAGGTTTACCAACAGTGGCACATCTTCAACAAACAAATAAGGTTGTCACGGTACTGGAATGCTCTGAACGAAAGCAGCATTCAATAACCTAAATTTCTAAGCGAACACGAAGGAATTTACAGTGAATAAAATGGTGTTTTCTCGGGATTCCCCCGATGCCTGTTTCTAATTCCAGCATTGCACCATCATCCTCTCACCAATCACCTTCGAACCTGAAGTAAGGTGCAGGAAAAGGCACCAACCATGTATCGTGTACAAAAGAGCAGTGAAAAACCATCGAATTATTTCCATTGTACTCGTGTCGTCTGGCGTGGGGCGGGCGTGCGCAGGCCCAGGCCCAGACCCAGGCCTTCGTGCGCGCCCTCATCAGGCGAGCGGCCGTCGCCCCGCACGCGCCAGCGTGCACTCACGCCCTCCCGGGACGGCGCACGCGCCCTCGCTTCCGCCCACCCCGCGCCGTGCCGCTGTGGAGGATCGTGCCTAGCGGACAGAGAAGAGAGGGCCGGTGCGGTGCGGGGCAGGAGCGTGAATGGGGCCAGAGCGGAGAGGGGTGCGAAGCGGAGCAGGAGGGTGTGCGATGCACGGTGGAGGAAGGAGCGGGATATGAGTGGTGCGGGGTGGGTACTGGTGACGGGCGAAGAGAAGTCTGGGGCGTGATGTAGCGCGTCGTGTAGAGGGCCGAAATAGGGTGTGGGGTGTAGCGTGTGGGGTTGAGGTGCGGGGCGGAGCGTGCTGCGTGGCGAGGCGGAGCATGGCGAGGAGAAGCGTGGCGGGGAGGAGCGTGGTGCGTGGTGTGGCGCGGGGAGAAGCATGTGCGGGGCTGAGCGGAGTGAGCGGTGTGGCGGGGCGGGGCGGGGCGGAGTGTTGTGAGGGGGGCGGAGCGCAGTGAGACGCGAGGCGGAGCGTAGTGAGGGGCGGAGCGGAGCGTGAGGGGCGGGGTGAAGCGTAGTGAGGGGCGGGGTGAAGCGTAGTGAGGGGCGGGGTGAAGCGTGGTGAGGGGTGGGACGAAGCGTGGTGAGGGACGGGGCGGAGTTTAGTGAGGGGCGGGGCAGAGCGTGGTGAGGGGCGGGGCAGAGCGTGGTGAGGGGCGGGGCAGAGCGTGGTGAGGGGCGGGGCAGAGCGTGGTGAGGGGCGGGGCAGAGCGTGGTGAGGGGCGGGGCAGAGCGTGGTGAGGGGCGGGGCAGAGCGTGGTGAGGGGCGGGGCGGAGCGTTGTGAAGGGCGGGGCGGGGCGCGGTGGGGTGGGGTGGGGGCGGATTGGGAAGGGGGAGCACGGCGCGCAGCGGAAGGGGGCGGGTGGTGGCGGGGAGAGGCGGGTCGAATTCGCCTCCCTAGACGCCGGGCGGGTGGACTGGAATTTTCCCGCGCGACGCGGGTCAGGCGATCGGTTGACGAGAGCGCTCGCCATCGAATAGGGTCAGCCCGGAATGTTTCGGTGCCGCCACAGGAAGGGTCTACTTATCATGCGGTTTCATAAAATGACAAAAAACCAATCGAAAAAATACACCCTTCAACAAGTCCAGGATAAAATGTCAATGAACGCGATTTTTTGTAGTTGATAACATCAATGAAAACAGTAATCAAGTTCATTGGTATCTCAATTCTTTTTACAAAGCTTTAAATTTCAAAACTTTAAATGTAAAAACTAAATTTTCATATGTTTTGAGATACTGTGGTTTAGATACCGAACAGCTTGTCTATTAAATTATGAAATGTAATGTATAAAATTCGGGATATGAACATTCCGTATACCGAAGTTCGAGTTTTCAAGGTTCCTGTAGTAGTAGGTTTGTAATACGTTCCTTTCAAACGCTCGACATGCAGTCAAAAATTAGCTGATGACCCTGCATTGACCGAGTCTTTACCACAATCTATTCAATAACCTCGCCGGTCTATTCGTCCTGCACGACCAACCTGCCAACACCGTCCCGCCCTCCGTTCTATCCTTTCCTCCCGCTCATCACGGTCCGCCCGCTCTTTCCGGTACGCCCATTCCTTCCAATAAGCCCGCTATTTTCTCCCTGCCTCCTTCCGCTTCGGCCATTCCTCCCTCCCCTTTCATTCCTTTCATTCATTCTGCTCCACCCAGCTCCTTGCTCTCCTTCCGCCTGCTCTTTCCGCCTCATTCGATCCGCTCGCCATATTTGTTTCCTCCCCATTCGGCCCCCCTAGCCCCGCCCCGCATTACGCGGCAATGCTCGGCAACATTGCCGCCAGATATATTGGGGTTCGCATTTAATTAAATTTTGTAAACAACACATCTGGGGTAATGTTTTGGATAGCAACTGTTCTATTTTTAATTTTTGACGCTCAAACGTATTCGTGACAAATTCGCAACAATCACTCCAGCAGTTACGAAATTTTTGTGACAAATAGAAACATTCTTAATCTATTTTTGTATAATAAATTTATATCGAAGGATATTTCAAATTAAATGCACTAACTAGCAACTCATTTAATGTGAAGCTATTCATTCAACCACTTACGAACATTCATTCGGAACTCTGATCGTGTTGTTTGACTGCGTGCTTTAAGTACGGACATAATCTTGCTGTAAATGACTGATAACGTCGCCTCTACACGAGCAGTTCCGGAACATGAAATGTGCAGCGGATATTTGACCACGCTATAATTCAAGGAATACAATTTCACATTTTCAGAATGAAAACAGTTGAATTCAAATCGCAATACAGTTCAGGAAGTGGAGACAAACTCCTTTATGCAATTAGAAAAGAACAATCAGGAAAGCAATGTCAAAGCAAAATAACGAATGTCTGTCTAAAACTGTCAGCTGCACGGTTCGTAGTGCCAAGTGCGATAGTATTCCGCCCCTGGGTTCATAATAAAGAATAACATGTCGGTTTCTTATTTCAAGAGCCTTTTGAATTAC
Source organism: Gryllus longicercus (assembly GCA_038098605.1). Taxonomy (NCBI): domain Eukaryota; kingdom Metazoa; phylum Arthropoda; class Insecta; order Orthoptera; family Gryllidae; genus Gryllus; species Gryllus longicercus. The sequence goes on along the minus strand of JAZDUA010000581.1, from coordinate 442,215 downwards.
TGCTGCATTCAGGGAATCGACCAGAATAGCGTAATGTGATCCTTAGAATGAGATCCACTTCACCACCACACCATAAGCCCCGCACAAAAAAAAAACAACCTGCTTCCCGGAGTTACCAATGAAGCTAAATATTGAAAGCAAAGATGGACTTAAAAAACAAGGCTGAGAAATTATTCGACAATAATATATTGGGGTGCAATATAATCGAGAAAATCTCGAATTCTTTCAATAACTTACAAAGCTCAATGCGTTTGCTCTTGTTTCATTAAAACACAATTTGAGCATTATCACTCTTCGTAACCTTTTGGTCGTCAGAAGCTGCCACACAGAAGGAAACGTCACGATTATCCCGAGCTAGTCTTTCGGGTTCTTCGTTTTGTATTATTATAACATGTGTTACCACCACAATGCAAGTGAATCAAGACATGTTTTAAATTCTTTAAATAAGAAAGGATATTTTTCCTCTGTCAATAAAAATCATTGCAAATAATATTTTAAAAACCAAACTACACATTAAAGGACTTGAGGTCGTTAAAATTTGTCAATATAGAGTATGTGTCGAGAAAATTCTCAATTACCGTACGATTATCTCGGCTAAACTTTGATTTCTACATTATTTTTACTTCTAAAAGGAGAGCTTTATAAAATTGCTAGTGGTTTGTTAGACTTTTTACACTTTGGCCTCATTCAACAATTGTTGTTCGTAGCTTGAAAAACAAACACGAAAGTAGTCTCAGGAATAGTGATCTTCACATATACTTGAACGAAGTAATTATAACCGAAGGAAATCTAATATACAAAAATCAATGTTTGTATGCACTGCCATACAGCTCATCTGACTGCGATAAAATTTTGCTAACTTATTGATAGCACTTGCATGAAGGTTATAGGCATAATCCAATGGAAATGTGCGAATGTTTGTGGCACAAGGAAGCAAAATGGGGGCGTTGTTGATTATGATTTATGAGTTAACGAATCAAGCGCCCCTGAAAAGAAGCTCCACGCAACCCGCCGCACCCTCAAGCATTAAGCGCGTCTTCTCTGTACAATCTGCCCGCGTTTGTGCAATATCGGTCGGAATTATTACTTGAACTTTATCTCGGACACGTAAATCAAATTTCTCTGAGACAGTGTCGTAGAGAATGCAAGCCAAAACTTGAGGGAGAACGTTTTAACAACAGGATACTTGACAACCATGTCTAAACCAGGACTTAGAACAAACTCATAGTCGCGAGAAAGTCTTTTATGTATTAAATTTTTTGCAGAGCGTATCGTAAAAATTATTAATAATCAAATGACAAGCAGCGTGCGAGGTGTAATACATTGCAATAGCGAAGCATTGCCGGGTCCACTCATCAGAAATAAAATTAACGATAGATATGAAATTTCAGTAAAGCGCGCTGGGATCCTCTTTACTTTAAAAAAAGTAATTCCCGAAACGTGATGAGATTGTTTCCTCGCAAGAAAGATGCCAATCACGGCAATACCGACTTTCCAACAAGCAATGTTCTGCCAAACAAAATAAATGGAGCCCTGAAAGACCTAGAAAATAGATTCCGGAAAAAGACCCTTGGACTAAATCGTTATGTCGACTACACGTTTTGAGAATCTACGGTATAAATTTAGGCCAGCTATTGCATGATTAATATTACAACATTTTATGGCGCCCCCTTTCCCAGTAAGCAATAGAATGAGGACCAAGGAACAGTCCGATATGAACAGGTTATTACTCAGACATCAAATAGGTCAGACCATTTAGCAATAATTGTTCAGTTTTCAAAGAAGCGTTCGTATGTCTCAAGAAGAAGAAGAAGAAGAAGAAGAAGAAGAAGAAGAAGAAGAAGAAGAAGCATGGTAGTAGGAAGGACTATTCCATTCTCATCTTGGGTTCGAACGCCGTCAATTTTTAATTTGCCTATTCCACGAAGGCGCACATCCCATAAGCGGGGCGCCGAGGGCGTTCCCCGAACTCGCCTCCCGCCTACACACGCGACGCTACGCGGAAAAGGGCGAGGTGGCCGCCGCCCACGCCGTCTCCCACTCGGCAGTTGCCTCCGCCGCTGCCCGTCTTTGCTTAACCCACTTTGCGCAATCGTCTGCCACTTTCGCGGTCTCCTTCGCACCCAGGGATGACAACTTACACTTGAGACAGCTGTTGTGAAACCTAAGTTTTTCGTGATTTCTAAGAAAGTATCATTTGAAATGCAAAGGAATAATTCAATTCACTTACTGTTATTAATTTCTGTCGAGTCATTAAATCTCAAACCTTTTGTAGCTATAGCTTTCATAATCAGGTAGCCTGCAGGAAGCTCGACTCGCAGGATGCAACTATTACGAGTATTTTTTTATTAGCCAACTGTCCATCCAATTAAGGACAAGGGCCTCGTGCTTGAGGAGAGAATTATTAATACTTCTTGAATAAAGTGATAGAATGATGAGGAAGGGACGTTCACAAATACATCCAAGCATGAGGCAGGATCCGAACCCGCGATTCATCGATCCGAAATCGCCATGACACTAGTGCCTTGGCGATCTCGACTACTCGTATTGGCGTTACGAGTATAAGATAGTGCAAACTTCCAAAATCAGGAGTCTCTCGAACTTAAAGCCGGCAATTAGTCACAACGAAATAAGATGTGTGCAGACCCGCCTATGCAGCCCTTCCTAGAATTGGGGCTTACCGCGGCCTTAAGATTAAAACTGGGTTTGCGAGAACAGTCACTGGGCACTATCACCCTGGGCGACCTAAGTCTCCGCGTCTATCCGTGTCCACTTTGCCTCCCCCTACGCGTCCTCACGTATCCTCATCGCCTTCCTATCCGCCATCACTTGTGCAGCGCACGGGCGAGTGGGCGTTTAATGGCTGGAGGCTGCTGCAGGTGGGCTCCGGCGATGTTTGCGCGTCGATTACGGGAGGAATGCCGGGAGCGGCTCGGCTCCGCCCCCCTCCCCACGGCCGGACGGTCGACCACACGCGGCCAAACGATGTCAAGAGAGAAACGAACCGTTCGCCGAAAAAAATCGATATTTCTGGCCGATGTCACCCGATAAATTCTCGAACCTCAATGCTAAAATGATTTCACGCGGGATTACAGACATATCGAATCGTAGGTATGTTCGCTGAATTACTGAACGCCAAGCTGCGAAACGAGGCTTACGAATACTAAAAAACAGCACTTTAACCAACATTAGATCCCGTAAATATTACAAAAAATGAATAGACGGTAGCCGAAGATTTTATTCGTACACTTTTCATGTGAGAACGTGATAATTATGTTGAATATATTATAAAAAAATTTTGTAATACAATCTGTTTCTATGAAGTCTTCTCCACTAATTTTTCGTTCCACAATTAACAAAAATATCGTTTATGTTTTCGTGTTATCACAATCCTTCAAACTTTTATTACAATACACAATACTACTAGATTGATAAGTATTTAAAACTAGTATGTACTAGCACGAAGAGCATCATTGCCTGGATCGCCTTCCAAAAAATCGCATATGTCACATGGCTTCATAGAACAAAACCGTATTTAATTGGTCCAGAAGTGGCCATATCGACAGCGGCCAACGTCGCATCTCGAAGCGCGCTGTGAACCGGAAATGAAACCGGAAAGGCAAAAATTCCGGTTCGATGCCCCGCGGCGATTACGAGCGGAATGTCGGGAACGACACGACCGGGCGTCGCGGGCGGGCGCGGGGGTGGGGCGGCGCGGGATGGGGTGTGGAGGGAGTGGGGGGAGGGGAGGGGCGGCGCAGGGCGGCCGTGCGCGGCTGAGCGCGGCGTGGCGCGGCGCGGCGCGGCGCGGCGCGAGGCGAGGCAGCGGCGGCGGCGACGTGCCCTCGCCAGATCAATAGCTCGACCCCGACGCAGGGCTGGCCACCTAGGGGCGCAGGGGTGCGCCTCGGGATGTGCGGCGGCGGATGCCCCTTCCGCGATCCGACAGCCCCAACGCCCGCCCTCGCTCGCTGCTCGCGCCCGCACCCGCGCCCTCGCCCGCGCCGCTAGGCCCTCAGTTCGCAACACGCTCTCAGCTGCCGACACGAGTGGTAGTGCAGTGCATGTGTAAGGAGAAGCGTGTGTCAGGGGTGGGAGGGAGAAGGGTGAGGAAGGAGAAATCACTCGTGGTCCGTTGCCCGTTTGTTAATGAACTACTCCGGCATTCGCCTTTTGTTGATCGGAGAAACCACGAAAAATTACCGATCAGAACAGCTGTCCGCAAGACTTCTCCAGATAGCGAATGAGTTCAATCCAGCTAACAAATCGAACATGTCGAAAATCCACAACATCCGCACTCGAACCCCAGGGCCCACTCAACACCCCTTCAAAAGCGACAATGTTGGCGTTGAACTATCACATCCGGTCGAGGCGAGGAAAGAATGTGCCTGGCCAAGTACTCTATTATTTTAGGCCAGGTTTAGTGCTTATAGCAGGATCTCTTCCAAATGGCTCGCGGGGGTCGCGGCGGCCGCCGCCCTGCTCACTCCGCGTCGCACTCGCGGAGCCGCCCGGCCGGAGAGGAGCGACGCGGGCCGCGCCTGGGCTGTCCCTGCGCGGCGGGCTCTCAAGGCGGGTCAATTCTCGAACGCCAGTTGCAGGTTTCAGAGGGAAAATTTGATCAAATTAAGGTCCATTAAAAGCAGTGAAGAAATAAGTGGACTAAAACTACGGGGACAAGTATCTCATCAGCTGACAAAGCATCCGACAGAGGAGAACGCCGAGGTAGAACTGACTGATGGAAATGTATTCAGCACCTACAGGAATTTCGAATAACAAAGATTGCAGAAAATTTGAATGTAACACTATTGAACCATCAGAGAACAAATGACCTACGTTTCGAACATCAATAAACACGGACGTTTACTTACAATTCTGTCATTTAGTGCATACAAAACTTTTTTTTCGTGGAGAATCGCGGCAATGAATTACCCATGCGTTTTTAAAAATGAAACGCGCCCATGCGCCTAAAAACCCATTTACCCATGCGCCTAAAAACGAAATTAACGTTTTCATCAGACGCAACATTTTCCTACGAGATTTCAAGTCGAAATAGGAAATTAAATGGACGTAATTTTGAGAAATGAATTATTTTCTATAGTAAAATTAATTATCCTTCTATTGAAGTACGTATAACATCTTATAAAACGCATATGAAAGTTCTTTTATTATTTTCTGTAAAGTATATACTAGATAGATAGATAATTTCAATACCGAAACGTATTTGAAATTATTTACATACATAAAAATAAATAAGTAAAATTACACCTTTCCTGTCATATAGGAAAGTCGTATCGTAAACATATACGTAATTCGAAACTCTTTGATATTGATGGATGTTTAAGGTGTGTTGAATTTATTTACATAATAAAAAAATGTACTAAAACTATTAATCTACGATAATACAGTGATTTCCTTTCCATATAAGGAAACAATATTATCCGTTCTCGAACCAGTATTGCTCTCTGACGATACCAAAATAAGATTTCGAAACGAGGAAATTGACATCTCAATTACCCGTAAAACAATAAATTTTTCCGCTGGTAATGTTAATCTGTAGTGCAACGAATATAACAAGCATTTACATTACATATACTTGTAAGAAAATATGTGCGAGAGTTATTAATCTATTTGTGTTTTAACTAATGATTCATTAATTTTCATTTCAAAATCTGCATTTAAGGTCATTTGAAAATTAATTAGATTTTACGTTTTAATAAACATTTAAACTAACCTCAGAAATATATAAGTGAATGTAAACACAATTAATGTTTCGATTAATTACGACAAAATCTCCATCGGTTACGCCAGGAAGCAATATTTCACATTAAACGAGTTATGATGTGCATCTTTCATTACGCGAGAAAATTGTATTTTCGGGGTGATGTAGCGTATAAACGCGTAAAGTCAACGAACAAAATGATTAATAAACTAAGAAAATCCAATTACGTCGTTGTAAAGCGCAAATATATTTCACTCACTTTACTTTTTCTAATTATTCTCGTATGTTTAATCACTCGTAATTGCATAAGTTGACTTATTTTATGTGTTTCTTCCCTGAGAGTACCATTTAATGGAGGGCATTTCATTTTATTTTTATTTCGTTCATTGCAAACTGTCCTTCAGCTCAAAGCAGAGTACAATTAATTAAATTACAAATAATATACTTAGCCTATTATATAATGTAAATTTCTTGTCTTTTCAGCTGATGTGTTGAAAATTACAATGGAGACATTTCGACCGAGATTGAAAAATTAAAGATTTTTTTTATTTTTCAAATATGTACCATGTTCTATTATTATTATTATTATTATTATTATTATTTTGATTGGCCTAAGAGTTTGGACGCGTTTTTACATGAATTTTGGCACGTTTCAACAATTTATACGATCTTTTTTTTACGTCTCACATTCCAATGATCTGTCTCTCCAAACTTTTGTATTTAAAACCGGCCTCTACCTCCTAGGTTACTATGTCCTATCTCTTTGGATAAGACGTTCTAATAGCATAACACCTACGAGTACTACTGGACACCATTTTTCTCCAAAACACCAATAATAATTACGGTTTATTGGTTCTTTAATAAGTATGGATTTGTTGGCCGTACAAAATTGTACACATTCCAACAGGGTCCTCACAGGTTGCAGAGAATGTTCGTATCACTTGGAGCTTACATTTAGAATATCAAGGGGAGATAACACAGTTTTACAAGTGGAGATAACTAACGATCCTTTAGTGTCTTTTCATGATTCAGACGTAGCTAGAATTAGACCAACTGAAACGATACGATGAAGGGCTTCTACCTGTTCCTGACAAATGAGACATTTATCATCGGCGTTGGAAATCTGCGATTTTCCAACAGAAAAACTCTTATTGTTGGACGCTGGTAACGAAACGGCAGATAAATCTTGTTCCTATAGTAGTAAAATACTTCATCTAACATTTGTGAAGTCCGAATCCATGTTTTATAGATCCTTATATCAAACAAATCAATTGACCACAAAACCTGTCTGCCTGTGATCAACGCTAACGACGAGATAATTCCTCCATAATTGGTATTTCCTTATCGATCTAAATGAAATACAATGTGGCAGAGTTTTCGTTGAAAGCTCTTATTGTCGAAAATTGCAAACCTTCAATTTTTTTCCCGCGTCTTCCTACAACTATAAGATTAAAAAAATATTTTTTCCTAATGAAATCTGTTGTTCAAAGACATCTTAAAATTTGGTCAATATATAATATATAGTCATAATTAATGAAAATGTGAATAGTTTTACCTAAGTTTGTGTGAAACATTGGTAGTTTTTAAGAAATTATTTCCTCAGAAAAAGTTCCAATTATTTTCTTTATTTTTTTCCACTGCAAGAGTCGTTTAAAAATTCCGCAAATCTCACTTTCGTTTAACTTTTTGAAATTTCGAAAATTGCAAATTGAAGAAATTAGAAATCATGCCAGAAAATATATTCTCTTTTCTGAATGCTTTATCTTGGGCAACTGTTTGAATTGTTTCCGATTCTGGATTTCTTCTTCCCCTTTTAAGCCACATAATGATTATATTATTATTATTATTATTATTATTATTATTATTATTATCATCATCATCATTGAATACTCCAATTTTGCGAAAACGTGTAATAACTTACAATGTTACTTTTCTTCTTTTTCGCAGCGCCCGTTCAGTACACATGGCTAGCTAGCATAAGGCTAGATCTGATTTAGGAATTATGAATGCATTTCTGTACATGACTGCCGAGTAGCGAAAACTTTGGGGAAGAGGATATCAATTATTCCGATAAATCATGGTTTTTGCTCTCTAATACCATATTCCACACGTAGTTGAATATAAACGAGATAAAATGTGCCAGAGAGGATTATGGCAGGTAATGAATATTCTATTTTCACTGTAATGAAGTTTGTTGTTTCATGAAATGTATGCACTTTATTATGAAAGCTGTATTGCTTATTATTTCCAGCTTACACCGCTAATAAAACAGCTTCGCTGAGATTTGTTTCAAAGGTAGATTATCTTGCAAACACTGTTTATACTATTGATTTTCCGGCTTTTTAAGATGTAAAGAATATGAATATTTCGATATGCAGGAAGGAATATGTAAGGGACGAGATATTTAGGAATAATAATTTGTAATTGCTACTGTTTCTGAAATTTTATTACTAAATACAACTGGCAGTCATAACGTAAGAGAAATGAACGCTCTCACTGCAATTCTAAAACATTCCAATTACGACACAAAATCTTATAAAGTGAAAAACTGCCTTTCGCCGTGGTGTTTGCGATATTTGTGAAATAAACATATGAATTACTTTCCAGAAAACAAAGATATCATCACATAACATGAAATGGGTTCAAGTGAGATTTTGGTACGATTGTTCGTCTAATGGAGACGACCGACACTTCCTGATTCGAAAGAAAAGTGAAAATTGTGAGAGACTGAATATGAAAGATTTGAATTCGATGACATTTTTCAGGTGATACATACGCAATTCTGTTTTTACACAATATGGACTGACTGGAAAGAGGTTTTGAAAAGATAGGAGAAAATCCTACAAGATGATGGAGGGGAAAATAAGATGAAAGGGTACGAGAAAAGAAGTAGAGAATTGTAAAAAGAATACAATGAAATTCTGTTCCTGACAGCAAAAATATTATTATTATTATTATTATTATTATTATTATTATTACTACTACTATTATTATTTTATTTTTTTCAGAAAAGGAGAGAAGAATTTTTCCTGAAGATCTGCTTCCTACCACTAAGCCATTGCTTCTAGACCTCCTCTATTGCCATACAATTTCTAATGGTTCCATTGAATAAACGTACGTGATTTGCTCTATTGATTAGCTCTTGAAACATTAGATTAACTTGATTTTTGAGAGACATTTTTGTTAATTTTTGATAGCCTACTATGTTGGGTAGTGGTATCATTTAAGATATGATTGCAATTTACAAGCTCGTGAATTCCAACTGCAGCGCGATAAGGAGCAAAGTTTGTAAATAAAGATATAGACTGATGGAATAAGAATTGACTTCGTTTACTACGATCACTTAACGTACCTTTCCTTCAACCATATTTTTAAAAAACGCGATCTAAAGTGAATGAACGGTGAAGTCTACTCATCATTTACGTAGTACTCACAAACTACGTTTCTGGGAACAGTCCCGAAGACTGCCACGAGGGATGTATGTGCTTCATTATCCCGTAGAGAAAAACAAATTTACATCGAAGTACGGGTGATGACGCAAGGCCCAAGTACATAGGGCCTCGTTACACGTCGCTTAATGACTGAAATTTCTTCCGTGCGGGCGCTGGGCGGGCGCGGGTCGCCCGCGGCGCCGGGCGGGGGCAGCGCACGCGTGCGCCACGGGAGGCTGCGTGACCTCGACATTTAACGAGCGGAGGAGACGTCGCCGCCGTGTGTGCGACCTGGCCGGCAGAGGAGCGGTGGGCGAGCGAGCGAGCGAGCGAGCGAGCGAGCGAGCGAAGCGGCGGCGGCGCCTCGACAGGGCCGCGCCTAGGCCTCGCCCCTGACGAGCGCACGGGCGGTGGCGGTGGCGGTGGCGGCGGAGGAGGTGGAAGTGGAGGCGGTGGCGGAGGAGGAAGCAGAGGCAGAGGCAGAGGCAGAGGCATAGTCGGAGGAGGAGAAGGGGGAGGAGGAGGAGGAGGAGGAGGAGGATGAGGCGGAGGTGGCGGAGGAGGTGGAGGTGGAGGGGGAGGCGGAGGCGGAGGCAGAGGCAGAGGCAGAGGCAGAGGCGGAGGCAGAGGCAGAGGCGGAGGCAGAGGCAGAGGCGGAGGCAGAGGCGGAGGCAGAGGCGGAGGCAGAGGCGGAGGCGGAGGCAGAGGCAGAGGCGGAGGCAGACGGGGTGGGCGAGCTGCAAGGTGCAAAGGCTGCGGTGGAAGAAGAGGTGGAAGAAGGCGGAAAAGTGACGAAGGCGGAAGGGGAGGTGGTGATGGTGATATTAGGGGAGATGATGGCGGGGTCAGAGGTGGTGGACGAGGCGGAAATGACGATAAAAGAAGAGGAGGAGGGGTCGCTCAGGCGGTGGATGTGGGAGCAGATGTCACTCAGGCTGAGGCGGTGGCGTCAGCGGAAGCGTGTTGCAGCGGCGGTAGAGTTAGTGGAGGCGAGGGTATCGGTCGCTCAGGTGGGAGCGTAGGAAGCAAGAGGCGGGTGTAGCGGTGGAGGCGTCGGTAGCAGAGGCGGAGGCTAGGCTGGTGGCGGGGTGGGGTGGAGAAGGAGGAGGACGAGGAGAATGAGGCGGTCAGATAAGAGGCGAGGACTCCGCACAGTGCGAAGACGTCGTCCCGAGGCATTGCATGAAGAGTCGGAGGCATTGCATGACGCGACATGGGCGGCCATGGAGCAGGTCACGTGCACATAGAGTAAGGAAGGACGGGGCGTTGAGAGAGGATGAGAGAAGGTTGTGCGGCAGAAAAGTTTGTGAAGAGATGCCCGACAGTGGCGTCTGGCAACCTTGCATTCTCATGACGCATCAAATGCACTTACTCACTTGAATACTGAAATGGATCCAAAATTATCAAATGTACCGGGGTCGACGTGAGAGGTAATTTTTTTATTGATTAAATTTCATATTTTTTAGCTTATTTTTCGGAAATTTATTTCAAATTTATGTGATTTGCATCACAAACAATATTGAAATGGTTCAAAATTTCGAACTTTCAACTGTAAAGAAAATACTTTTTTTAAATCCCCAAACCTTGATAATAAATATGCCTCTATAGAGTCGTAAAACTTTTTCTCTCGCCTTGCACAAACATGTGAATTTCAAAACATGGAACATGAAATATATCTAAAAGCATCGTATTCATATAAAGAAACATCCAAATGTACACAGAAATGAATGTTACTTCACTACTTCCAATGTTGTTGCGAATTCTTAAGTAATCCCTTCACGGAAACTATATACTTTTTTGGAGTGCACTATTTATGATAAAAACTAATATTTGTGATTTTTGTGTTAATCTTTACAATTATGTGTAAATGGTTTTAAAAGAACATGTAAATTGCAACATGATGGGCGCCATATTCCATTATTTTTCCAACACAATTTGCTTAAAATACGCAATAAGTTACGAAATGATAATGTTAACGATTTAAAACTCAAGTTAATAATTACATTAGGAAGAAGAGAGACTCCGATTATAGGTTGTTGTGCATTTTAACGCAGCGTGTGTCTCGTTATGCGAGGAGCAAGGCACACCTGGCGACCATGCGCTCGCCCGTTCCGCGAACCACGCCTTAGGTTGCGCGAATTCACCGCAGCTGACGTAACTCAATGCGCAGCCCGTCGCTCACGTTACGATCTCTCGAGAGGAAACCGAACGTCAACAGTTTGGTCTGCTTCCGATGTAAAACGTCGGGCAAGGGTCAAGAGTATTCTTATTCGCGTTATATACAACGAAATTCCGAAATAAAAGACAGTTCGTAAATGAATTAAACGATTATTAAAATAAATTCTTAATTTATCTCAAAATGTGCCTCTGAACAAATGCCAATTGGAATATCCTGCAAAATATTTTATTAGTTAGGGGTAACGGCATTGTGATCCCACGCAACATACGGCTAGTGTTCTCTATGAATCACGCGAAATTAATTAATAGCTAAAATAAAATCGCTGGTTCTTTTAGGAATATGTTTACAGCCTAATCGATGATGACTATGATGATGATTAAGAAAGAGACGAAACTGTAAATCAAGTGCTATCATGCCATCACTAAAATAAAGGGAAAAGGTTCGCTTTCAACAATGCATCCACAAAAAAAGAAATTCGGAACTTATGGACCAACGTCCTCTCGGCGTAAGATCCTACTGCACGAACATACACGTCTTGAGCGCGCAACATAAAATACAGTTCATTTCAGCACCCAGCGCTAGAATCCACATCGATAGCGCTGCAGCGTTCTATATTCCCCGAAAAGAAGGCGCAGAGTAGTTGGGAACCTCCGTTCGGGGAACTGCATGACGTGACTTAGTTCACTATCCGCGATTCGATGAAACATCCTGTTACGCTCCTTTTCCCTTTGAATCGATCTTTTGCCCCGTACAACATTATGAGATTTCAGGGATGGAAATAAAAAAAAAAAAAAAAGGCGAGGAGGAATGTGGTAAGCGCCTTCGTTCAGTAGCAGCTGCGGAGCGGAGGAGCAACTCGAGACGGCGCGGCGGCGCCTCCGTGTGGATCAGGAAGCGGCTGCGGCGGCGGCGGCGGTGGCTACGGTGGTGGTGGTAGCGGCGGCGGCCGTTTGCGTTGGTGACGGAAGCACCGGTGGCGGCGGTGACAGCTGCAACGGCGGTGGCGGTGGCGACGGTGGAGGTGGCAGCGGCGACGCTGCACGCGGAACCTGTTTGCCTGGCGTTGATGGTGGGAGGCGGTGGCGGTGGTGGCAGTGGCAGTGGCAGTGGCAGTGGCAGTGGCGGTGGTGGCAGTGGGGGTGGCGGCGGCGGTGGCGATGGAGGCGGTGGCGGCGATGGCGATGGAGGCGGTGGCGGCGATGGAGGCGGTGACGGCGATGGAGGCGGTGGCGGCGACGGCTGCGGTGGTGGCGGTGGCGGGAGCTGGGCCTCTGCTGCGTTTCTGGTGAGTGCGCGGCGCCAGCGGAGTCTGAGGTGGAGGCCGACAACCGGCGCACGGGGGCGCTCAGGTGCCACTGCCGCCCGCCCCGCCGCATTGGACTGCGTCATGCCACGCCACGCAATTACAACCTGCCTCACGCATCGGACACGCGACGCCACTGCCCTGCAGGGGTAACACCCAGCTGCGCGAACCGGCCTTTTCCAGGCGGCGTTTCCTCGATATTTTTTCTTTCTTCCCTACAACGTCTTTCGCTTCACCCCTGCATCTCATTTCCTTTCTTTTCTATAACTTCCCGTGCTCTCCTACATCGTCTTCCCTGCTCTCCTACATCGTCTTCCCTGATCTCCTACATCGTCTTCCCTGATCTCCTACATCGTCTTCCCTGCTCTTCTGTATCGTCCTCTTCCCTGCTCTTCTTTATCGTCCTCTTCTTCTTTTCTACATCTACCTCTCCTTATTTTCTACATCGTCTTATTTTCTACATCATCTTTTCTTCACCTTATCGTTTATACATCATCTTTTCAGCATCATCCTCTAATGCTACATCCATACTTGGATGTTCGCGCGGATGTTCCTACAAATTGATTTCCTTGGCGAATACGACACACTATGATATATCTCGCCAGCACCATTCGGTGGAAACATCCATGCCTTGCGCAAGATTCGAACTCGCACAGCCAGCGCAGAGTGGTTGCAGCAGCACCCGTCAGCGCTATTTAGGTCAGCTATTTTCAAGCACTGGAGCTAGTTGAAACTAGTTACAAGCAGTGAAGATAAATGTTCTTCCTCATACTGCTTCAACGATGGAGAGAACGAAGGAAATATTTTCCCCCATACACTCTAATATACTTCACCAATTAGACATTCTTATTGATTTAAAATACTTCATGAGTAGGATATTTGTTATATTTCTCCATGAATATCTCATTTCCTAAAACGTAAACTACGGGAAAGTTTATTTTTTAAAGGCCACGTTAAAACGTTGCTCATACACACGTGCCTTTCCAAAAAATGTAAATGCTTACAGTCAAATGCTTTAAGTTTTTATGCTTAATGGCTTAGTATATTGTGAATCACAAAAATAAGCTAAAATTTCAAACAATGTTACGAGTTATTTAAATTTATAAAGGAGAACAGAAACATAAAAAGAAGGTATCTGAATTAATAGGTAGTTAATAATCATTTGTAAGTCAAGTCTGATTTCAACAAAGGTATATGACTACATGAAGAGTTGCAAATTAACATATTGATATTTTAAACTGAGTTTCGAATTTTAAACCACCATGAATAAAAAAGGGGTAATATTTCTAATACTGTTTTATATTTTCAGATAAGTGCAAAGCGCATACACAAAAAGAATAATGAAAGAATCCACGTTTATTCAAAAAAATACATATAACTATGCAATTTATTAATAATTAAGAAACGCTTATTATATAAAGATTCGAATTATTTTCAGTTTATTAGATTGTAAGTCGAGGCAACTTTGGTTGTAACATAAGAAACCTGCATTAGTACTGTTTGTGATGCATTATGTCATTTAAGTATCACATTAAGAGTTATCTTACGACTCAAACTCTCTTCCATGAAACCGGACACTTAAGTGAGTCAGCTGATGTACTATGACACCAAAGGATAATCTAAAATGCATGGAATTGTAGTACGTATGGGACGAATGTTCGAGTATGCAACCCGCTACCCTTCTAGTTTAATCAGTATATTGATTAGATGCTACAAATACAATGCTTCAAATGCATTCCCGCTCATGTACTCTATTGTTAAACGAGACTATAACTGGAAGATAATTAACATAAAAATCGAATATTCGAAAAACAATGACTCATTATTCCGAATCTCAAATTACGCGAACAAGACAGTTAAGTTTTTTTATTACTTACAAAAAGTGGAATATACACGACGATCAATCTTTACCAACCTCTCATATTTCGAAACTTATTCATGACTAAATCCCCCATAATAAAACTAATCGCTCACCTCAGAAAGTTTTAAACAAACCTCGTTCTTCCACCCACAATACAATTAACGGATTACTCTTCATGGAGGTTTGACTCTTCATAGTTTCGACTTTCAACAAAATCGTATCTCGACATCTTTGTCTGAAACAACTGCCCGAAATAATATGGAGGCTGATGCAAAAGTACATGAGCTTAGGGAATATAAAGGAGGTATATAAAATGTGTCCTTCAAAGTGAAGTATATGGAGCAGTCTGACGTTATGAACCGTTACACCGCTCCCTTGGTCCCGATGCATCGACCTCAATATATAATCACCCTCATAAACTGACAGTACAAATTCATTTAGTTTGACATAATTACATTTTTTAAATAACATACTGCTTAATATTGATTTTTAACGGTGTCAGTAAATCGCAAAGAGCATGATTCACGACATAAAATTACACTAAAGTAAAACAATGTTCCAGAAATTTTACCTCAAGTACTGTTTGATGAACTTCATCGATGTATTATACACTATAGTTTTTGGAGCCAATTTTGTATTATTTGTCCTCTACGTTCGAGGGCTACCCAACAAGGAACTTCTACCGTCTCGAAATCAACTATCCCAACGTGATTGACAACACGCCAGAAGTCCTGAAGTGTAATTATAGAACTTGAAGCAGTTGACAGTGCACACGATTGACAAGTTCGAAATCAAAAAATAACGTAGTAGCGAGTTAATGATAAAATGAGACATTTTGCCAAAAGGAAGTGTAATTACTTTTTTTTTCTTTCTACTTAGTTCTCAAAATTGTAATCTTGGCGAATTGTCTCTCTCCTAACACAATATCCAATTTTTTCGTTACACATTTAGTACTTTATTACATATTTTGGTATTTTTACAAATTTCTTTTTATTTTATATCAATTTGCGTTAATTTTATTACGTATTCTTTATAAAAAGGTTTTTATACAAAAAGAATTACTTTTTAATAAAAATCAGCATTTTTTAAATAAAAATCAGCATTTTTTTCTATATTATTACCGTGTCCTGTTTACCCGAGGTACGCTATGCTGCGCCCTATGTACGCGAGGTACGACACGGTCGGATGGTCTCGCTCCCCGGCAAGCCAACTTCAGTTAACCCAGTGGCGGGAAGTGCGCGACAGTGACAGATCTTTTTCATCTAAGTATGAAAACTATCTCTAAAGCAGCGTTACGTGACCTTTCAATTTCCGAGAAAATTTGATGATTGCCAACGTTAACACTTCGATGAGAACGCTGCCCGTTGCAGTGATTATTGGCTGGTCGTAAATACCGCCAGTTTGTACGCTGGCCTTTATTGTGTCTTGTCTGGCTGCGTATCTACGGTCTTGGAGAGAATTAGATGAAGTTTTTACTACTGACCAGATAGTTGTGTAGTGCGAACTGTGCATCAACCTGCGCTCTCCAAGTAATTTTTAAAATGATTGTATTATTTTTAAAATTTGTTTAGAATTTTTTTATAAATGTAATTTCGTATTATGTATGTTTTCTATGATTAGTGCGTTTCAATATTGCATATTATATCCGATTTTACGTATTTATTACACATTATTACTGTTTTAATTACATATCTATGTACATATTTTGACGTTTCATATGTTTTTCCTCTCTAACAATAATAGTTATAATAATAATAATAATAATAATAATAATAATAATAATAATAATAATAATAATAATAATAATAATAATAATAATAATAATAATAATAATTTCCTCTGTACAGAGTTGTTACAGACTTGTCATTTCGTTTCAAGTATAATTATAGAATTGTGGGAATCTAGAAGTCAGGGTCCTCGCATCATGTCAACGTAAACAGACCGCGTCGCTCCCATCAGCACCGGTTCCACGCAAAGTGAACAAGAAGTTCCGACACGGCGAGTTGTGGGAGGTGCCGAGCAACCACAGTCGCGCGCCGCCGCCGACAGTGACGGGCCGTCAGCGTCCACCAGGCGCTTGACTTGTGATTGGCGTGGTGGCGAGGGAGGCGACGCGAGACGAGACGGGGCGACTCCGCGGAGGACGCTCTTCCCCAGGAGGACGTGCCCTGCGTCCGCCCACGCGACGCGACGCGACGCGACGCGACGCGACGTCTTGGCGCGAGCAGCGCAGCCTCTCGCGATGCGCGGCACGGACGCCTGCTGGCGAATGCGGGCGGAATTTCTCGGTTATTGAGCGATTGCGGTGGCTAAGCGGCGACACTCTCAGCACTCGGGGAGTCCTTCCGCTCCAAGTCCATGCGGTGGTGGTTTTTCGACGCTACCTACATAGAGTTGGGATGAATTTTGCATTTGCATAGAACATGTTTCTAGTTGACGGCTGCACTTATCATTGGTAATACCACGAGTGCTTTTGAAATTGTCCCTGACTCGCGAAGCGAGGAGGGGATTTATCTGAGAATTTCTAAAGCACGAGTGGTATTCAATGGGACTATTTTACGAATGAAATTACGTCCAACAGAATTCCAAAATGTACCACATAGTGAAAATAACTAAAAGCATGTTAAAAATCGAAGAGTTTATGTACGCGGTTTATTGCACAATCAACACAGCGCTCGATTCGTACCGCCTCCTAAGATAGATGTGTCGCAGGTTATTATTGGCCAATACGGAGGGGCGGTAAGAAAATTCGGATACAAAAACCGATAATTGTTTTAGATACACAGCCCTGATTGGGGAATTTTATTAGTATAGTTAAACCCAATTGGATTTAATTATACGGGTGGAATAGTCTCGGTAATTTTCTGTTGTTCCTCAGACCAATACAAGGCGAATGCCTGAGCAGTACCCTAACACGCGATCACGGTCCGCGCCCGATCTTTCCTTCCTCGTTCTTGTCCTCCTTCTTCCCTTACAAGCACTACACTTCCACACACGAGAGACAGTCGGGAGTTGGTCCTATCAGGAACAATGTTCCATTGGGGGAGATACCCATCGGGATAACTCAGCAATCAAACATGCAGGTCGGTGCCGGACATCATGTTTCAGACAAGAACCGCTACCGCCCGGGATATGACATGCAGAACACCGGGGACTGATGACAAAAGAACTTGACACACCGGAAACAACAAATATTCACACTTTGATATTGTTTTATTCGAGGGATCTCTACCCGCGAAAATTTCTACCAAACCAAACTGTCGTCAATTTTTATGATCAGATAGACCTAAATCACTTTTTATAGATTTTCATGTGGTACAGAAATATATGAAGTGTTTGTAAAATGTTTTCTTTTCATCTTTTAACAAACTTATTCGAAATCGTTATAGATCATACAGATGAAATTATCATGGAAAACGTTATACTGAAAACATGTTTTTACTGTCCGTAATTTTTTCCTTTTTTATAATTATAATCTCATTTTTTTAAATTGAATTTCCTTCTTTATTTGCGTATTTATCTTTACGTTTTTTATTATAGTATGTCTTCCGCCATTTTCCTACAAATGAAATCAGTGGTCTGAGAAAATTGCGTGCAATTACTTTACGTAAAAACGTTGGAGAATTTTGAATTTAATACCATGAATATCCTACCGTCAGTGTTTACGACTCCCAAAACATTCCCGTTCCATTCCCGTATTTCCCGTTAGAAATACCGCTATGAAATGCCACGAGAATGCAATTAACAAGTAACATTTATAATCTTATTATTTTATCGTTCATTTTCTATCCTATCAAATGTCCTATCAAATCTTTGAAATCATTGAAATGTTAAGTCCCAAATGAAAATCCAAAGGAACTGAACTATTGATTTGAAAGTGCCAAGACTAAGTGTAAGATACATCTATTAGAATAAATTGAAAAGATTTGAAAGTTTTTTTGGATTTAAGTGTCAGAACTTCCTGGGAGTGTTTTTTCTTCGCACATTTTCGCGGCGAATTCGCTCAAGGGATGTCTTTGTCGGGACTTGCAGGCGGAGTGCTCGAGAGCCCAGAGGCAAAACAGTCTCTAATGGATATCGATCTTCCAGACCCCGTCGCGTCGTGTTCTCGTTTCCGTGTCTACTTCTGCCAGAAATGGAGCACGTTTTTCAACCTCAGACACCGAGATTGTCCGGATCTTCCGCAGGGTGCTAAAAAAATCGTTCCTTTTCAGTTTCATAAATATTTATATTACATCGTATTTTCAAAACAGTAATTTTACAGAATACCAAAAATAATACATTTATCTTTTAAAATACTACATACAAAAGAATATTCGAACAGTCGACTCCGATTATAGTGAATCTGTAGGGACTAATAGTTTTAGTTCACTCTATGCGATATTCGTTATATCCAATAATCCCAAAGTATAGTACAGTTCTTCAACTATAATTGGAATAATTATTTCAGATGTGCAGTAAAATATCTAATCACCAGGATTCAAAATTTCAATATCTCCATGCTCTTTATTTTATATTGTCAATGGATATCTTCAAAGAATCTTAACAGCCTTCACTACCTCTTTAACTGTTCGAACACTTATTTTATTTTGTTCTGGAACACTCAACGGATTTATTGTGTCCTAGCTACATCGCTTTTCACTTGTTTTTTTAACTTGTGGTCGTGAAGTGTTCAGGCTGGATGGAACTGTCGTTCAGGACAGAGCTGAAGGAATTTCTTCAGTCGTAAGGTACACTCAATCCCCTTCATTCGGCATAAATGTAACAAAAATAACCCACCAAACTCTCTGTCTGTCTAGAAGAAGTGTTATATAAAATCGCAGATCTGACGCCAATATTTTGTTTCTCAAGTTGAATTTACTACGTTCACTGTAACCGATGACAATTCACCTGAATCTTGCAGAGCTGACTTGTATCGTATATGGATCGGGACAAAAGTTCACTATAACTGAAAATTCATTATATCCGATTTCACTACATTCAGAATCGATTGTATATACACGTGTTACTGTCAAAGTTAATCCAGATATTACGAATAATATGCAGCCATTGTGTATTTCTACCGAATTTGGTCAAAGTGATTAAAGAAACAATTTATCTCTTTCTCTTGCCATTATTCATAATAGATCATGTGAGTTGATCAAAGTAATAATTCTCTTCCTTGTGTGTGTTTCCTTTTAGAGCGCAGTTGAAGTTGTCCAAGTTCGTGTCCAGGCTCAGACCTTTAACCTATGCGATTAACATCTAACATTCTTGAGTCTGCCCAACGCGTAATTACTTCTGTATTTTATGCAAAATACTTTTTGCCGAACAGTTTGTAGGAGAAAAAACGGATTCTTTAAGAGTTAATGTTTGTTAAAAATGGAGATACGAGTTAGTGCTTCGTTGATATCAAAAACCGCTGAAATATTTGTAGAATTCCGACAATACATGATAAAAACGTATTGCCTTATTTTTTCTTCAACTATAAGATCACTAGTATGCGCTCTGAAAGTAAACACACACAAGAAAGAGAATTATTACTATGATTAACTCGCATGATCTATTATGAATAATGGCAAGAGAAAGAGTAATTGTTTCTTTAATCACCTTGGCCAAATTCGGTAGAAATACACAATGGCTGTATATTATTCGTAATATCTGGATTAACTTTGACAGTAATTGTAACATAGAGATTTAATGAAACTAAATTGAGAAGAGTCGTGTGTGTCTATAAATCATCTGGGACTCCTTTCCTTCAACCTCATATAAGATCACTACATTATTCATCACTACCAAGCCAATTTTCAAATGATCTTATGATAGGAAGAATCTTATAACTATGTTATAGGAAAATGATTTTGGATTACTCTTCAACTTTTGTAAACGTAATAGCCGCAAATGTCAAATACCTTACATGTTGTATGATTTGGCTTAATTTAAAGCGGAAGTAGAAGCAACAGTAGTAAGAAAATCTCGCGTTATTGTGATATTCGCAATTGGAACACTATAAACCATATGTCTTGAATGTTAACCGCTGTTCTCAATCATCCTTAACCGCGGGTGTTAAAAAGCCTTAACTGAAGTTGTCGTAACTCAGGTAGCATTCGAGAACAGCGAAGTTGACGAAGAGGAGCTAAGCCTCAATACGGACGAGAAATCTATTAGAACTCTTTTCACTGGTTTCCTTTGACCAGTTCTAAGTGGATGCAAGAGTACATTAACAATGGTCTCGACCCGTCCCCAATCCGTTTAAGGATGTCATACATGACAGATGATACCAGAGATTTTCAGAATTAGACGTTCCAATATATCAGGGCTAAAAGTATCTTTGGCAATTTGAATTTTGTCGTTTCCGACTCATTTGTATCACCCACCACATCAAGAATAAATATTTTATTTGGTAATATGACAGGATGATCGAGTTGAGAAGTAAAAATATGACCATCCTACTATTCGGTAAAAACCAGGGCCGATTAACACATTTTTTTTAATTGATTCACACAACACTTACCAATAAATGTTAATATTAAGCAATAAGCTCACAATCGCTAGCCGAGCAAGGCTGAGCAGCGTAGTACGTACTACATGATTGCATCACTCTGTACTTGTATCATCTTCCAATATTCAAGACCTACACATACCGATTACAATTTATACAAAATTACTAGGCAGCACTACGTAATGACAATGTTAGAGGTATAATTACACAGTGAAGTCATAAATTCTTGGGCAAGTGATCTAGGCACGATGCATTAATACCATGAGCTAAGCATTCCAATGAGCATACGTCATCATCCACACCAGTGAACATTGTTGCCAGAGCGGCGAATGGTCACGAAGCGACAAAAGGGCGTAGAAATTCGCAACATGTTAACATAAACGTGAATAAATGACGACAAAGGCATATCTTGCTTCCAAGCGGAATAAAAAAGGGACGTTTGGTATTCTGCCCAACGCCGCATATAACTTTTTAAAACCGGCGCCGGGGCCGACACTCGCTCGCGACATTACAGCAATCGTAATGTTTCAAGGATTCCTCTCTCCGTTACGAGCCTTGCGGACGACTGCGGGTGCCAAATGGCGCCATCACTTTCGAGCAGATTTCCCGATCGCAATTATGGGAAGTAACGACTCTCTTCTGGTGATGAAACAATTGCGAAAATTCATTTTTTTCCCTCTCTAATATTTTGTTACCTCAGAAGAGACATGCGAGTGACTTCGGAATTCTTTATTACCCTATTCTGAATATAAATTGTATGAGCCTTCACAAGCTATCACAATCCACATAAGTGAGGATAAATAGGATTGTCAAATGAAAAGGTCGTCGGACGTGTTAGTGAAGATTGCCGTCAATTTCACTATAGTATTTCCTGGAGTTTTAAACAGGTGGAAACTAATTTAATTCTATATGGAAATAATTACAGAGCAAGATATTAACCTCAGAAGCAACTTATCTAGGTCAAATAAATACGCCAGAGTCGTCAAATTATTTTCATGAAACACCCATAACCCATCGTCGACATTAAAATGTTTGTGTGATCACTACATCTATTTTAATTAATCAGTTTAAGAAAACGAAGAACGTCAATAGTTTTATCATGAATCAGTAAGCCAACTCTCCCAGAAAACAATTTTAAGGGTTTATGTATCGAAAAGGTTGGATTTGCCGGATCTGATTCGAAATGGAAAATAAAGTGCTCGCAAAATACACAATGTACCGGCGTTCCTCGGAAAACAAAACGAAAAAGAGAGTCGCGACGAGTTTCAGCAAAAACTATGAATTTTTTTATTGCACTTTTCTCCAGAAAACCTGTTTAAAAGTTATAATTAAATTTCTTCAAATGTTTTTCTTCATTTGTTCAAATGTCATTCATCGATATAAATAAGTTCTACCTCACAAATAAGGCAAACTGCTAGTATGAACTGCCACAGATTTATCTAAAACATACAATTCCTGACAAGGTAATACGTCGTATATTGATAACGTAGCTTTGTTGAAACCTTAAGTCTTAAAAAATAAAACTCGTACCATGCCACCCCATACTACGTCCATACCACATTCATCAACACGGGCATTTATGAAACTTCAATAGATTGTTTGCCTACCCTATACAACTGCGCCAACAGTTTACGTTCTAGGCGAAAAATCCACATAAAATTCCCCGTCCGTATTTACACAAAGGCAAAACGGGGCCGAACGAAAGCAAACTGCACGCCGACAGAGCCGGGCGCCAAAAGAGTCGAGCAACAGGGGCGCGCCGTTGAAGTGGATGGAGGCTTCCGAATGTTGTCACCGGGGACCTCCGCGCCCGACTTCCCTCCCCCTCCCCCTCCTTCTCGTCGTCGTCGTCGTCGTCCGCCTCTTCCGATAGGCTGCAGGTAGCGGGGTCGGGGCGCGCGCTTTGATGTTCCAGCGGAAGGTCGCTCGCTCATCACACTCTGCGCCTTTGTCCCACCCTGCGCGAGCGCGCGCGGCCTACCTGCTCGGGCGTGGGCGCGCGAGCGGCGGCGGCGGCGCCCCGCGCGATGCGTCGCGCTGCCGCCCCCGCCGCGCCGGCTAGGGGCTCGGCCACCGCCGCCGCCGCCGCCGCCGAGCCCAACAAAGACGCCAGGTGACGCGGAGTGAAAGCCGAGGCGGCGGTAGCGGCGGCGGCGCGAGGTTCCGCAGAGCGCGGCTCGCCACCCACGCGCCGCCGCTGCTCAAAGGGCAACAGCTGGCTACCTCGCGCCCCGCGAGGCAGCGGCTACCTTCCAACTAGACAATTCCTCGGGCCTGGTACGCACTGAAGTTCCACGAACATGTTACATCGATAAAAACATCGCACCTGTAAAATTATGCTCTCTGTTCGAAGAAAAATAGTGTTTTCGTTCTCAGATCACCTACGTTGCAAACGAACAAAACTGTAATTCTACTACATATCAAAACGATTACTCGGAAATATTACTAGCGCATTTGTCTTCGCAAAATGCAAGTTTTCCATGGTAGTTGCATGATAGGAGCATTACGCATGTTGGATCAACAATAACAAGTGATGGATGTGGACAAATTATTCCTTAGACAGATGACGAACGATCAAGATTCTTTGATTAATAAAGAACTCGAAATACTGAAAAATGACAAGCAAAACAAAACAAAACAAAACAAAACAAAAAAAATTGAACACTTGATACCATATGAATACTTCATTGTATTTGTCTCACTTTCTATTATTTCTATTACATTTCTAGTACTGGAATTGTTTCTCCGCAGACAACGCTACAAAAACAAGCGGCGACTTCTCTCAAACCTTTGCAATGGCAATGATCACTTCAACCTCTACACATAACACATTCGCGTTTTCTCGTAAAGTAGAATTGCCAATCAAACACATTTTCTTCCGGCATTCCTTGCGCCGCCCACACGCCTGCCTGGCCGCCATTGCTTCGGGCGCACGCAGCCTCACCCACCGCGCCGCTCCTCGCCTCGCCGACGACGACGACGGAGCGGTTGTGGCAGGCAGGCAGGCAGTTGCGCGGCAGCCAGCGCACGGCCCCTGTCTTTGGACCTTCGTTGGTAGTGGGTGATTCCGGGCGCTTCAACTGAGGTCATTAGTTCCGTAAGTGCAGTGGGTGTTTTTTTCCATCGGGAGTTGATGGTGATCTTCCCCCGCAGGATGACGAGATCCGGTGCCGACCTACTGTCGGCTAGCGGGGGTCCCCCCGCCAGCGGGGCACCACCCCAAATGGGACAAGCTCCAAGCTCCCGGGATGTGTGGTAGTGCATGTTTGTGTAAGGGGTGAGGATATAACAAGGAAGAGGAAGCAAAGATCGCGCGCGGTCCGTGGCTCGCGTTTGTTAGGGTACTGCTCCGGCATTCGCCTGGTATTGGCCGGAGAAACCACGGAAAACCACCCACCAGAATAGCCTGCCTCTCCTCCAGACAGAGACTGAACTCGACCAAGCTGATAACCTAGTGTCGAACATCTGTCGGGACTTAAACCTAGGACCTCCCGGCGCGAGGCAATGACATCATGCACTGAGCCACCTCTCCCCGTGTCTTTGGACGTATGCGATTTGTGGAGTTCCTCAATCGAAAGGTGTCGTACGCGAATACGTTTTTGTATCTTCTGTAATCTGCGTAAAATGTTTTCTATCGAGGCAGTGCTCCACTTAAAGATAGACTATAGGCACCATAATTAATGAATTAATTTTGTACATATCAATATGAAATTTTTATTCCGAAATTTTGGATTTAATGAGTGATGCAGAGACATATGTCTTCTAATAGGCTAGTTACACTTCAATGCGGCGGATTTAGACAGCTATACGCGACGTGGTCGACGAAGAAACAGATATTCTCCTTAATGCGTTTTTCTATGCGACTAAAATACGTCGCAATAAAAACTCTTTGAAATATTTTGTGGGTTCAATGGTGCGCTGTTTGGTGAGCTATCAAAAACGGGTTTTCTAATGTGCACAACTGTTTTTAGAGATTCATAAAGGCGCATGTAGTACATCTACTAATATGTACATTTTAATACTTCCTAATACATCACTTAAGGTAAAAATGCGTTATTTAAGCAACCAATCAGCATTATTACACAAATAATACTTTAATTTACAGACTATTTTTACAGCTGTGTTAAACACAAAATGAAATGGAAACCGATACTGTTGCTGTCGAAGCTAAAAGTTGAAATGACACTAGTTCGATAGAACATATTAAAAAGGATCAACGTGTTTGCCCAAGATTCCACCGCCCACCGATTCCATATATATATATATATATATATATATATATATATATATATATATATATATATATATATATATATAATATTCCATTGCTTGAAGTGCTCTTGGACACAGCCAATTTGACAACCTGCGCTCTGCAGAACACGATACTTCCGCCTCTTCCCAGACCTTCATGCAGATGGACGAAATCATTCATTGTATGTTCTCGCTGATTTGGAGTATTTATTCGCTTTACGTTCCACGCCGCCTCGCTCTTACACGACTTTTGGCCCTTCGCTCCGTCAAACGTCGGCATCAGCGTTCCATATTTATGACGCGCATATTGTCATCAAGCCCCGCATACGGATGCGCTCCCAGTCGTTTGGACTCGGTTGTTTTGCATTTCAACACTCAGCGATTTCATCTGTTTTCCTGATACTCGACAGGATCATCGTGCTACGCATATTCATTGGATACACGCACAACAGTCGTTTTATCGAAGCTGGAATGGATGTCGAGATGAGACTATAAAAGCAGAAAATGAAATGGTAGATGGTTAAAATTCCTTCATTCGCCGATGAATACTGTATTGAAATGCGAACTGTTCATTATTGGAACAATCATTACTTTTGAAAATAATTGGTAAAGCAAATGGAAAAAGTAAAAATACAACTCCTGTAAAAATTCCCAACTACATTTCCTTAAAAAAAAAAAAAAAAAAAGAAGAAGAAGAAGAAGCCATCACTAAACATACTAATACCTGTATCCTCCTTACACAAATTCTTCAATGAACTGTGTTCACAGGTAGATAGCATGAGCTTTCTATTTTTGGATCTTATATTCATACAACAAATATTTTTATTTTTTACTTAATCCTGCAATCCTAAGTATGTAT
This sequence comes from Gryllus longicercus, assembly GCA_038098605.1. Lineage (NCBI taxonomy): Eukaryota > Metazoa > Arthropoda > Insecta > Orthoptera > Gryllidae > Gryllus > Gryllus longicercus. The sequence continues at coordinate 416,128 of JAZDUA010000581.1, read as the reverse complement.
CCTAAGTAGAATTATTTCTAAGTTAAGAAGATAATATCGCTCTTGAGTTACAGTTACATCTAAAAATGAAAATTCTCAATACCGTCTAGCACAGCGAGGAATGGAAAATTGTATTCGCAGGTATCGCATTCGCAACCACACGAACATCAATATTTCATAAAACATAGAAAATATCGTCTGAACCTTCATTCATATTGATCTCCTATCGCAATTCTTTAAAAAGTTTGTATCAGTTACAAACTGAATTAATTATTCGCCTCAAAATATCATTAACATTCCGTAAAATATAATGAATCTGTTCAAAGGAAAGGAGTGTCAGCCAGAATTCTTCCTGGAAATAATTCAAAAACCTATGACCGCAAAAACACACTATGTATTATTGGGAACAGGAGCACTAACACAAAAGGTAATTCAGGCTACTTTTTTTTCCTTTCCCCGCAACCCAGTTCAATGCAGATGTTCGAAACTTTTAAAACTCTCGCATCAAGCCTCCATGTGCGCCTGAGAGTTCCTCGCCTTCCACAAAGGAAGTGAATATTTATCACGGCGATGAAGAATGAAGGAAAGGAAGAGCTGCGAGAAAGAGGCCATTACCAGGAAATCCTATTAAATTGCTGGAGAATGAGCATACTAACTTTCACCCAACTTACGTCCCATTCACACTGCAGGAACAAATGGAGAAAATCATATAACTTTGACAAAGATGAAGTTGCCACTTTATTGCGTGACTAAGTTCAACACATTATAGATCTCTTCGACCTAGAAAACATTAAATTCTTGAATGCAGATCAACGGATGCATGATATCACTCATCGAAACGTTTTTTACAGAATCTGTCCCATTTAACGCGTGTCTGTTCTGTTAGGAAGCGATCGGGCCGGGGAAATATAGGGGCCGTCGCAAGTAATCTTCGAAAATAATTTAAGAATGTTTGAACTGAACATGCACATTGCTTTCGTTTTTACAATGCAAATAATTTAATCCGCAGCTTTGGATAGCTCTGCCAATCTATAATCAACTGATCCCAAGTTAAGAAATTTTTCGATCAACTACTATTGATTCACTTGACTCGTTTTCTAATACTATGTGTCAAAATGAATACAATATGGCGTCTCACAAAATAGAATATTGTACCTCTGCAGAAAGTATACAAACTTACACAGCATTTGAGGTCACGTCAAAGAAGATTAATAAAGTTGTAAGTAAGGGACTGTAATATTTTCCCCAATACAGGTATTTGTCTTTCGATGTGTAGGTATATATACCGAAGTGCCTAAAAAACTGGTACACCTGTCAATATCGTGTGGAGGGCCCGCGAGCGCGCAGAAATGCCGCAACACGACGTGGTACAGACTCGACTAATGTCTGAGGTAGTGCAGAAGGTAATTAACACCACGAATCCTGTAGGGCTGGCCATAAACTCTTAAGAGACATCCCAATATGCTCAATAATCTCTATGTCTGGGGATTTTGGTGGTCAGTGGAAGTGTTTAAATTCAGAAGAACGTTCTTGGAGACACTCTGTAGCAGTCCTGTATGTGTGGGCTGTCGCAATGTTCTGCTGGAATTGCCCAAATCCATCGGGATGCACAATGGACATGAATTGGTGCAGGTGATCAAACAGGATGCTTACGTACGTGTCACTTGTCAGAGGCGTAACTAGACGTGTCAGGAGTCTCATATCACTGCACCATCACACCCCCAACCATCATAAGGCCTCCACCAGCTTGAACAGCCCCATGTAGATTCCATAGATTCTTGAGGTTGTCGTCATACTTGTGTACGTCCATCCGATCCAAACAATGTGAAACGAGAGTCGTCAGACCAGGCAACGTGTTTCCAGTTATCAACAGTCCAATATCAGTGTTAACGAGCCCCTGAGAGGAAAAGTTGTGTGCCTTGCAGTCATCAAGGGTACACGAGTGGGCCTTCGGCTCCGAAACACCATATCGATAATGTATCGTTAAATGCGCACCCTAAGACTTGATGATGGACCAGCATTGAAATCTGGAAGAATTTGCGGAAGGGTTGCACTTCTGTCATGTGTAATGATTGTCCTCAGTCGTCGTCGGTCCCGTTCTTGCACGATCTTTTTGCAGCTGCAGCGATGCCGGAGGTTTGATGTTTTACCGGATTCTCGATATTCACGGTACACTGGTGAAATGGTCGTACGGGAAAATCCAAATTAGTATGCAAAGAGAATCCGTCTCGAGTGGATCTCTTGTGGGTGAGGCATTACGAAGCTAATGAGCGTTTGGTCGATGCTCCTCGATTTCAAAGCAAACCTTTCCTGTTCTTAATAATCCATTTCTTTCTGATGTTCCAAGAGTAAGTCGTTTTAGATTCAAGACTTAGAAATGTTCGCCATTCCTGATATCAATAGCCTGTTGTAAAACGTACAAATATATTCACAATGCAATGTGCTGCTACCCAAGAACACGCTCATTCTAATTATCAAATAACAATACGATATATTGGTAATGTATGTCAATGGAAACCTCAAAATACTGAAATTCATTATGCCTAATAATACAACTGAAAATGTTGTAATTTCAGAGTCCTCACTGCGTTTTTCCAGTCAGAAGCTCGGACCCAAAACCGTGTTCGTTTAAGTACTCAAAAAGGTTTCGCATTTGCCGCAATTCCTCGCCACAATCCCCCACAAACTGGACACAATCCGATCTGCCCTCCGGCTACATCTCTTTTCGCCCGCTTCTCTTCAACCGCTAATCCGACGCAAGCGCCCTCATAAGTATAATCCCGAGCGCGTGTTGTGGCTTTTATCCTGCAAGACTCGCCTCCCAGCTTTTCATCTCTTTGTAATCCCTCGTTTGTGCACTGCCGCATAGAACAAGAATATTTCCCTGAAGGATGATAGGTCACTCCCTTCATACGAGGCTTTTACCGTACGTCTCTCCTATTCCACTGACATTTTACGTCAATGACAACAGAGACAAAGGATTTTTATTTGAATTCGAGCTCTACTAAACGCGAACATCGCTCACAATCATTTTACTAGAATACAACGAAAGGAATTTACAGAAATAAAAAAAATACTTGACTATGTTATTTCGTTCACATTTATTTTATAAATACAACGAAGCTTTGTATTATTAACACAAAATTGTATTTATTCACAAAACGGAAAATAATTTTTATTCTTCAAGCATGTAAGGAGAGTCTCTTAATTCACGAACCAATCTTTTTCGTCTTCTTCGTGGCAGTGCACGTTGCAAGTGCGAAGTTAAGAGATCAAATGCACTGAAGAATGATGTCCATTATTACCGGAGAACTTAGAACTGTAACCTGCATGTGCTCTTTCCCTTTTTTCTTGACAACGAAGAAGTAGTGTGTAAAGGAGGGCCTCTCGACAAATTACATTAACTTTTTGTTTTCGCCTTGTTTCAGCTTCAAAAAGCTCCTAACTTAACATGCGAAACTAGCGCACTAGAGGTAGCAGGCGCTCTCGCCTCCGGACGTCCTCTCGGGGCCGTCGCAAAGCGGCTGAAAATCTCTTCTCCTGAGTGGATATTTTAATGCATGGGCCTCGACGGCGAGTCGCCACGAAAGCTCTCTCTCTCCTGCTGCTTCTCCGCGAAAGAACTCTCCCGGCGGCGGTCGCCTAATGCTACTCGGTGGCGGGGCGGCGCGGGGCGGGGCGGGGAACGGTGGGAGGGGTGGCGCGGGGCGGGGAGCGGCGGGCGGAGTGGCGCGGGGCGGAGCGGCGCGGCGGGGCGCGGCGGGGCGCGGCGGGGGGGGGGCGGGGCGGGGCGGGGCGAGGCAGGGTGGTGCGGAGGGGGGGCGGTGGACTCTCCAAAAAGAAAGAAACGTACGGTCGCACTAACTCGAGTCCCCGGCGCGCCACCGGCCGCGCTTTACGCCAGGGCTCACCTGCCCGGGCTCAGCCGCGCCCTAGCCCTCTGCCCTTCCCGCCTCCGCGGCACGCTCCGCTCTCTCACTCACTCACTCTTGTCCCCGGCCCAAGGCACCAGCCCTGTGGGGCGCATACACGCTCGGGGTGCGTGCCAGTTTTACCTAGGCGGTTTTGCACCACCGCGTCTCAAAGGCCTATAGGTTTACCATACGGGTTTGCGTAACAGTTTGTTTATGACCAAATGCGATTGTTATTAATCCCGTTTGTGCAGGGAATGTTTTATCTGGGAGGTTGCGTCGATTGCTTCCCCATTGGATGTTGAGATCCGGCGCCGACATACATACACGTGGGCTTGCGGAGAATATCCCCCACGAGTATCTCCCCACAGTGGCGCACCGCCCTCATCGGAAGAAGCTCGTAGCTCTCATTTTGTGTCCTGGCATGTGTTGTAGTGTAGCGCATGTAAGTTTAGGTGTAAGAAAAAGATAGGGCAAAAAACTGGAAGGAAAAGTCACGTGCTGTTCGTGGTCTATTTGTTAGGGTACTGCTCCAGCTTTAGCCTAGTCCTAATCGGAGAAACCGCGGAAAGCTACCGATCAGAGCAGCCGACCACTAGAATTCTTATCCATTCAGCGTGAGCTAAGTCGACCTAGCTTTAGAGCTAGTGTCGAAAATCCGTCACAGTCACGACTCGAACACTGGACCTCGCGAATAGAATCGCTGCAGAGACTGCGGCAATACTGGCTGTGAACGAAACTCACCGTGTACATTACTGAATATATTCCATCCAGAAAACGCTAAGTTTTACTCGTCCGGGTTTACTGTGCCTCTTGCTGAATGGAATAACTTTCACCTTTTTAAGTTTAACAGAATTAATATGACCACGTTTACGCTTATAGACGTTCAGGATACGTCCAACCACAAACGGGTACCCCGAAGAAAATGACGATAGGTTCTGATAACTTCCTTTGTGCCACAGCGGCGATTTTGCTCCGTGTGTACCGGGGAGTTGGTGGAACAGTCACGAACTCCGAGTGTTCGATGATTCATAACAAGAGCCGGCGCGTCTTGCATAGCTCACCTAGGTTACAAGGAGTAGATGGTATTCTAATAAGAGTGGTGATTTCCTGCGCGTAAGCTGAACCAAATACGGCAAACACAGGAGTGGAATGTCGGATGGAGATAAAGCTAACTGTTTCTGTAAACATTAACCATTCAGTAAGTGAAATGAAGGACGTATCATGTAGAAACCCGCTTTTAAAACCAAGTCCGAAATTCTGTACTTCACTGTTTCATTAGGAGTGTACTCTAATACCTCGATTGGCTCGTGTAAACAGGTCTCGTAACAGGTCACGAGGACCCTGTATACTAACCGACTGCACTGCTGGAAGGTACGCAATGCCATATACCCATCCTTCTTGTATCATGCTCTACGCCCACCTCATTTTAACCGCCCCGCAGTCTTCTTCTCTCGCCCGTACTTCGCTGCACCCAATTACTTCTCAACCAACCCTCACGGCGCAGCTCCACACACGTAGCTCCGACCCATTCCAGCCCTATAGGCTTCAGCCCCGTTAAGGCAGAAACCATTTGAAGGGACGAGCCCTTCGCATTACGCCTGGCTCGAGGGCCACAAAGAAGCGGCCGGCCGGGCTATTCCTCCACCGCGCCGCGCCGCCCCGCGCGTGCTTTTATGCCGCACCCCGCCCAATTCGGTTAAAGGTAGCGAGGTCGTCCGGGTCAAGCGGCGAGCGGCACCGCGGTGCGGTGCGGTGCGGTGCGGCGCGGTGCGGCGCGGAGCGGCCCGGCACGGCGCAGCGCGGCCGGCGCGAATGTGGGGCAGGCGGCGGCGGCGGCGGCGGCGGCAGGAGCGGCGGGGGAGGGCGCGGCGGCGGGGGACCAGGGTAGGAGCCGGCCGCGGAGGTGGGGGAGGGGGGCCGTAGAGGTGGGCGCCCGGCGAAGGCACGTCTCGGCGGCTCAGAGCAGCGCACACTGGTCTGAACCAGTTAAAAACGTGAGCACACACAAAAAAAAAAAATGTTTTTTTTAACAGTTATTACGTACACTCGGAAATAACAATCCAACATTAGAAACAAGAATATGTTGTTATTTTACATTCAAGGAGTTAAATGTTTCTGGCGAATAAAACGTCTTGCCACGTATCAGGGAAAAATTAGTGATGTTACAGAATGGTACAGACTTTCTTGTACTAGTTTTCTAATTTCTTTGGCCAAGGTTAGGTTATTAGTTTGGCTCATCCTCTTCCCAGCAGCCGTATATCGTCGCCCAAATACATTTTTTTTTACATTTTTCGGCCCCTAACGATGGAACTGAAACATGACATTAAGAATATTGGAGAATACTAACACCTCATCCCATGTGAAAATTTTCGTTCAAACTTTGGCAGCCCATTTTGCGAAAATGTCATGCGTGTTTCTGAAAATGCTCATTTTGATGCTGATTTTCACCCAAACCTTTTGAGTTTTCGAAAAGACCATAAAAAATATTTAAAGTTACTCTAATTGTACTCACAACTACAATAATGCATACAAAATGTTGATAATGTAAATGTTAACGCTTGAGGGGTATTTCACAAAAATTACATTTGTGTATTTTTAAAAAAACAAAAGGATAAGTGAAAGTTGCATATAATCATGTTATTCAATCCATTTAGCACCATCCGATCAAAACATTTAAAGACAAAATTTGGAGCCGTTTTCGAGAAAATGGCGTTTGAGAGGTTCTGAAAATGCGGATTTTTTGTGCAGTACCTTATACATATTGCTGCTAATGTAATATTAACGACGTGAGAGAAATGTCAAAAAAAGGTCATTTATGTAATTTTTGAAAACCAGAAGAACAGGGAACAATGGTGTTTGTGTCATCTGTTACAGTACGTTTAACTCTAACCCTACCAAACGTTTAATGGAATAAATAAAAAAAATAGCACCGTTTTCCAGTGATGTGAGTATATCATATATATATATATATATATATATATATATATATATATATATATATATATATATTGAAACACAGAATGTGTTCCCTTACACTAATTAGAATATTAGTGTAAGTAATCAATATATATTTTGGACTGCGCGGTACGTACGCCAAGCGCTGCGAACAACGACGGGAGCTAGCAACGGTCGCTACCGCCACCGGTGCCACCGCCGGGAGGCCAGCTTGAGAATGTCGGTTACAAACTGGGCAGCGAGCACGTGCAGGCAGTCGTTGGGAGAACTGCGAAGAAGACAGTTGGATCGAGGCGGCCGCCGCCGAATGATGTGCCGACGTGCGGCCGGCGAAAAGGACATTAGCGCGCGGACAAAAGGGACATGCAGTGTATTATATAAATTAGTAGCAACTGAAATGTAATAGACATGCGAAGTAAATATTGAGAGTATCATTAAAATAAAAGATTAGTGCCGATAGAACAATTAATCGCGCTCGTAATAATTAGCGTAGCGAGGACAATACTGGAATTGTGTTGTGCGGAACTGTGACCAGCATGTGTGGCGCCGAGGTGCCAGGAGCTGCATAAGGAAGAATTCGCCAGGTTACCAGCCGGGGCGACCGCCCCGCCATCAACCGCCGACGGCACGCAGCTGCTGCCGAGGTCGGCGACCCCCGCCGACGCGAGCTGCACTACAAGCGTCGAAGGTATTTGGTCGGGGCCCCGAAGGTATGATAAATGCATATTACACCTAATCTTGGTACCAAGGCAGAGTGTATAAACGTTGTCAGATCATGTAATTAACCTATTTGATTTGCAAATAAATCTTGTTCATGATTGTATCTCCATTTCTAATCAACTTTCCCAATGTTATACCAACTTATCCAGGGACCCATTCACGGAAAAGATACCCTCCTTTAGTGTTATATTGCAGTGAAATACCCGGCATCACCAGGTACGTCACAATATATATATTGAAGGAGTCATTCAAAAACTCTGATGTGTTGTGCGCATTTGAGACCCTTTCAGCCCACTGTTTGGCGCCGGCCGCTCCCGCCCACCCGCGCCGCGGCGCCCCTCCGCCGCGCACCGCGCCGCGCCGCGCCGCGCCGGGGCGCCACACGCAGCCCGCCTCCGCGCCCACCCGCGCCCGCCCGCGCCCGCCTGCAGCCGCAGCCGCCCGGAAAGGGCTGAACGCTACGACCAGGCCCCACAACGCAGCAGCTCTCCTCCGCCAGCGACGTTGGGAGAGGCACAGGGCTACACTGCGATTTTCGCAACTCCGCCTGCGCCTGGTAGGTATCAGCTGTTGACAGTTTCGCTAAATCGGGAGCTCACCATAGTGCATAGTTCAAGCTCCCGATTGGATGAAACCGTCTACAGCTGATACCTGCCAGAGAGCTTGAACATCACCATAGTGCATAGTTCAAGCTCCCGATTGGATGAAACCGCCAACAGCTGATACCTGCTAGGGGCAGAATTGCAAAAATCGCAGTATAATCATGAGCAGCGGCGATATAAGAGACACTGCCTGCTTATTGATAGGAAATTTAAGGACCATGAAGATTATTGAAAACAAGTCGACCTTTACATATCTAGGAGTACATACTTAATTCCGGTAAAGGAGACAATTGCGAGAAAACCAGGTAGAAAATGTGTTTCGATTACTTATTAATTTAAGATTAATATTAATATTATGCTATACCTTAGTCTAATGGAACTTTCATATCTCTCTTCGGAGCGTTATCAATGATATTAATACCGCCAAGTATTAATAGAATAACTATGCATGTTTCAATGTCAATTCTAAGCAGTTGCCGGTGCAACTTATTAAATAACAGGCTGACAACCGTTCGCAATCGCATTTCCCAAATCTGTTCCCACTTCCACTCTGAGGGTCTGCTATTAGATTGGTTCTCCGTTATCATAGCCCGTCCCCCAAGAAGTAGAACCACTCCGGCAGTACTGCGCATTCACGTGCGTTGGCCAAATCCCAAACTGGGCTGCAGCGCAGTTGTGCGATATTGTAGTTTTACTTGCCTCCCAATAGATGGGCAGCTTTTGTTGCTACGTACCACTAATAGTGCACAGTTCAGGTACTGGGGAAAATTGTGAGTGAACAATAGCATCTACAAGGCTGCGAAATGACCATTCGAATCGTTATCAACATAAATTCTCGAAACAAATATGAAAAATCTAGTAATCTTCTACAAGTAATCTAGTAAAATCTATCTAGTAAAAAGATGTTTTCTAACTTTGAAAGAGCTAAGGATTTACGAGAAGAATATTGAATTGTTATTATCTTGATTACGTATCAATGATTCCAGCACCAGCAATACACAGTATGGACCATTTAGTTAGAGTCGTTGTGAAAGGTAAATATACGAGTTAAGAGGCGTTACAGTAGAAGGTAATATTTTTGATAGAGATTTAAGGCACGTATTTCCTGGGCTAACGGATATCTAAAACTTACATGTCAGCATTGAAAATACAATAAGATTTGGAATTACTAATCATTTTCGTTTCCCTAAAACTCTAATTAATATTAATTAAGGAGCATTTCCTAAGTGAAAACTTCAAACTCATAAACATGGCAAACTTAGTCACATTGCCAACATATGAGCAAAGCACCGATCTGCTTCTCTTTGCTGTAACGATGGTTACTGGCTGAAAGCTCTTATAAACAAGCTAGTTAAGCTTTAAATGCACCGCGCGCTGCCCAGACATATATCACAATCATCTATTAAATTCGATCTGAAAGCTGAGTGCCCAATACCCGACTCGCATGCTCGTTTTCATCCCTTCTTCTAGGTACTTGGGTTCCCCAAAGCTACGTTGTAACCCACAGAGCTAACATATCTGAAGATGGAGTCTAAATATTGGTAAAAACGGTTCGCTTTTACATTTCAGGAAATAACGTTTTCAGCGAATTTCCTATCTTATGATTACAATCTGTTTGCAACATTCGAGCAAAATATTTTATTTTTAAATTGGTGTCATTTTTGAGAAAATTTCGATGTCATTGAGACTTAATGTAAAACATCTCCAACAAAAGAAAATTATATTTCAAATTCAAGGAGCTGCGATATCCGACATATCGATAGAGAAATTTCATTGGTGAAAATTCAGTGTGCGATTTTGGCTAATGTTCGGACGGACGTTTTGCTGAAAACTACTTTTACGGTATCAAGGGCACAAAACATGAATTCTTACAACAAAACGTATTAGAGAAAGTAATTTATAATTTGTATGAACAAGGAATTTACACTTTTTCGGTATCAAAAATCCACAGAGAGAGTTTTAATGTCGAAAAATCGCCACTTTTCGCTGACGCATTACATTCAATACATACAATACATTCTTTATACTACGGAGTAGTGTACGAAAAATTGAAGCAAGTGAGGAGTCTCTTGGGTGAAAAGATCACCACTTCAACCATTAGGGAAGACATGTCACTCTTTCTGGAATCGTAGAAGCGTGTAAATTCATCACTGTGCTTGGGTGATTTGAGAGTAGTTACGCTATACTTCTCCTTTTTTATGTTTGTGTTGAATAATGCAACCAATTTGCCTTAAAGTAATTCAATCACGTAACTACTGAATTGCTATTTGGGGATCCACATCCAAAAATGACTGCCATGGCCTGTCTGACTGTCATAGTCAGACATGTGAAGAGCAACGTTACGTCAATTATTACGAACCGCCTTCTAGCGTCAGAGCATTTCCAAGATGTTGGTAAACATGTACTAATCTCATATAATGCAAGCTCACAGGGCGATGAAAAATGAAGGCTTCACAAAACTTCGAGTCACTCCTCTCATGTACCCATGGATAAGTAATAAGATGCCATCAATCAGTCTGGAGTGTTACTGGCGAGTGAACAACTCAAGTCGCTTTTTCTTTACTACTTTTTTGATTAAAATTTGAGTGTTTGTGAAATTTTATAGTTTGCTTTGCCTGCCCCATGACAATCAGGTGAACGCAACTTTGTTTTACGCAGAATTCGAAACCATATTCTGAGGACCTAGCGGTTTTATATTTAGGTGAACTTACCGGGTGTATGTGCGGCTTAAATACTTTTAGTGGGTTCTATAAATCGTCAGTTCACAAGGTTATAAACATTTTCTCTAAACCATTTCGTTAAACTAACCCATAGTTGTTTTCCAATGAAGTACATGGTTCTATGAGGTTTTCCAGGACAGATATCAGATTGTCTGAGACAAACATTGTTAAAACACAAGGTGAAAACTTCCAAGCCTTCCCCAGAATGTGAAATTCCAACCCTAGCTCCTATATCATTTATGTACCGTTTTGCTAAATAAAATTTGGTAAGAGTCACCGTTAAGAAATGCACTGGACTAAATCGTTCAAAGAAAGATGCGAAAATCTACCAGACGTTTTGTTTTCAGGAAATATCAAAGAAAAGCAAAATTTCGTCTCTAGATTCGAGGTGGTAGAGTGGTGCTTCCTTACAAGCTACTCAAAGTACAGGCTCTTATCATGAGTTACTCGCTATTCGACATCGTTAACAAGATTTACACAACATCCAAGGCTTTAAGAACCTTTAAAAGGTAAATATCTTACGTTAGAGTGGCCTAGTAGTCTTCTCCTTTCAACATTTTCATGAAAGCACATTCAATGTGCAGGTAATGGAATCCTTAAAATATGTATAAAAAATTCAAGACCTTAATCGAAGTCTTGAAAAGGGAAGAAGCAGGCGGGAAATGTTGTAAGGAAACTAGTATAAAAGTCTGAGAGAAGAAAAGAATATTAGTCACGAGTATTCGAGTCTTTGAATTGAATACAATATACATCTGAGAAAAAGATATAAAATATTCAGAAAGTTTTATTTTTGAAATGTGAATTATCAAGTTTGAACAATAATTAAAATGTCATAGAAAATTAATTTTTAGTAATTTTACAAAGACATTTCTTCCGCACTATTTTTTTTAAAAACAGTATGAATAAAAATATTAAAAATAACAATAGGAGAGATCCAGGAAATAACCCAGTGAATTTCAAGTGGTACATTTTTCATCGTGATCATTCATGGTCAACATTTGTCAAAGAGCTGCCAACGTCTCTACCGCACTTCACATTGTGGAAATCCCCACAGCCAATTCTCCTCCGCATCGATGACAAGGATTGACAATAAAATCTTCAATGATTGTGGGTTGCGCCTAGTCAATCACCGTCCATCACTTGAAGTGACATTTTTCGAGACTTCCTGAGACCTGAGAAGTAGGGATGCAACATCGCCAACAAAAAATCGCTCCAAAACCGTCGATATTTTAAAAACATCCATGTTTCAACAATGGTTTAGAAGCATCCAATCTAGTTTAGCGCGGGTAAGTGGATTTAATGTCGCAGTGGCAGTGTGATTTAATTTATAATTAAAATGAAACCGACAAAACAACAACAACAACAACAACAACAACAATAATAATAATAATAATAATAATAATAATAATAATAATAATAATAATAATGGTAGTAATAACTTTATTCATAAAATGTAATACAAAAATAATAAACTAAAACGCAAACCGAGTAACTTAATTTGTCGTGTGAAAGGATTTTCAATATAATAAGTAAAAATTATCGTTTTTTTGTTGTTATTTACCAGTGTTTTTTATTCAAAAATGAAACCTCGACGTTGTAAAAACATCTAGCGCGAAACTTCGTCATCAATAAATCGATGTTAGATACTTCAATGTTTTCACAGAATCATCGATGTTTTGAAAACATGGGCATCGATTTCGCATCCCTACTATGGAGTACGAACTACGCACGACGACGTTGGCAAGATGAGAAAAAGAGTGCTCGACAGGCCTCTAAAAATTCGAATAAAATGTCGAGAAGGCGAGATCAGGATACTACTGAATGAGTTATAAAAGACTTTAATCGATTAAGCTCCAACAGAGAGATCTGGAACTACTGGTGAACCATTACACGGAAACACAGAGGCGGTTGAATTAGCCATAAGACAGGTCGTTCGTTTTCCAGAAACGGAGGCGGCATATTCTGAAAGATTAAATGAGTACATAACGTACTACTCGATTTCGTTTTTTAGAAGGTATTTTTTAGATTTCCTCTGAGTAATAACATTATGAAGACTACCATTTTACTTTTAAGGGGTGAGTGGATATTAGTACTTATCTTCTCACATGAGCACGCCTGCACGAATTAATTATAATATTTACATTACTTTTTAAGCTGTACATTTCATTTGATATTACCATCTCACCTAAAATAACCTTTTTTCTTCATTAGTTAGTTTCTTCGCCAAAGAACCGCAGTTATAAATTTATTCCGTGCGGATGCCGGAGCAGGGTCTCGACTAACGGGCCCATTCAATTTCATTATTTTCGTATTGGTAGCCTAAAGGATACATTCAATAAGCCTGCATTGACGTTTCTTTCTGAGGATATATAATTATTTTGAACATTTGTAAGAATTTGGAAATTCTCTCAGTAATACAGCAATTATATCATAAAAAACTATCGTGATAAAACAAGCTTATTTTCTTGCTTTCTCAATCATGACATACTCATTACCAATAATATACGTATGGGAGACGATATATTGAACTCTTATTGAATTATTAGCATAAAGACATTTCGACGGAAAATCCGAAATATCACTTACGACCTTAGGTGTTTAAAATACTATTAGCAACATAAATAAAAGATGCAAAATTAGAAAAAAATGGAAAAAAGGAGGGACACAAAACCGGCACCGCATGCACATACAAGTATTGCAAACAAATAGGATTTCTTGGCATATAAGTTATTTCTGTATACTAATAGTAGGCAAGAGTTTTTGCCTGTTATTCAGAGGTGACAGTAATTACTTTAATCATCACCTCTGTGAATTCTCCAAACTTACGCAATAAGCAACAACTGACTTGAACGTGAAAAGAAGGGGAAACCTGCACGTTTCCCTTTTTATAAGAAGGCCGAGGAGGGGAATATTGTTATTCATTTCAGTTTACGTTTATTATCCTACCTCTTCAGGATCCTCTCCAGAGAAATTTACAAAACATAATTCCTCCTCGCTCCAAAACGGCATGCGAGTAGAGCATTTTCACGAACTTATTAAACTTAAATAATTGTAATTTTATTGGTCATTGCGAAGCATGATAAGTTAAGTTACATGCGATTTTCCACTCAGCACTAGTTATGTAATGGGGATTTCGACCTGAACCGCTGAGCGTTCGATCCCAACGCAGAAGGAAAACCCACACGAAGAACCGATCGGGTTTCTTTTCTCGGTCCTGGGGCAGCGTGAACTACGTGAAATGAACCGCCAGTGAAAAAAGAACCGAGAATAAACATTGGGGAACAGTTTGGTGGCCCTATTTTCTCCATTATCTAAATTATGGCCAGTGCATCAAGCGCACGTCTTTGCAAGACTTCAAGTTAATAAAGATTAATATGTTTCTCTTTGCATTCCTCGTGCTTGTCGCATCGAAATATTTTATTTTTATTTACTTTAAAGGTTTGTCCATTACCATTTTAATTAAATACTGCGGGTAATAGTGGGCATGGAATCCAGCTCGGCAGCCGTCCAGCCTTACACTTTCTGGGGACGACAAAGCGCTGTTAGTTTTGTGTGTGTAAATGTGTGTAAATCAGACATACTACAACAAGCATTCACACGAAACCAGAAGTTCTTTTGTAATACACCTTTACGTTTAGAGTCTTCTCTGATTAGAGGAAAATATGATTAAGTTTAGTGAAATTTACGTGGTGTGTTTCAGTCAACAATACTGAATTTTCATTTGTTGAGCTCGCCTCCTCTCTCATAAAAAAAATTCTAGTGACGACACTGGCGGAAAGCAATACAATTAGACATTCCTATTGCAATTGCATTTCCAGAAATACTATTTTGACTGAAGTATCGATTTTAACTAAACTCAATATAATCCGGGGATGAACAAGCAGTGCTTCCGCCACAAATATCCTAAAATGCACGTTCGCGTTGACGTATGACCCAAACAACTGTCAAGACCATGACCAAATACGCGACGTAATACAGGCGGTTTCATGAGTTTGTCTGGCACTACGCAATAGCGCGAACGGATTATTCTCCAGCCTACAACAATAACGAAGCCCGCGATCAATTACAGTTGATGAATGGGTCAGTCTCGAACCTGTAATCATGCAATTTAAGTACATTCTTCTATCATAATTGGCGCAACATGTTCTGGAGCTTCCGACTTTTACCAATAATTTCTCCTCGTATAAATGAGTATTGTCGCTCAAAACAGACACCCTAAGGGGAGTATATTAAATGGATTAACTGATGAAATAGTATTAAAATTAAATTGCTGTGCTTACTACAAGTTAAAACTATGAAGAGATAAAAAACACACAATATGATTCGAAGGAAATTGTTCCACGTGACATTCACCAAGCATTTCTTTTTCTGAAATATCCCTCCGAGAGGTAATATAAACGACACTTCATAGGGCATTCTCTTAAATATTCATGAATTATAAATATTATATAAACGAATTTAGAAGTTAGGACAGTTCCCAATTATTGACTACAAATCTATGCATCTTGAAAGAATTGAATTGGTACTTAGTTCAAAAACTTCTAAAAGTTAGTGAATATAGATACTTTCAATGCTTGAAATAATACTTCTCCAAAATTTAACAGCGTTTACTACTAAAAATACTTATGATTCTTTACTAAAAAAGTTCCCCAATTCGATTGATCTTGATGTAGTTCGAAAGAAACATAAAAAAGATTAAATAATTTGTACGGATAGTGTTCTTCAAGAGAAAATAAAATGAAAAAGGAAGAAATGGCAATTTGTCATAAAAAATGATTAAGAAAACAATTTTAATATTTTGTTTCTGATGCCTAAAATCATATATCAATAACCATAAATACAGTAATTGCAATTATATATTTTTCAGGATGTACCAATTTCAATCGCAAATTTGCGGATTTTGGGTAGGTAAGTAGGTAGTATCTACTCGTACTTGTCACCATAACAATACTTCAAAAAGATCGATTTGCATTAACATTTTCCTGACAATCATTACAACAATGAATGACTAGAAGCTTCCAAGAAAGCCATCTAAAAATACGTAAACATCGATCAATGAGGTTGTTTAAGAACTCACATTCTTACAAATCAATACCTCGACCGACCGGACCATGTGACGGTAATGCCTGCGGCCCGAAAGTTCGGCCATATTGCGACCCCTACTGTATTCCGTAAAACCCCACACCGGTTTGCTCCAATCACAGGAGTTCCCATTTTCATTGCATGAAAGGTGTTGACAGAGTACAACTAAGAATCAATTCTGGGAGTGAAAAAAGGGGCATTTCCGCTTACCGGCAGTTTGTCATTCGCTCGGTCTTTTTAATACAAGCGTTAAATTGGAAGCGAAATATAATTGTTAATAAATATTACTGTCAATAAATGTCTTAAATCTAGTTCATCACATACCATAATAGGTAATACAGGAAGATAAATAATTGAGAATAGGTAACCACCCACCACTTCAGTCTGTCAAACTGACAGTCGACAAAAAATGGAAAATTGTTATAGGATACAGATAATTAAATAAAAGATAAAAAGGGCTTACCTCTTCAGCAAACTCAAAATCCCCGTCAAATTTTCTCTTTCTTTTGGCTTCAGCCGTGAAGGCCAGGAAGCCCACCAGCACTACAATCCAAAGGATTTTCATCTGTGAGAACTAGAGGACGTCTAACAAAGGTTACGTTCAAAAGTGTCTTTTGAATTCAAGTGCAGGGAAAAAATGACAATAACGATTCCGCTATCGATAATATCTTCTCCTAAGAACTCTCCTCGCAAACTACACACTAACGCTCCACGACCATTTGCACTACGGCGATCTCGCTGCCCTCGCTGCACTGACAGACGCAAGTCTCACAGCCGATATACTTCTACTCCACCTCAATAGGTGGCGGTGGCGGTCAAAACACAGGAGGAAGCGATGCTCCGGAGAAGAAAATCAATGCGGTGGAGCAGGTGACGCAAACGCAGACGCAGTGAAGATCTGATTTCATTTCCCCCCCTGAGAGAGGCTGCTGCGCTCAAATCTACGAAGCGCGGGAACAAAGAACATTCTCTTTGTCCATTGCGAATACATCACGTTTATGTCCTGTCTTCTATTGTTCATTTTTAGTAGCAAATTGAACCAGTAGCATAAAAAATTCGGTTTTATGAAATTTACACCCTTTTTCTCATTTTTGGAAAAATACCTTTCTAATTTAGGTCTGGATCTACCTTCAAGTAAGTGGCACAGGGACTCCCAACTATGGGGAGACTTGCACCCTGAAAGAAATTCATAAAATATTCCAAACAAAAAAAAAAAAATCATAAAATATATTTGTAACTGTGAAATTATTGTTATTAAAACAGTACTATACTAAAAAGTTTGTGTTCTATTATAATAGTCCTATTATAATTAATATTTTTTAGTAACTCTGGAGGAATTTATTGCAGAGGGAGGCCCTATCTTGATTTTGTGCTTTGGGGCATTACTATTCTTAAATCCAGCTCTGCTTGCAAATTAACTCTGAAGCCTAATCATTATATTTCATTAATGAAAGTTAAATATCCGACATTACTGTATTTATTTAAGTTGGTTAGGAAGTTGTCATGTATATTCAAGAAAATTAAAATTTTAATATCTTAAATAATTGTGGAAACTAATATCTAAGTAGGCCCTACTAGTGTAGACTATTCATTTCTTACTTAGAATTTAAAAATTTCTCAAAATTTTGTTTGAAAATTTATTTTGTAGATGAGATAATGAACTTGGAAGATCTAAAATTCAAATAATTTGAATATTTGTGCCCTTTCCAAAGTAGGAAATTACTGTTTTTATCATCATTCATAAAACATACAATTATTTTCTGATATAATTTATTGAAAGTTACAACAAGAACTTTGTTATTGGTGACTAAAATGAATGCTGAAATTACTGTTTTTATCATCATTCATAAAACGTACAATTATTTTCTGATTTAATTTATTGAAAGTTACAACAAGAACTTTGTTATTGGTGACTAAAATGAATGCTGTTTATGCTCTTCTAAATGTAATAAATATGAAGTGTCATATGACATAAGTATTAATTAATATGAGTCAAAAAAGCTAAAGCTAATTCAATAAACCAAAAAATCAATATCTCGATTGAAATATTAGTAACATGACATACTATGTCAGCAAGAGCATTAAGTAAACTTCAGCCAAATATTACAGTAATAATATCTTTATGATTGTTCCAGGGGCAGATCCAGAGACAAATTTTGGGAGGAAACATTTTTTTGGTCAAATGTGCCATTACAGATTTGGTGAAGTGTCGCAGGCTACACTCAGGTCATGTTGTGATACGATTTTATTCATTGCAATGATTATCATATAACATTTATTGCTTGAAAGTTTTGTGACAACTTAAAATTAATAGTTACTGAAATATTTAAGGGGGGAGAAATTTCCCTCCCAGTGGATCTGTGCCTGTTGTTCCATCTGAAGAGATTTGAAGTATCAGCATGCAATTAATTACACAAATAAAGACAACAGTGAATTGAAAAAAAAATATACCAATAATAAAAAACATTCAAGATCAGGAAATACATTAATTGTTATACAATATTGTATTTTTTTCTCCAGGGAAATATGGTATTGATTCATATCTGCAACTTTAAAAATTATTTTGACTGCAATAGATGAAGTCTTTATATGATGAATTTTAAAAAAACATTTAAAAGAATTCTCCTAATTTTTTATTAAAAAATAATTTTAATTTTTGTCCTTATTACGTAAATGCAGGTGGAATAAAAAAAGCAGGAATTTATGAACCATAGTTTATGAATGAATGATTCACGTTCTGGCACCTTTTCAAAATTACCTATCTCTTCCAAATTATTATTTTATTCAATTCTAGAATAATTGTATATCATTCTCTGAACATTACCATAGTTATAGTATTATAGTAATACCATAGTCTTTGTTATACCTATCATCCTTTGCTTCTCGGAAAGAAAAATTCTTATTAGTATATTATTCCAAAATAAAATAAGAAAGTCAATGGAGAACTTTACAATAATATATGTGAACTAAAGAAACACAAATCTTTTAGTAATATTACCAATATATGTTTCTTTCAACTAAGATAGAATTCTAGAAGAATGCTGTCATTGGAATCAGGAGTGATCCAGATAAAGGAATATCTGTAACTGGTGTTTCTAAGGTATGGCTGGTATACAACTTAACAAAATCACTCCTGGCTAGGAATGCCTACTTTTATGAAAAAAATATTGGATGTCTATTATTTTTAATAACAGAAATAAACATTTCACAAGGAAAAAGATGTACTAAATACAAATTTAATCAAATTCTCTTTAACAGTGTATTAAACGTATGGTCTTATTACACTCATATTTTATGTAAATTATATTATTTTTATTCAAAAATGTAATAATATGTTAGCAATTTATTGTAATATTTCCAGAGCAATATAATGATTCCAAAACCATTTTGCTTATTACTTTAATGTTTTTATTGCATTCAGAGCATACAAGAAATTGTTATTAATTAGCATAAAAATTTAGCAATTGATTATATATATAATTATACAGTCAGCATGAAAAGTACTGTATATTTAAATCAAATGTAGATTTAAGATATTTTGTATAAATTCATAAGACTTGCCATTTATCAACCCTATATTGAGGGTTAAGTATTTGTTATACGTATTTTTATATCAATTAAATTCAAGTTATAATTTTACATTAATAACTAAAGCAATTATATTTCATTCAAATAACATTTTCCCTATTTAATAAACAGGAGTTCAAATTAAACAATTAAGAGTGAAAATTCAGTGCTTGGAATCGACAAAAATTTAGCAAGATTTAGATATTTGGGTACTTCTAACCCAGATAATTGTACATGCCAATTCTATCTTTAGTACTGACTAATAAATATAAGTGACACAATAGCAACAACAAAAGCTTGCAAAGAAACTGACAACATCTCAATTGAAGAAAACAAAGATAAGACATGATTATTACAACAAAGCTCTGCTTTTGAACAACTACAAATCTTTGAATGGAAATATACATCAGATTAGCTGCATTATTATTCACAATATTAGCAATTTTTACAGACAAAGAGCTCAATTTTCTTTGTCAATTACCTGATTCTTCTTTATATTATGATATTGTGAAGGATGAAAAGAGATGAAATGAAAATTTCTGAATTGCCTTTAAGATACTTATTTTCCTTTTTCAAGATCAATCTACAGATTGGTATAGCTATGATAATTATTAAGAATAATAATCTAAGTTCTAATAAGTTACAAGTTAGTTCTAAGTTGTAGTAATTGCTGTGGCAAGCAAAATAAATTTACGAATAATTCTTAGAACTGAATTAAGCAACAAAACACTATTTCAATATGATGAAAGTATTCTGTAAATATATACAAACATTTTTTTTTATTTTTAATTTCACTAAGATTTCACACTTTTTTCTTTGAAAATATTATATTGCAACAATGTTAGGATGTTATTTTAATAATTCTTAGCACAAACCTTAGAAAACTAACAAATATTAATTTATTTATTTTACGTCAAAAACAGTTAAAAACTCTGTGTGACATGCTACGGGGAGAAGTGAATTCTGTATGTTTTCTTAATCCTGTAATCCCTACCCTAATCCTTACTAGTTGCATTTTGAATTAAGAAAGAAATGAGCATTTTTTGCACGAATTGTTATCAAAATATTTGCTCCTATGTCATAAAATATATTTTCAAGGGTAAATCAACTATAAATGTGGGCCCTTCCTAATCATGACCTTTGCAAAGGAATAATCCACAACATGGAGAACGATAAGTTGAATAACTATAGGAAAGTTATAATAAGAAATAATAAAGAAATAAAATAAATAAGTAAGAAATAATAAAGCTGGTATTAACTGTGCAATAATTTTACTTAGCATTTCTTTTAGTTTCCTGTTCAATTTATTAAGGAAAATGTATTTTTAATTTTTGAAATACTTCACTTCTGAAGAGATGGAGAATTTGTAAATTGTGCAGCATCACAATACCCTTTGATAACACTAACTTGAAATCTCCATAAGATGGATTCTTGAATGTTGGAACTAAATACAGGGTGAAATTTCCCCCTAAAATAAATGATAATAAAAATAGCATTTTTAGGACATTATACTTTAAATTCATTTATGAATACGAGAAAGTGATAATAGATTACATGGATAAATATTTTTGTGACTGACTTTCCAAATTTTTCATAGCAATAAGCATTTTTATGTAATGTCAAGTAATTGGACCAAAATAACTTATTTACCATATTACGTATTTCTTCATAATAAGCAACAGGAGGAAATGCCCATGCTAATGCTCGTAAGTAATGCAAATGAGCTAGGCCAATGTCCAGGCCGAATGATGGCAGCCCTGTAGTGAACACTCATAGCTATTGGCTATTTCTCTCAAATCCATTTATTAAGAAAACCAAAGCAAAGAATGACCAGACTACTTTGTTTAAGACATTTGGCATGGAAAGGACAACAACAATTTGCTGCTGGAATGTACATACTTTCTTAGGACCATGAAAATTGACAGAAGCAGAAATGAACATTGTAGACTATCGCTTGAAGATTCTTGGGATGTGTGAAGTATTTCTTCATAGTTTTGAAGGTCAAAAAACACTTCATTTGATTAACAATTGTAATGAATGTTCAGTGATTCACCAAAAGATAAACTTCCTCTCAATCATGCTTTGTATCATTGGAAAAATAGTGGATATTCATAAATGAACATTTTTGCACAAGTTTACATGAGTAAAATGAAACACCTAAAAGTTCTTATTAACATTTTCTTCCAAATGAATCAATAATATAGATGTGATGATAGAACAATAAAATATCAGGTTGTTTTAAGTGTTAATAATAATAATAATAATAATAATAATAATAATAATAATAATAATAATAATAATAACAATAACAATAGTAACAATAATAATAATAATAATAACAACAACAGCAATAATAATAATAACAACAACTCCACCTAGGGACTACACGACCTTGTAGTTGGTGGTGTAGTTTGAGAACCTCGGTGAGCCTGAGAGCTAGTCGGCGGTAGCCTAGCTACTGGTAGGGCCTCCCTTGCTGAATAGGTTGAAGGTGAGTGGACAGATGAATAAGTACTCCAGAGGAGCGTTCAACTGCATCTTCGAAGAACAGAGGAGAATTGAAGACGGCGTATGAACACCTTGCAAACAGCCGCAGCGTCTGGTGCACAGCGGGCGCGCGGCTGTAGCGTCTACTTCCATGTCAGGGGCGGCTGCATCCACAGCGGGAAGTAGAGAGGATAGGGACATAAACATTTGAACTTCCTGTTCCCGGCCCACGGAGGGATCAGGAGAGAAACTGGGTTGGTACACCAGGCCAGTGATTAGTGTGGAGTCCCGAACCTTGCATTAGCCAGCGAAGGGGGCTGCCTTCAGTGGTCAGTGAAAATCTAGTAAGGTTCAGTAATGCCGGCTGGTGCCCGACTGGCTCCCATAGCCGAGGGTCGCAGTGACGGATGACAGGAAATAACCCTAGGGTTAAGTATGATCTGCGAACTCCAACTTGCTTCCTGCGAAACTTGATTCAAAACCAATGAGCAAAATGGATAGAACAAGAAATGTAATGAAACTTAACGTGTCTTATTCTACCAGTGTCCCATACCCGCTCAGAATCCGAGCTAATTTCACCAAATTTCATGCAAATAACAGTGCTAAAATCATTGATGTTAACATTTGGGAGAGAATCGCCTCATTTTTAGCAAACACTTTCAGATCAAACGTGTTAAACAAATGTGATACTGGTCGTTCTTCACCATGGAGCTTATAACCAAAGTCAGTGTTCGACAACTGTCTTGACAGTGGAATCAAGCAGCAGCAGAGGGGATAGCAGGACTCCTTGAAAAAAATCCCCTGTTAATCTGAATACTTCTTGTTTCTCTACTGCCTTTACGCTGTGTATTAGCAACCTGGTACTCCACGACTTCATACTAGCCTTGCAAAACTCAACAGTCTAGGATGAAATCGATAGATCTCCAGGATCTTCAAAATCGAATCCTGTATTACATTGTCAAAGGCTTTCTGGAAGTAAATCCAAGCCATGTTCAAATTGTTCGTTTCCTTATATCATTCAAAATGACTTTGTTTAGAAGCAGGATTTCCTTACAGACATAGGAACCTTTACGATATCATTTCTATTCAGCTGTGAACAAATGGTTCTTCTCTCTTGTGTCTGTACGTTTTTTTTAATACGGCTGTATCAAAAATTAGAGGCAGATAAAAATAGTTTTGTTAATTCCAGCCAGAGTTTTGTTACAACACTATTCGGAAGTCACGACGACAACTTACCATATTTTGACCAATATTCTGCGTGTTTACCTCGATTTTTTCAAAGAGAGATGGCTGTGCAACAGAAATGAGAGATAGCGGCTACCAGGCTTGAATTTGAGCGAATGTGATTGGAAACGGAAATAAGGCAACCCGTAAGGTAGACGCGAATCCCACCACTCCCGCGCGCTCAGCACGCCTGTCAGAACGCAACCCTTGTTACGTAGTGGTAACAGCGTAGTATTTAGCGTAGGATATCCAGCGTAGTATTTAGTTGGTAGTGCGTATTTAGTCGCTGGCGCAAGTATTGGCATATGCCAAGCCTGCACAGAGAATGTTCATACCCGCCTGAGATATGGCATAATATTCTGGGGAAATACATCTTATAGCTCCCTGACGTTTAGATTACAAAAAAGAATTGTACGAATAATAAGCAAATCCCATCCACGTAGTTCTTGTAAGCCTCTCTTTATTAATCTAGGTATTTTACCGTTACCTTGTCTCTTGATATATGAATCAGTGGTTTTTGTCAAAAATGACTTACTTAAGGGCGGGAATATTTTTTCATCAAACGCCGTTGTCTATAACTACAACACTCGACGTAGTGTGGCGTCATTCAGTCGCCTTGTACAAACGAGACAAAATAGCAGCCACTTGCATTTCATGCTCATGGACAGCGCTGGCGGGAAGAGACGCCGGGCTGAACAATGGTAAACCTAGGGAGCGGAAGGGAAGGGGTGCCGTGTCGTAGATAGCCACTTGTGAACTCCGTAGATAGGCTGGCTGTGGAAACGCGTCGGCGGAAACAGCGAGATGACGCAGTTCCATCAGCCGGCCCAGAAGGCAATATAAACTGACCCCGGTCCTAAACTCCTTCTTCTAATTCTTGGGCGCGTCGGTAGGAAGTCGTGTGGGTTGTGCGCGGCGCTGCATTTCAATGCATAGGCTACTGAGGCAGGGAACTGAAGCCGGCGTGCTACGTCGAGACGGGAGGTGCGGCATACTCGCTTGTATGCTCACGTAGGCTACTGGTGCATCACACCGAATAAGATATCTAATTATCAGGCCAGCGGTGATGGTAACCAGGAACATTCCTTCTAGTAACGGGTCAAAATTGTTTATTGTAATTATAGTACATAGTATTCAGGTGTTGGAGCATTTTTCAAATAAATACTCAATAAATTACAAACCGTTCACGTCTGTGATTTATTGCCCCGGCAAAGACGTCACAGTAGTAATCATATTCATCAGGTAACAGTATTAAAAGGTCACTACAAAAAATTCTCATACAATTCATGTACATTATTTTACAACACTTTGACAGATAATATTAAACGATTTTTGTAACGGGAGCTTCTGGATACCTGTATATATTCTAATGCAAGACTAGTTACGTCCGATCGAATGATCTTACCGAGCTTTATTGCTCAGGGGGCAGGATCTTTAGGGTGTGAGAAAGTTTTACCCAAGACACAAAATTACACACTTCTTTAATATTTAACTAATTAATTCCCTTCTAAATTGCACGGTAATTACTGCTTGGCCAGCAGAGTTTGAAAAGAAACAAAATGTTAATTTACTTGGTTTAATTATCACAATGCACAGTGAAATTCTTTCTTATTTCTACAAAATTTCTGTGATTCATAAGCTCGCAACAAATTAACCCAACAACTTATTCTACTATACACCTAATTACAATGACTTTCCTTGGAACAGTAAACACAAATGAAATTACAAGGTTACAAGGTATTATACTGGCTTACAATGTTACTTTTTCTCTTTTCCACATGCAAAATAGTCCCCAGCGAAATCTACGTGATTACGCAAATTTTTGGTCAGAATTCAGTTTTTTCTTTCGCTGCTGCAGCGCGCTCGTGTCTCCGCCTGCTCTAGACTCCCGTTAAAAAATTTGTTACCTTTGCAGTAGCGCTCAAAGTAATGAATCGCGCCGACCTAGCTTCTCCTCCTCCGACCTTCTCCTGCCACCCCACCAGAAGAAGCAGAGCAACTGATCACTCAGCCTTCTTGAACGAGACGTCGAGGTATTAAGACGTGTGCAGAGAGAGAAGCTGGTGTCGGAAGATAAGAGACATCTTGTTGAGAGATAGTACTAGCAAGAATATAATTATTCAGGAGTGAGCTATAGGGCAGCGAAAAGTAATTCAGTTGAACAATATTTACTTGGTAGTTTATTGAACTGAGTGAATTATTAGAAATATTTAGGAAGAGGAAAAGGAGCTGTCGCGAGAATGTGCGACGAGAGTTACTACGAGGTGTTCAGAGAACTTTGTACTTAACAACACAAGCCAAAAGTGTTGAAAGACGTCGATATACTCGGTTGCAATTACGCGTAAAGACTGTGTATCACGCATCGGCGTGCTACGATTCAAGAGTAGCGAAGAGAGAAGACTAGACGGAAATTCTAGTGCTGGGAGCGAAGACAGAAGAGTGGACGTGGAGTCCGTGGGCAATAGCACGAAGAATGCGCTTTTCGAGCGACATCGTGGACGTCTAGTCGGCAGAGGAGCGACCGTGCGGCCGGAATTTGGAGCAAGGGCAAGCCACGACGGAGATCCCAGGTCGGCACGATCCACTGCTGAGAGCGCGACTGTAAAAGTAACAAAATTCGTAAGGGGAGTCTAGGGCAGGCGAAGCTACGAGCACGCTAGCGCAGCGGAAGAAAGACAGTTACCTTTTCGCTTGATAGTCACAATAATATTAGGTAAGATTTTTACTCTTTAGGAAGTCAAGTAAAATTTTCCATGCGAAAATACAGGATCGGGCAAGTAGAACCCTACTCATAGGAATGTTATTTAAATGTCCAGTATTTGTTATGAGGAACAGAGGTGTTTTTAGAGGGGCAGGGCGCCAGCTTGCTACAAAATGGCACCACTTTCCCGTAATAGTTTTCTATTTCCTTTGGTCTCGGCTAGCTATACGAACTTGCCACATATTCTTGTCAGCTGCAGTCTATCGCCGCACAAATTATTTTTTTGAAATGTTCCGTTTCCTAATTGTAGAACGGAAATATTATTTTAAAATATTAAAAATAAAAATATAAAATTAAATATTAAAAAAATATTAAAGAACAGAAAAACCTCGTACTAAATGACACTTTTCTTTGAAAAAATTGGTGCCTTTTTAACAAAATGGCGTTTAAGAAACTGTAAATTCGAATTTTGAAGGTTTTGAAAAACTTCATATGAAGTCATTTGAACTATTGTACTTAACTCAAAAATTCAATACTGTTTACAAATTGCTGTAAATGTGCATATTAACGGCGAGAGATATGTCAAAGGAATAAAATTTGTGTAGTTTTTGAAATAAAAAATACCCTATAAAGAAACTTTACGTCAAATGAAATTATGAAATTAGTGCTACCCATTCGAAAAGTCCGAAGAAAAAAAATTTAGCGGCGTTTTTAAGAAACTGGCGTTTGATCGTTTCTGAAAGCGCGGAATTTTGAGCTAGTTTTCACGGAAAACGGTTGAGTTTTCGAGAAACTTTACGTGATATTATTTAAAGCACATGTACTCATAAATACAATGTGAAGAAATTGCCACTAATGTAAATATCAACGACGTGAGAGACAAGTAACACAATACATTTTTTTAATCTCAGAAAAAACAAAAGAATACAGCAACATGGAATTTATATAATATCATATAATACATTTAGCACTATCCCTACTTGTACCAAAAGTTTACAGAAAAAAATTGGAGTCGAATTTGAGAAAATCTTTTTGATATTTTTTAAAATTGCACATGTTGCACGCAATATTGCGCGAAAACTACTCACATTTTCAAAAAAAATGTTTGTGCCCTTAATGAGAGAACTGTCTACGGAGAAAAAATTTAATTTGAAAGAAAAGTCTATCTTCAATTTTGTAGTTTTAGGAAGATGCCGAAAAAAGCATACTTTTGCAATTTTCAAAAATTCTGAGATAACCGAGAAAATCTGACTTATGCCACCTTTATAGGCGTATTTTACTCTATTCTTACAAAAAACGTAAAGAAAAAATGTATCATGTTTTGAGAAAATTTTGAAAATCATTGAATTTGGGAGGGGGGCCTTCATGTAAAGTACCCCCAATTTTTAAAGACGTTTTTCAAAATCAGGGAACCAGAAAAACAGCGGTTTCTTCAATTTGGAAAAAATGCTACTTACGATTTTAGCCGGTAGTGGTATTACCTCATTTTCGAGGATTCTTTTTTCTTAATTTTGCAATTGGGATTATCCTTTTTTTCGTTATCAGAGCCTGGCAATGTTTTTTTTTTCTCCCCAAAATCCGCCGTTTTTTCGCACAGCGCATAACTTTCCCTATACTGCGTATATTACTCCGTATATACGTAAGTATACGGGAAAGTAAAAATGCAGCAGTTTTTGAGAACATTTTGAAAATGTCTGGGGGGTTCGTGGAAAGTACTCCCATATTTTAAAGTAATTGTTCTCAAAGCTTCGACTCGAGCCGGATGGAAATGGGTTACAATTTGGAAAAAAAAAAAAAAAAAAACATTATACGCATGGTTTAGGCGCAAGTGTTGTTCACAGACGGACGTTTGGAAAACAACCATTTTTTCGGTATCAGAGGACCCCAAAAAGTGTATTTCCGTCGAAATATCGAAAACTGTTTTCCGCAGCATTACATAACTTTTCCTATAGTACGTATATTACTCAGTGTATACGTAGACGGGAAAGTCAAAGTGACACACGCAACGACATATTTTGATGAAAAATAATTTGGATATTCTAATGTTCGCAGTTTACTTTTCAGCTTCGCCGCTGATCTTTTCGCCATAAATATTCCACGAAATGGCTGTCCAAATCATTCTGGCGTATATCACTGCGGGGGAGACGATGACGCAAGGGGCGCCATTGGCTTTCGATAGTGTTTGTGGCAGCACCGGTCACTTGGTTTACAAAATTAAGCGAATGATTCACCGTCATGTGAATAAAATTGTTGTGATAATAGTTGAGGTTGTACATATTGTTGAATCAAGGGAAACAAAGTATTAGCATCCTTTCAATTTCTAGGGCAACTCCCCAATCTAACGTCCTTTGTTATGCGATCAGTGAGGCCCAGCACTGAGTTGCCCTCCACTACACGACCTCTATTATATTTTTGCTGTGCGATTTCGCCGTCATCAATTTCTATGACCGAGTTAAGTCCGCCAATACTCGGTTCTTGCAAACATCTTGTCC
This sequence comes from Gryllus longicercus, assembly GCA_038098605.1. Taxonomy (NCBI): domain Eukaryota; kingdom Metazoa; phylum Arthropoda; class Insecta; order Orthoptera; family Gryllidae; genus Gryllus; species Gryllus longicercus. The sequence continues at coordinate 387,685 of JAZDUA010000581.1, read as the reverse complement.
ATAGTACCTATGCAAACATCACGCCAAAATAATAGCCACCCGCAACAGTGAAGTAGGTTACGAACCGCAAATATGAACATCCGCAATCCCCGAACATGTAAAAAACAGCCGAACGTTTGAGTTGTAAAAAAATATTTTTCATACTTCGTTTATTAAAGTCAGAAGTGCAGAAATTGTGACATTACATAACGGAAATAATATTGCGAGAAACTATGTGCTGATGTAACAAGTTGATATGAAATTTAAAGACCTTTTGAATAAAGACATATCATTGAATTGGTTTGTTAGAACTTCAGAATTCATGCTCTTTTTTTCAATATAGCAAATCAATTATTTTAAAGACAAAATTTTACTTACCTAGGCCATGGTTTTCTGCTATTCTAGAATAGTAGACGACTGTGCCTAAGGCTCAGTAGTAACACGGCTGCCTGTAGATTTCATCGGCCCCTAGACCAATTTTTGTGACACCTCCCCCCCCAAAAAAAAACTTTAATTCATTGATGTTGTTTTTAATTATGGCAAATATTGATTCTTGGGTTGATCGTTTGTGGGTAATTTTTACACGCGAGGAGTAAATACAGACCGTACAGTAAGTACAGATAATGCATCTAGAAAGTAAGTTTCCCCACGACATCAACAAAAAGAAAACACAATTTCATGGCAAAACTTTATTGGAGCAGGTAAGAGCACATGCATGCAGGTATATAATATTTTTCCGCATAATCTCACCAGAATTGAGACATTTGTCTTTCTTGGGAACAACGTTTGTACCTCTACAACCGTAGCGCCTATAGAAGTAATCGCATGGAATAGGTAGTGTTTGATAGCCTCCTGCAACTCCGCAACACTGTGATATGCGGAATGCTGACCGGTCAGGAATTTCTGGAGATGCAAGAAAATATTGAAACCCTCGGGACGAGCGAGATCCGAACTATACGGTGGATGATCGTAGGGTCGGCCTTACTAATCGCGCAGTTTTTCTTGATACTCCACAGCGGGGGCTGTGGGGAGACACGGGTTGTTAACCCCAAAGCTAGGTCGCGTATATTAAAGTAAAACCCTATTTTTTTTCATGGGTATCTTGTACTAAATTAAGTTTTATATACACATTTTCGGATTATTTGAACTAAACCCCGTCAATTTTATAGCGTCTTAAAGAACATATTTCAACATTAATGCCTATTTTATTTTTAAAAACTTAAAATGAGACTAGTTTACCTAACTTCTTTTGACTTTTTCTTCTCTTTTGTCACAACAGACAAAGACGATATTAATTTGAAGTTGCGTTAAACTGTAAGATAGCGAGAAATTAATATACCGGACAAGGATCTTGCTACGAGTCTCCAAGCCGTTGCTTCCTGACTTCGAGGAAAAGCCTGCCACCGCTTCGAAGATAACGCGATTGAACTTCTGCGAAAGGAAAGTGATCTTGACCGATAAGAGACATCATTCACTCGCGAATCGAGGAGGGGATTTATCTGAGACAGTTCGGGCCCGCAATGCTGGCGAGCCCAGGTAAAACAGGGCCTATTTTTAGGGGGGTTATTATTATTATTATTATTATTATTATTATTATTATTATTATTATATTATTATAGGTACATTATAAATCGCGCAAGTTTTCTTGATACACGAGCTCCCTAGTTCTCAGCCAGCACTGAATAGTAAGGCACGTTGAGATACGTCGGAACGACACGTACCAATTTACAATGCTGGCAACAAACACCTCGTACTTTCAAAACAATAGTAGCATTTCTCGTGACACTCTTTGCCGAGTTAAGTTCATACCCACAGTTGCTACGCCTTTTTAAGCCGTGACGTATCATTATCTCTTCACTCCCCGTACCTCCCGCTGTGAAATATCAAGAAAACTTGCGCAAATAGTACTTGTGTGTGTTATACACTTTTATAAAGAGAGCCTGGATGAAAGTTTTGCAGACGGGCCCGCACACATTTCTTTACGCTACTGATCTGAAAATTTCCAAACCACGAGTGGTGTTTTACATGATTACGTATCCCACGAGTGACATTATATCCAAAAGAGTTCCAAAATGCGCCAAATATTGAAAATAACTGAAAACTATGTTAAAATCAGAGGTTTATGTTATAATACATAGGCGCTTTATTGGACATAGCGATCGATGTATTCCTCGCAAAATAGGTGAGTCACAGTTTATGATTGGCCAAAAGGGAGAAGCAATAAGAAAAATCGATAAACTTTTTTAGATACACCGCCCTGATTGAGGTATTTTGTATGTATAGTTAAACCCCAAACCTTTTAATTTCACGAGTGGAATAGTCAACAGAAAACTCAGCGTAATAGCGCGCCTTGAACAAATGCGATACTAACGCCTGTATAAAGAGATGCTCTATTTAAATAGTAGTCTAGTGGGGCAAGGTTCGTTTTCTTGCTGTCACAGGATTTCCCTACTTTAACCATGTAATTTTTCTGTCGCTGAATGAAATGTGTGGTGTTCAAGACGCGTGGTGGCGTAAGAAGAGTCTCTCGCGACGGCCCTGGAACTGCTTCTACCATTTCAAAATGAAAACGACAGTCCAAGAGTCGTGTCAAACTAGTTTAAAAAGGGTCTAAAAATTCAAATCAAAAGAATATCAGAAACGTATTAAAAATTGCTCATAAACACACGCGGTGCTCACATATCGTAAGAAAGAGAGCACTTTACGCTGAGAGCATTAACGTCCCATGAGAAGGAATACTACGGTGCTGGAGGATCAAGAAAACGGGCGCGCATGGTACTCGGGTCGGCTCACCCCAGATCTCCTGCAACAGTTCTGTGGAGAGGTGTTTGACGCTCTACCTTAGAATTCGGATCACACTCTCCGACATATTCCATTAATTCGAGATGAAAAGGTCCCTCGCGCTCCCCAAACTTTGAGACGTGATAGACATCAAGCCCGACGTTCCTGTGCTATTATATGCATGCCCGACACCCCATCTTCGCGCCAGCTTCATTATTCTGCGTGTAGAGATCCAGCTACAGATGGATTGGGCCAACACCACCTAGATTAACAGGGCCTGCGCTCTGGAGTAGTGTGTCTAGGTGGAGTTGATTGGACGCACATCTCTCAGTTATCAATGACATTATTGAAGTAACTCATATCTAGTTATGAAAAGGAATACGAGAGAAATTACACAAAACTCGTTTGGGAGATGCGAGGATGGGAATGTACTTGTACAAACAGAGGGGTTGATGCTCTGTCCTTGGCAACATCAAACACGGACTTCCATCTTAAATACACAGGCTTGATTATCAATGGATAATAATAAATACTGCGATGCCCTTACATTAAATGGAGGACATTTGCGACACCCCTGGTATGCTACTCCAAGTAAACGGGCTCGGGGTTGACAGGCAGTGGTCAGGTCACGCCTCCCAGTGTCTCGAGTCAAGTGAGCGAGTTTAGGGGGTCAGCTGCATATATGCCATCGTGTCTAGTGGTACATGAACGACAAATTCAGCCTACACGCGCGTTCTCATTACAACCCATGCCCTCTTGCACATCCTGTGGTAAGGATGACTTGTTTGCTGCACGGTGCACGAGAAGCAGCGCTTACTTTAGGGATGGATGGATGTTTGTTTATTTTGCCGTTGTGACACATTTTAATTTCGTTTGAGTTCACTCTGGGTGCGGTATGGACTACACGAGAAGCTAAGGCTAAGGCGATAAGCGATCCCATGACTCGTGACAGAAGGATATGAGAATTGATTGATGTAATAAACGAGCATCTGGAAATGCCCCCACACTGCAAATACAACTGAAAATTTATTACATACGCGGGTTAGTTTAAGTGTTCCTCTTGCTTGGGCCCACCTATTCCATGGGGGTCATATCACAAATGCCAAGCCACAATTGTTCAGTATACTTTCATATATTTATATTGAGGGAATTGTTTTTATATTAAAAAAAAACAACACATTTCCCCCTTCTCAATTTTTTTTATCCCATAGTATTTCAAAGGAAATGCGATTTTGGGAATATCACAGAAGAACAAAACCCCTTGGTGAATGGAAATTTTCATTAGAAAATTTAGAGACATTCTTGTGAAACTCATTTAATAGTTTCTGAAAATGAGCAATTTTGAGCTCAGCTACCTTTTGGGATTTTGATTAACTTAATGATCTCGTTTGAAATACTTGGTTTTGGAAATGCATTAAATTGCGAAATGGGCCTGTTAAGTACATATTAAAAATGTGAAAAAGTATTTCAATCAGTTTACAGACGCATAGTTTTTAAAATACCAAAAGATTTGTTCAAAATGGTGCTTAGGCTAAATGATTGTTTTTAGCTCTGTCCATACAAAGACTTTAAATAAAATTGGAACCGTTTTTGAAAAAACTTCTCTACATTTTTTAAATTGCCTTTTCACTCAAAATTACGTGAAAACTACAGTGATATCTGCTTTAACCCTCTGAGTACCACGGTCTCGATGGAACGTAAAATATCAAGGGGTCCTATTTGAGCTCTCATTTCCAATTTCACGTTTTGACAATATTTTTCTGTCTGGAACTTAAAAATCCTTTTAGTTGGCATTAGTTGATCAATAGGAAAAGAATCAAATGGAGTTTACGCTTGTTAGAAGCGCAATATTATGAAATAAAACCAAGCATTTTATTTGGAAAAGAGATACAGAAAATACCAAGGGGTCTCGTAAGGACCCAAACACATTTTTTAGGAATCATTACATGAAGTAAGGCATAAATAAATGTATTCAAAGAAATTGAAATAAGATATAAAAAATTCATTGAACCACAATTAAATTTGCTCAGGCTTTTAATGAATTTCCATAAAATTTCCAAGAGACTGGAGTCGTCAACATAACCAATGGTGCTCAAAGGATTAAGCGAATATTTCACAAAATTGAACCAATTGCTATGAAATTAATTAGTATGTTATCTTTAACATTTTTTATTACAATTAATGACAAAATACGATTTAATCACAGTATTTAGAATCACTTAAATTATCACAGCTAATATCACAACACACCATACACTTGTCACTCATTCTAGTCAAGACACCCACTCACCGTCCTCACAGAATCGAACCAACAACCTAGACTGAAAATGCAATTCGAAACCAGATATTTTGCAGTACCTGCAGTCAGTTTAGTACCTACAGTCAGAGTGAGTTAGCAAATGACATTCAGATCAGATTTGCACATGTGGCGTGCTCCATGAGCCCTTAACAAGTTCCCACAGAAGGGAAGCATGCGTTAGCAAACCCTACAAATTTTGTGAAATGAAGAACGTGCACACGGTTTCATTACTAAATATAAAAATCAAGTTATTTTTCTGAAATTTTGTTGTCATTGTTATTGAAATAGTGTTACTTCAAAACAGAAGTTAATCCTCGTGCAAGATAAGCAATTCGGAATGTCACTGTTCAAAGTAACCTGACGATGAGTTCAGTTGCAGGAAGATATTAAATCAAAAGTAATCTCCACCAATATTCTGCTTCTTGTAATACAGTTCAAAATCACTTGAGGGGCTGCTTAATGAAAGTCAACTACAAAATGTGCCATGCCGTGGGCCAACAAGGAATATTGACACATGCCTTATAATTAATCAGTTCCATAAAATAAATTGTTCGCTTAATCAAGAAGTCTGTGTGAAACTGTTAAAAAACATTTATTTATTAAGCACATTAATTTGAAATCTACTTTTAAAAATGTATTTGATTGGGAAAAAATACATATTTATATATTTATTGACTATATGGACATAAAAGTAACTTAAAATAAACTTTGTGAGATACACTTGTAACTGCTGGTAACAATCGTCTCTAACAAGATATGATAATTATCGATCAAGAGTCATTTTTGAGAAAAAGTTGAAAAGTCCTAATATTTAAAGAAGTCTTTTAAAAATTGCGGGGCCACAATCTAGCAATATTAATTTTGGGAATAAACATATGAATGGTTTATACCAGGGTTGTCCAACTGGTAGTCTGCGGTGCCATTTATAGTGGTCCGCGAAAAGTTATCAGTCAAAAGGGAAAGTCCCTTGCATCAATGTCGGCCGAGAACATTGTGCGCCTAGTGTGCATTCCCTGTTGGGGCCAACATCCCCTTAATGCAAAAAAGGTTAAGTTTAGTTCTAAGAAAATTTTCCAAGTAAATTCAAAATCATCCCAATGTTTCACTGCGTTATCCTTGGCAGGGCCCGATATCACTCGTGGTTCATTACCTTACTCCCCTCCTCTTTTCAGAGCTGAAGGGCAAACTGAAGAGATCAACAATTCGGGATCCAGTGTGGACCGCCCGAGTAATGAAAATATGGTCTGCAACCATATTAAAGGTTTTAGTTGTGGCCCTTGAGGTCTTGTTATACACCCCTAGTTTATACACTACTGTTGTTCATAGACTGTAGGACAGAAATTTTGCTGAAAATCCATTCATTTGTAGAGACCCCACAAAATATGGATTCCACACTCCAAAATAGACAGTAATTTACTAAATTTAAGAGCAAGAAAAATACACTATAATTACATCATGGACCGACAAAACTGTTAATAATAATAACTTTCCCTATACAATGTCTATTACTCTGTGTATATATATATTATTATGTATATTATATGTATGTGTGTGTATATGTGTGTGTATATATAAGGCAACATAATCTTCTACTTATGTTGAAATGTGTCAAGTCTTATTTGGTCTTACGTTTTCAATAACTCTTTCATTTTTCCCCTTCCTTTTTTTTTTTCTTCTTCTTCTTAGATGGGTTATGAAAACCGACCAGTTTTCATAATGGGTTTTGAATCTCACACTATTTGTACTAGATGACTCTTCAGAGATAGAAATGATGAGTAAGCAAAAGTACAGAAGTAATTGGTGTGATAAATTTTTTACTTTGTAATAGTCATTCACAGAATGAAAAGGATAATTTATAAATCAATTCTCACGAGAGTGATCTTTTAGGAAATGGCAAGTTGAAACTACAGAAGTTATTCTTTGGATAGAACAACTGACAAAGGAACGAACTTCTGGAGAAGATCTGCCACGAAATTATGAGAAATAAATCAGGAATGCCAGGATGTGGAGGATCAAGGAAGCAGAAGGAAATCTGGTGCATCTGATCTGTGTGCTGATTGGTGCATTGAAAGACAATAGTTAATATGATATGGTTGTCAAATGGAGAAGACTTAAGATTCCAAGAATTGAATGCAATGGGTTATTGAAGGGAAGTAGAAGAGGAAACTCTATGCTTTCCAGGCAAGAAAGCCATCACTGGTGTATGAAGAACATCAGAAGCCTCCCAAGATAAAGACTGTAGGAGGAAGCGAAATATTATGTAGTATATTAGCACAAGAAAAAACTCATTAGTGAGGAATTTCTAAATGAAAATTTGAGCTCCAATTGAAAATTCTTCCTTATGTCTGATTAGTTGATTTCTGATTATCTAAGTAACTACAGTAACTATGCAATTAATGTGATGGATTTCTCTGTTTAGGAAGTTCAGGAAAAAATGGAGATAAGGGTAATGAAACCACCATTACTCATGCAACATTATACTAATACGATTTGATCATTTCACTGGATTTTAATTCACATAATTTAAGGACAATTATCTACAGCATAGTATAATTTTGGAGGGAATGTCCATCAAATTCTTCAATTGATATTTGGAGGACCACATTTCATTTCACCAAAAGGCACAAAAAAAATGCCAGAGAATGATAAAAAAATTATTTCTGTGCATACTTTCATGTTCCATTGGTCCCAACTAATACTAGCGTTTCTCACTTCAAATGTACATAATGCCACTTGTCAACAACTGGAAAATGAATAAACATAATTAATTTAAAAAACCACATTTAAATAAATGAAGTGATAATACATCATACAAGAAATATATTGACAAAGTAAATAAATAGGAGAGTTTACAAAACAAACTTCATTGCCATGCTGCCATGCAGTTATACTAAAAATACAATTACTGATGGATATATTTCATGCATTACAAAATGTAAATATTAAAATTAATTGCTTCCAAGTCCCTTGGAATCTCATCATCAAAGACAAATGTTTAATTGAAAAACAATGACTCAAATATCTAAGCCCACATCCTATTTCATTATAAATTATAAGAACAAGAAAACGAGATCTATTAAAGGTTCTATGAAAAGCTACCATAATGGAGTTCAATTATCAAAAATTGATACATCATCTAAAATTATGGACCATTTTTTATCAATACCCTAGAAAAAGTAGAATATTTTGTTGAAATTAAGCAGGTTTACAAATTTCTTAAGTTACATAATCTACTCATAATAGGAATTTGGAAAACTTCGGCGAATATAATGCCACTTGTCAACTGGAAAATGAAGTAACATGCAATTAATTAGCAAGTCTATATAAAAATAAATCTACCTGCTACAAGGCATAAAGTAATACTTTATTCCACATTAATGGAACTTTCAGCAGAAATTACAATTTCATTATTCCGAAAAGTGTACAAAATGTCAAATTAAACAAGCCAAAGCTATGCATTATCCAACTTAACATACACAGTATTCTATAAAGAAATATTAATTTTGTTAACTAATACCGATTTAGAAAAAGAACATTATTTGAAAGAAATTATAATTTCATCTTCTTCTTCAGTATTGGAACATAATAAGATCGGTCAACTGAAAATAAAAGGATATATAACGTAAATATTCTTGGGCAGCATTTGAGAGCATAGTGAAGTGAGCACCCATCACATGAAAGTAGGAGACAATTTCACAAAATTCCAAAGGAGCCATCCATAAATTATGTAACACGAATTTGGAGTAATTTTGAAAACCCTTCCCCCCCCCCCTCCAGGAACATGAGCTTGAATCCTCTTAAATAATTATGTAATGCTTGTGACCTCCCCCCACCCATTTATAAGATGTAAATATAAATTAAATTTCTGTAAAAATATTTGTATCAATTTTTGAAATAATTTGTGTTGTACATTAAAATTTATGATAATTTAAGTCAGAATTAGTTGGAGAAGCTGTCTGCACCTAACAATAAGACGGGACAATTTCTGAATTAATGTAGACATGAATATTTCTGACAAGATGTGCACATGCTGTCATGAAATGACGCATGGGCAAGCTTACTGCACTCATTTAATTGGATTGTAGAATATATTCCTGTTCTAAATATTTTCTTCCTTAACTATTAATAATAAACTAACTTTTTAATTTATTTACTTTTTAATAATTTAACTAGTTAATGTTTTACTAGAAGACAAAACAAAAAAATTATTTCAGCAAATGTCATCGGCACTGTTGGAATAGCATTTCCTCCGTTTCACTTACGAGGTTACTTGAAGTGTATGAAGCGATCGTGTATGCATCAAATTTAATTATGTTAACCCAGAATTATCTCAAAATGTGCAACTTGATACTAACTTTTATTTAATGAATTTCCTTGTTAGGAAGTGTAATTTTGCTAGTTAGCTAAATTTTCTGAATCGAAGAGTAATATCTGCCAAATTCAAAAAACTAGGTATAAGAAGCTCTGCAGTATTAGGGAAACTTGATATATTTGTGCAGTGAATAAATTATGCCATATTTTGTAATGAAACTTTGTTCATTAATTAACAAAATATTTGTGTTTGCCTGGTTTGCGAAAAGTATTGTGTTTTCAATATGCCAATTATTTTCTTGAGTTTCTAAGAAAGTTAATGTAATTATGATTCTGTCTCTTGGTAAAATTTAATTGTAGTATACGATTACAATATTTACCAAAATATTTATTTATAATGTTTATTTTTCAAAACATCCAATTTAGCTTCAAATTTACCATGCGACATCCTAAAATACTGAAATATATTATCTTCTTCCACTAGGTCGGGATGTAATATATGAAATTCCCCCTTGTCATTCTCGTGCTGTTTAGAAGTGAATATTGATTTCGACATCTTGCCTCATTTTCTTCTTCCTCCATTTAAAATGAACACGATTCAATTGCTACTTTACTTAAATTATGAAGCCTTCACGCAGAATACAACATATGAAGCGAGGAGAAATACTGACTCAGAAACTGTGTGAAGTGTCCCTTACAACCCATCCGTCCCTGTTGCCCCGACCTAGTGTACGCAATCCACAAAAATATTACTGTGCTGGGCCCCGACCGCCTGTGTTATACCAACCTAGTGTCCGCATAGCTCTTTCTCTCCT